>VDFB02281492.1:971781843-971916431 GCA_007258455.2 Sequoia sempervirens
CTCTTCTAGTTGAACTATTTCTTAATGCTTTTTACTCTTCTTTTGCTCTATATGCTCTATTATAATCTGAAAACTGTCATTTGCATCTTGAAATCTGTTTCTGAAACTGCTTCTTGTTATTGCATTCACTTCCTTTTTGTATCTATGGCTTGGGTTAAGGTAAGTTTTAGACAAGTTAGTGGGTTAGGTAATCAATGCTTGGTATACAATCCAGGATCAAGAGACTAGAAAACAATGCTGCATCCCAAATCCCAGCAACATGTAATTGGGTTTTATTTCAGTTCATCATATTTCGGAATACACAAGATCACCAAATTAGACACATATGATATATCTAGAAATATTATGGTATGCTATATTGGCAGAGGTTGTAGTATGAATTCATACAAATAGGTGGCTTGATGCAGCCAAACTTCACACCATTGAATTCATTCACATTATCCAAATTAAAGTATTAGATCCTTAGAAAATGTAAAACCCCAAAATTCTCATCAATTCTTCATTCTGATCTTCTGAAGCTGTAAACAAGTCTTTTTAACCACTAAACTCCTTACCAGATCTACCCTAATACGAACTTACTATTTTTAGTAAGTCTGCATGCTTATTCGCATGGCCATGAAATTCGCCATTTATTCAAAGTTAACAAAAGACAGACAAATTGTCAACTCTCAAATCTAAAAGCATAAAAAAGTTCAAAACTAAATAAAAATCCAATCTTGGGAAAGTATAAAAAAATCCTTTAGAACTCAATTTGAGGCCTTAGATGGTGAAAAAGGCCTTGAAGAGTGTTGAGAACTGCTCCAACTGAACAGGTTTGGTTGGTAATAATATCAGTTCTTCGAGATGCTTCTCCACGTAAAATGTCAACTCATTTGGACTCCTGAGTCAAAAGTTTTGAGCTCTGGAAGTCCCTATCCCTCCATCATGGCTGTAGATAGCACATTTGGGCATTGCACGTGTAAGAGTTTCAAATGATAGTCCTATGGCTTTTTTTTCTTAGAATTTGTTGTACCCAAAATAATTTTTTTGCTTCAATAAGGCATTTTGGTAAAAATGGTCTAAATCTTGTAAGATTGTCATCAAAAGGCCATATTAGGTCAAGCAAAGCATGGGATTTTTGTGGGTTTATGTCAAGGAGAATACTTGCAAATTTTGAAAATTTTGAAAAGTGGGGGTTTCAAGCCCCTGTTTTTAGGAAAACCCTAAAAAATAGGACCTTTCTAGAAATGACTCAAAATGATTTTAATAGGTCAATTTCATTTCACGATCACACTGATCAAGTTAGAATCATCAAAAAGTCAAGTTTCATCTTGTGAGTCTTTCACTTTCTCGGGAGAAAAGATAGGACCTCCGAGGTCATCAATGGTAGATGGCCAGTACCAGGTATCAAGATCCAAGCTTTAGATGTTGCACAAATGAGTCTATGGTGAAAGATGCTCTAAAAGATGCTTTACGAGAAAGGGGAATTTCAAAAGTTGAAAAATGCAAAAAATAAACTGTCTGGAATGTTGGAAGCTTTGCAAATCACATACGCGCAACGACAGACACAAATCACACATGTGCAACGGCGGACGCAGTCAACACATCAGCAACAGTGATGATGTAGTCAACAAACACGTGAATAGCTAGTGTTGGTGTTGCACGCAGACGACAAGCGCAAACGGTGAACAGTGATCGCGGTCAACGTAGTTAACAGCACGGTGAACACGCAGCATGAGGTCAAAATCATCAAGAAATGACTAACTCTCGAGCCAAAATGCACCCCTACTAGCTAGGGGTGCCCATGAATTCAAGAGGCCAGATGCAGTTGTCAAGTTTTGCTAAATCAATCGTCTTCTTCATAATTTTGCTAGCTTTTCGGCGATTCATCAAGCAAATCGAACAAATCTATCAAACATCGGCAAATGAAGGAAAAAGCAGAACATGTTGAAAGTGAGAGTCCTCAAAGATGACAGTTTATCAAGGAAACTGCACCCTTGTAAGCTAGGGTCGCCCATGAAAGAAAGCTCTTAGGTGTCAGTCTTTGGAATGGCAATCTCCAAATGATCTCCTCAGATTCAGCCCAACTTCGTGAGGAATCCAACAGCCAACTCAGAAGATATATCAAATGGCAGTGGCTATTGATCAAACGAGCACGTGAAACGAAGGATAAATTGAAGTTCATCAGAGCAACTGCACCCCTGCAAGCTAGGGGCACCCAGCCTTTTGAGCAACCAGATGAAGTTTTTAGCAGTTGTCGTCTCAAAGACATCTGCTCAAAATCCTTCTAGCTATGTGATGAATCCAATTGCCAATCCACGGGACCTGTCAAACGCTCATAAACAAAGATCAAGCATAAAACATTGGAGGTACAAAAGAAAATGCGCCCTTCTTGGAAAAGTTGCCCAACTTTTTGGAGCACCAAATGCAGCTTTCAGGCTTTGCAACTTCCAAGAAGACCTCTTCAGAGTTGATCAGTCTTCGCGATGAAACCGTCAGCATGAACATTGGAGCAGTCAAACTCCTAGCAATGAAGTGCAAATTGTGTCTCAAAAGCACAAAGGTGCCCTTGCAGGCTAGGGGTGCCCAAGAATTTGAACCTCCTAAATCAATTCTCAAAACTTGCACATATAGTCATCCTTTCTAAGATTCTTCCAGTTTCACAATGGATTCAACATCCAGACCACGGGAATCATCGGTCATCGATAGATGCTGATTGAAGCACTGGAGGTCAAATTTGAAGAAATTCAAAATCATTTGAAAAATGGCTCACTAGCAAACAAAGGCACCCTATCTCAAGAAGGTGCCTAGAAATTTGAGCCATTAGATCCAGTTTTCATGGTTGACAGCCTCCAGCGACATCTCTTCAAAGTTGATCCAACTTTGCAATGAATCTATCAGCCAAGCCCCGTGATCAATTAGGCATTCGGAATTCAGGATCCAATAGAGGTAGTTTGTCACAGAAAGAGATGAAAATCTTCAAAAAATTCTCTAACTCTCAAGACTTGGACGCCTAAAGTCAAAGTGGGCCCAAGTTGACTTGAGTTAAGATATTTTGAAGGCTTCTTCATGCCCAGGCATCCCAAAATTGGTGGAGATGCTTCAGTTAACTGCCAATCATGGAGATGATTCACCCAATCAGGATTTGGATGCCCAAATTGATGCTTCCAACTCAAATTGATATTTATCAAACATCTAGGCATCATAATTCATTATTTCTTTGTAGGTTGAAAAGCAAAATCAGATATTTTTCTTCCCAACGCCATTTGAAGGATCTAACGGAAGCCATTGCTAGTGTTCATATTTCTAGGTACAGGTTGCACAGGACGTCTTTCTAAAAACTTCATCTCTAGGCACAATTTTCAACTTCTAGCTTCTCCCCACATATTTCTTCTATTCTTGTCTTAGGTATTCTTGCATGTCCAAGTAAACAACATTTTTTCACAAATCCAACCTTCTGGGTTCATCCAGCACGAGATTGGTCACAAAACCCATGTGCTAGATTTCCTTGGAAAAGTTGCCCCGTTGCCCCCAGTTTTTAGGGTTTTGCAAAAAGTCACTTTTTTTCATAAACTAATGAATTGGGTTTGCTCAGCATAGAGGCGCCTACAAAACCCATGTGCCAAAATTTTCCAGGAAAAAATAGCTTCTAGAGCTTTTGCCTCGAGGGGTTGTCGCATGTCAAAGAAAAATTCATCTTTTTGAAAATCTGACATTCTGGGTTCAGTCAAAAAGATACTCTCAAGAAAACCCATGTATTAGAAATTTTCATAAAAATTGCCCCTCGAGGAAGCTATTTTTGGCCGCTAGAAAATGTTGTTGAAGTATAGGCGTGTGCCTAGTCATTCTTCCGGATTTTTAGTATGCTGTTCTCTCAAGTTGAATTCAAGACCAAATCAGTCTTGCTTCATGATTTCCGAAAGACAGTTGGCACCGACTTACATCAAGTGAATCCAGGGGTTGATTTGGGAAAATTGACAGGTGTAAGACACTGAAAGTCCACGAATTCCATATGGTTTCATATCTCGTATATTTGATAGCCTTTCAAGGCCAGTTTAGAGGGTTGAATACCATTGGAACTCTAGGTTGGCAACGAGTTCATAAGCATTTCTCACAGCTAAAGTGTTTGTAGTCAAACTTCGCGGTTTTATCATGCAACACTCTTCCATTGAGAAAAATCAGTAAAAGCGTCAAAAGCATAAAGCTGCAGAAGAAACAGAGGTCATCACTCCAGTTATAGAGCCGCCAAAGTTACCAATCAGTGAACAGCCAGTTGAAGTGTGCAGATATTTCCATGATTGCTCAAGCTGCTGACAAGCAGTAAATTGAGAGTTGAGGCATTTGATGATCTCCAGATGATGAGGCAGTTAACAACTTCTTGGAGGAGATGATTGTTCGAGATGGCAACCAATGAACTACCAGTTAGGACATCCCACCTTCTCCAAAGATAGCATTTGACACAGCAGTTAACTTGATGCCTTTTCCAAGTTAGTTCGCTGTCCCACCTTTTATGCATGTCTATTTTAGGAGACACCTTTGTACAGTGGAGTTCTATTTAGTTTAGAATCAGTTAACTGAAGTAGTCTTTCCAATTAACTGTTAAGTTACATTTGTTTAGACATAGGAATAAATCTTGCTGATTGGCAAGAACTGGATATGAACTCAAGGAGACTTTAGGGTTCCCTACTTCTTTGAGTGTCTATAAATAAGAGCAACCTTGCTCATTGTATTTTAACTTTACTTCACGGTAGCAAAACGCTGAGCTTGAAGGCCTACGACTTTGTTCACTTAGTATATGTTCTTGAATCATACTTGTTATAGCAAAACACTGAGCTGTTTGCTTGCATTCTTGTTGATCAGGTACTTGTGTTCAATATTTGTCAAGTGTATTTTGGTTGATCGTAATGTTGGATGATTGTCCTCTTTCATACAATTTGCTGTCCCAAAAAGTGTAATCTTTGATTGAGTTTGAGATAACAAATCAGGAGAGCAATGAGCCTTTGATCCAAAATTCTCAAGATCTTTCATCTTTGTTGTTTCTTGTAATCTTTGTTTCGATCTACAACTCGAAAGAGCAATGAGCCTTAAAGTGAATTTAGAGATTAGGATTATCGTTTGATGTTGTTTCTAGTAATCTCCATTTCAGCCTACACCTCGAAAAGAGCACCTCGCCTTCAAGGGAATCCTGAGATTTAGATTACCGTTTGATGTTTACTTGCATAAACTTTATTTCAGCATAAATCTGAAAGAGCAATGAGCCTTCGGATGCATTCTGAGAGACAGTTTGCCTAAGTGATCCAACCATTCCCAATTGCTCCTAAATCCTCCTGCTCTGAATTACTTGAGGAGATAGGATAGTTATAAAGTAGGCCTAGTTGTAGTCGAGATTTGCAAAACCAGAGAAAACCTTAGCTGCAACGCATAGAGTTTTATAAACCTTGTGCTCTCAGCTGAGTAAAAAGATAGGAATTTCGTTTACATTTCTTTTTACACATCAACAGCAAAAGAGGGAGCTTCCCCTCCTAATTTGAAGAGCAGTTTGTCTGTGCATAACTGTCCGTTTCCAATACGCACTCCAGAGGTGCGAATTGAAACACCAACAGAATTGCTGAAATTCAACTTAATAATAATGTTTAGTATCATCATTTTCAGTGGTCTGTCACCTATGCTGAACTACTGTCTTCATCTGCAATAAATATTTAGAATACAAATGCAAGCACACACTATTTGAAATTTGAGGATAGGGATCAAACATTAAGGTTAGTGCATGAGAGGTTTATGATTTGTCCTTTAGAGCTAGATCTTTCTTATGATGACTTTTTAAAGATTAATGTCAGTTGCACACAATAATCTGTATGATACCAGAAATGTATAATGTTTTATGTTTTATATAAGTGCATTATGACCACGGAATACCTGATATTATCAATAGTTTATGGCATGAAAACACATTTCTCTGCAATAGACTGTTATGAAACTTCGATCAGTGCCACAATATTATCACACTTGCATCATTGTAAACTTACATCTTATGTATGATTGATTCTTTGATGTGCATGGACACTGTTGCTACATAGCATTATTCTGTGCTCTTTATAAGTTGTGAATGGCATATATTCACCTTTCAGGGTTTACCTAACTTTAAGGCTTATGGATCATTTGTACCTCAAAATCTTATTGATGTTCATGTTTATTATCCTGAAATTATTCAGAAGTAAACACAAGTAGAAATTGAGGGGACAGTCACAGTATAAGATAGCACCTCTGTTACCAAAGAACCAGTTTTTCTTATGGCTGCAATAATCCACTAGCATACCATAGTTCTCTGGTATAAAATTTAAGGTGCATGGTTCTATTGCTCTTCTTTATCATGATTCTAGTTTTTTCACGAGCTATACATGGTTTGAGTATCAAATAAGAACTGAAACTCTTTTTTAGTATTTAATCGTAATGAGTTGTTTTTATATAGGTAGATGTTACTTTAATAATTCAGTTTGTTCAGGCATTGTTATTTCTTATTATATTTCTTTATCTGCATGAGTGCAGAACCTGATATAAAAGCAGAAGAGATGAAAGGCTTGAGAAGATTGAAACAGAAGTATCACAATTGGCAGAAAGACTTTCAGTTGTACCAAGATTATTTAAGGGAAAATCTTTACCGCTGTCCCTAAATTCAAGTCATAGTTTCAATCAAAATTAGTTACTCTGTTTTCCACGAGGAGATAAGTTGTAGTGAATCTGCAATAGCTCTATAAGTGAAGACTATTGCAGCTGATACTATATTGTTTTCTACAATTGGTGCGCTTTGAGGTATATGTATCTTGTTTTGGGCTTATACACTATTATGCAGTCACTAGTTAGAAGTGTACCGGAAATTTTGTTCTTCTGGCAATGGCAAAAAGATGCCCTGAGAAATCGCTTAGCGGTGATGTGAACATGTTTCTCTTATATTGTATGAACATTCTTCATTCATATTACATCAATCATTGTTCGCCTCTCATTATGCCCTCATTTGTTTGAAATTCAAGCTTTCATTAAGCCATGCTTACAAATTATTCAAAATATGTTTCAAATATGCCTCAGTCTGAATGCACATCGTTCTGAAAATATCCCCAATATATGTTATTCTTTAACAATATTATACTCAACTCTCAAGTAGTTACAATTTATCTTCTGCATTTAGGGACTCCGATTGGTTGCACCTTATGGACTGTATCATTCAACGTGAATGATTTACTTCCAAGGATGCCCAAAAATTTTCCAAGGAGATTGAATTCCATTATCCTTTTGCAAATGGTTTGGATCCAATTCAATATTTAAAGGAAGCAATGAGAATTGTCAGTAGGGTGGGTAATATTCCATATAAACAATATCAAGATCAGTTTATCTAAACAACCATCATCGTCAAAAATAACTTCTAGCTTGAGGCAAGGACAAGAAATACCAATATAGAATCGATTATTGGCAGCTTAAGAAATCTAAACAAGGTGGTGGTTAACTTACCCTCCTAAATTCTTGGGGATACACATTGAGGTGGTAAAGTTCCATTTCATTACGAAGACTCTAGGACAATTGTGCATTTGCAAGTACGGTTGGTAGAGAGTTTGGATTAATGTGAGCGCAACACTTGATGCCAATTTTCATAACTATTTAATTTAAAGTAAGGATTTTCGTTAGTTTAACAAAAGTGAAATACAACCAAGATGCTATTACACATAAGTAAAAGTGGTGGTCATTTTGTATTTATGGGAGTGTAAGGATTTTCATTAATCAAACAAAGTGAAATACCACCAAGACCCAATTACACATACAAGTAAAGGTAGTTGTTAGTTTGGATTAATGGGACTGTAGACTTGAAGCCATTTTGCACAACCATTGAATTTAAAATTAAGGCTTTTTGATAATACGTCAAACATAAAAATAACAAAGCACTTTTGCACAACCATGCGATCTCTAACCTAATTCTTGAGTTTGTGTACATATACCCTTGCAGTAATGTAGTTTGTCGTAATTCATTGTGTACTTGTTCGTAAGATATCATTTGAGCAAGAACAAAGTATGTAGGGTAGTGCCAGGATAACAAGAGGCGGCAAAGTGGTTATAGGGTGATGCACACAACTTAGGGCCATATACAACACACAAAAGGAAGAGCAAAGTGGTTTTGAGGTGATCTAAGTACCTTGAGGTCATAAACAACTGAAAAATATCTAATCCTTATGAGGCAAAAGTGTTTACTTGAGATGAAATTACACCATAGAACATATGCAAATGAGTTCATGCCTACTTGAGCCTTTCTATGGGACAAATTAACAAACTCTAGCAGATTCAAGGAATCCCAAACACTTGGGATTTTGTATGTCCAAAAACCTTTTTGAATGAATCCCTGTTTCACCTATTTGTTGATTTCATGTATTTGTTGAGATTGTGTACATATACTCTTGGGGTCATATGGTTTGTCTTAGTTCATTGTTTTGGATTTATACATGTATGATCATATGGGTATATTAGTAGAGGGAATAACCAAAGCATGTTGCAAGAAAATGCAAAAATAGAATAGCATATGTTTTTCAAGGTTTCTATCTATACGACAAATTGACTTGCAATTCTTGTATAACGATAGTGGCATGATAAGGTTGAACTCCTTTTCGAGATTTTATCACATTGAGTTTCTCACTAGGATAATCTAGTGTTAGTTTTGTTTTTCTTGCATACGTTAAATTCATGTATTACCTATAGAAACTTCAATATTTAAGCATCACAATTTTAATTTAAGTAATGTATGCAACTACCTACAACAATTTTGACCTTTAATGCAAGTTTTTTGTTAAGATAAATACTTAAGAGGGGAGCAAACATAATTGATTAAAACAATTGTATGTAACTTAATGCAACAAGTTACAAATTAGTTTGTTATCATAACAACTATGTTATATAGCTTGTGTGTTTATATTGTTGTGATTAGTTTTGCATGTTGAAGCCCTTTTCTAGATCAATGAGTTCTAAGAGGAGATAGGTGAACAAGTTCCTTTGTAGCAAGATATATCCACAAGGATGTAAAACAAGGAATCATAACTCGTGAAGAAGAGACATTGTCACAAGATGGTAAAGCAAGATCACCAAGTTGGAAGAAGGCATTGCAAGGATCCCACTCTCCATAAGGACATTGGATAGGATGAAGAATATAATTGAGGCCCTTATGGAAAAGTGAAGAGTTCCTATAGGCGTTCTTGGAAACATGAAGATGTGAGAAAAGAGTGGCCCAAGATCACAACAATGAGCATCCCAATGTTATTCGAGCACCCTCAACTTCGACCCAAGACCACAAGAAAGAACATCCCAATGTTATATAGGCATCCTCAACTTAACTTAGCCATATGAAGGTGAGGTGACGAGGCAATAGACTTGTGGAGTGGAGAAAATGTGTGAACAGTGATCCTTCTCTCAACTTGTTTTGTTGATGAGTTGAATTGAAGGAAAAAGAGTGACATGGATTCCCTAGAGTTGGAACTCTTTGGATTCACCTTGCCCCTACCCCTATCCCTACCCCTACCCCTATGATATCTAATGGGCTAAGGGGCGATCATAACTAGATAAAGCTATTTTTTGTACGTCAAGCAAAGCTACTATCTCTATATTTTTGCAACCCTACGTTTATAACAGTGGGTGAGAGGCCCTTGTTTAATTAAATATTTATCATAAGATTCTTTGTTATCACTCTGTAATCATATAACTCTCAATTTGATGCTATAATTTTTTGTGTTTAGTAAGGAAGTGCTTTTAGTTAGGGCCATCCAACTCAGAGGGTATTTTTTAATATTAGAGATCATTCACCAAAACAACCAGAAAAAACAAGTGCAATATATTGTGCAAAACAAGTCCACCCATTAGGTCCAAATTGAGACCTTATAAAAACAATTACCAAAAAGACAATCTACATAACTAACCAACCAACATCACATTATCAAATGTAATACCATACAGACTAGAGAAATATATTATTGAACCTTATACATCACAACTACCAATCAGTCCTTGACTTAAGACATTACAAATATTCTCAACAATGCATTTGGTTGTTGTGATTTTCATAGTAATCAATCTCAAAAGTACTAATTATTGGATTAGCTTCATCTTTTGGGTCCAAATCCTTAACAATAAGTTCAAATCTTACATCGTTCTTATAATTCCTTCTCATATCTATTTCTTTATCTCATTTATGTTTGCTAACTTTATTCTTCTCCATGTAATCCTTAGGCAATTGCAATTCATTCTCACCCAGTTTGTTTGTCTAAGGTAAAAAAATGAGCATTTACATAGATACCTAAAAATGACTAATGCATTTTCATCTTATCATTTCATCATTATCCTTATCATTTCTTCCATCTATATTAACTAAATAATTTTTAATTATTCAATAAAACTAATTTTCCTCTTTTCATCCATAATAATTAAGTTATTAAATCTTTTTATCATATCTATATTAATTAAATTTCATCATTTATCATTTTCCCTGACATACTAATTAAAATCAAATTCAAATTTATCTTTGGTCTATAATTAAATATTTAATTAGCTAACTCCTTTTAAAATAAATGAAATATTTTCTTCAAATATTATTTTTTTCAACTATCATTTTGAATTAAATAAATCTATTTTTTAAATTCTTTTAATTTTTCTTCTATCAAAATTAAATTTAGGTCCTACCCTGTCTTGACTTTTCCTATCCATTGATCTTTCAAATTAATCTCCACCATTGATCAAATGCCAAGTGAAACATATAAATAAGAAACTTTCATTTCATTCAAAACCCCTAGCTTTTTTATTGTCAAAATCTCCCTAACACTCATGATCAAATCTTAGCACTTTTACTATCAAGCATTATTAAGCAAGCATCTATCAAGCTAACATTATCAAGCTATCATTATCAAGCAAGCATCTATCAAGCATCAAACCTTCATTTTATCATGTTGATGTCAAGGTTATGCTAAAAATCTAAGAGAAATCTGCATCAAGCACCAGTATTTATCAAAGAAACAATAGAGCAATCTAAGGTCTTTGTTATGTTTTTTATTAAGGAACAAATAGGTTTTGAAGGGACCCAAAACCTTGTACAAACAGATTTTGAAAGGATCTGCAACCCTCAACCAGAAGGTTGTCTAAAAATAAATACAAGAAAGCACAGACAACCAAGGATCAAAAGGCAACCAAGGCCAAAGAATCACAACCGACTACAAAGCCACAAGAGCTAGCAGCCAGCCAAGAACTAGCCCCCAAATAAGAACCATCAAGATTAACATTTAG
This sequence comes from Sequoia sempervirens, assembly GCA_007258455.2. Taxonomy (NCBI): domain Eukaryota; kingdom Viridiplantae; phylum Streptophyta; class Pinopsida; order Cupressales; family Cupressaceae; genus Sequoia; species Sequoia sempervirens. The sequence continues at coordinate 971,793,124 of VDFB02281492.1, forward strand.
AATTACTCTTGTGGGAGCGGAGAGTCATGTCAAAAGGAGGCTTAGAGGACTTCTCTTTCTTGCCCTTTACAGTGATCCAGCCCTCTTCCACTTGCGTTGCCTTGTCAAGCCAAGCCAGCGCACCATCATCCTGAAGAAGAAGGCCTGCAACCACTACCTTAGAGATTTGAGCCATGTTCCTTCCTACAGGCGTGGCCATATCAGGTGAGCCACCCGAAATGATGGCCAAAGCACCAATACCAGAAGCGGCTGCCACAGGCCTAATCTCGTTCTCTTTAGTGGTTTCAACAATGTAGTCTTGCATAGCATCAGCCCCTCCAATAGAGACATCCGAAGAGGATACCCTAAGGCCCTGTGAATCCAAAGCAGCAACCTCAAAAAAACTCCTAGGTTGCTCAACTGTATAATGCTGCTGAGAAGCACCATTCCACCAAGTAGTCTTCATGACTTTTTTCTCAAAACCACATTGTATAGTAGCATGACCTGTTTTGAAACATCTTCTGCAACAGAAGGGAATCTCCTCATAGTCCAAAGATTGGACCCAAGACCCCTTAGAAGATTTAAGAACAATCTCAGCAAACAACCCTTTTGAAACATCCATTTCATCCAGTATGCGGGCAAAGGTGGAATGAAGAATATCAGAGGATTCTTCATCCACCAACAAAAAGTCACCAAGAGCATCACCCACTTCCTCCAGAAGAGAATCAACCCATAAGTGGAGAGGAAGATTAGGCAGTTGAACCCAAATCGGGATCTTATTGAAAGTTTCAGAAGTAGGGTTGAAATCAGAATGCCAGGGCTTAAGCATCAGCAAATATTTGTCCTCCCAGCTAAAAAAATTGTCACATAAGATTATATTTCTCTCCTGAGCATTATCAAACTTGGCAACAAAAAACCCCTTGCCCATGGGGAAAATATGAACTTTACCAGAAATTAGAGGCTCCCATTCTTGAGAGATCTGGGAGTGCAGCTGAGGGAGGCTAGGCCAAAAACCCCTAAATCGACAGATAATCCCACAAACGAATAGCTCAGAGACATTCTCTTCAATTTCTTCAACCGTTGCCACCTTTAGATCAACCGAGATGGCCAAAGCAATAGGGATAAAACCATTGAACGACAGTCTCCCCTGCCCTAGTTTTGGGGCCGTCGCCTGCACAGCAAAGCCTTTTCCCTTTCCACACGAAATGCCAGCCCTCGCAACACTCGTCGTAGTCTTCTTGCCATGGAAGTCACCTCCCTCGCCAAAACCAGAGGCACAGGTCGTAGTTGTTTCAACCTTCGCCGAAATTGTCCCAACATTTGCCGTGTTCGCCCCAACCTTTGTCGTGTTTGTCTCAGGCATCTTCGTCGCTCTGCAAGTGCTTAAGGTCTTTGTTATGTTATTATTGTTTATCATTTAATTTTATGCATAGATCTTAAGTTTTATTGAGTGATTGTTGAAGTGTGAATTTTGTACTTTCATTGTATTGTTACTATTTGTGATTCACATTTTCATCATCCACACTTAACACTTCCTTCTTGTACACTAGAGTTCAAGAGGATAAGAAACTAGTTCTTTGGGATTTCCAGAATCATTGAAACTTGCATCATAATGTTGAAAGAGTGAGCTCAAAATATGAATTAGAAAGATACCTTCTTTTACTTGGAAAAGTTCATAATTTTTTTCTTTCCAAATATTCCACAACATTTCATTGGTTAGGACAAACCAAAACTTATCAAACTCAATGGAAAAAAGATTTAACATAACCAAACATGATTTCAGCCTAGTTAAAACCATCCCTATTAACCCAATTCAAATAGTTGCCCAAAAAATAGGCCATAACTTAAAATCTAAAGGGCATTCTAGGAACAAATGCTCATAAGACTTAGATTTATATTGAAGACTACAAGAATTGATAAAAAAACTAGAGCTATGAACACCATTGAACAAAAGAAGCTTCTTTAATATGAGCATCCACCTAAAATCTTTTTAGGCTCACAAAGACAGGACCACGTAAATTTGAGAATAAAGGACAACTCTTTGTCAGACAACATAAGGTTCCAATTCTCATTGATCTTGCATATTATTTCACTCGAGCCAACCAACATATTATACATCTTCTTGAAGGCCATTCTATAAAAAATCAATGCCATCAATCCAATGAATATTACCATTTATATTAGTATAAAATTTCAAAAACAATAAGAAAATTGGCATTATAAAAGGCTTTCTTCAAATGGAGTGTTCTTTTCCAAGGATTGAGAATACCAAACCCATTTTGTAATTTGAACCAATCTCTCATACTAGCTTTATCCATGACATTATCGAAGTTGGCAATACCTTTTGAAGCCCAATATTTAGTTGAACAACCTTGAGTCAAAGTCAAAGGTTTATTATTCCAATATAAGTTCCACCAGACAAATCTGTGTGCAAAGAAAAAAATATTAGGTCTAGTGAGAGCCCATTATTCTTAAGCATATGTTTCACACTTTTCCATTCCCTCCATATATTGCCAAAAATACTATAGCCAAATGGAAAAAACCACAAATTTACCAGAAGGAAAATCATTAGGTGCAAACAACCCAACTCTTCGCATTCTTAGGCTTGGACAATGTAATATTATTTCTAACCAAAAATTTCCATGGCTCTTTCACAACAAAACATTTTAAGATCCATTTCAATGCTAGAGAAAATGCCTTGCAACTTAAGGACTTTGAGACTTAAACCCCCCAAATGCTTAGGCAAACAACACTAAGACCGACTGACATCATGCCTCTTTTTGTTACCTTTCCCATTAGACTATAAAATGCCATTTAGCAACTTTTGAATTCTATCAATTTGATAGCTACCAAATAACCAAGTAGAATCATAATAGATACTATAAGAGGTTAAAGCTTTTTTACAAACTTGAATCTAACCAGCTAAGGAGAGGTGATGTTTCTACCATTGATATTCTTATTCTCAATTTTCCTAAACATCCACTCCCACATCTCTTTTAAAGATGGATAAATGAGAAATGGAATTCCTATATATCTGACTATCTTATTGGGGCATCCCCATTGCTAGTTAGACCTACCCAACCAATTAGGAGGCTTGTCATTCCATTCCAAGATAACAAATTTGTGATCAACAATTTTAGCACACAAGGCCTCACAAAATACATTAAGTTTGAGTAGAGCATATTTCAAGATATCTTGATTACACTTGACAAACAAAGTAGTGTTATCTACAAATAGGTCACTCAAAAACTCAAACTTATTAGATAACATGATACCCTTAATGGGAGGAAAGAGCAAATCAATTTTTAAAATATACTGCAAAGCATCAACAACAATAATAAATAATGCTAAAGCCAATGAAAATCCTTGTCTAAGAGATCTCTAAAGCATAAAAGGATTAGTGAGAAAACAATTTTTATCAATTTGTGGACACATTACAAGAAATAACCTTAACCCAATTATAAAAAGCTTTAGGAAAAGCAAAATCTTCCAACACTACAAGCATAAAACCTCATTCAATTCTATTATAAGCCTTCTCAAAATCAAGGAACAATATGCTAGCATTTTGACTAGAATGCTTTTCCCAATTAAGACACTCCCAAATAGTAATCAAGTTTTCAAGAATGCACTTACCTTTGATGAAACCAATTTGATCGACTATTTTTTTTAAATATGTCATTCAACCTTAGAGCCAATAATTTCGCAATAATCTTATAGGAGGAGTTTAGTAGAGTGATCTTTCTCCAATTCTTAGTCAAAGTTTTATTACCCTCTTTAGGTAACAACCTTATCACTTGTTTGTTAATATTGGTACCCAAAGATCCTTTCTCAAAGGCCTCTTCATAAACCTCCAGAAGGTATGCAATCCTATCACTCTTAGTCTCATAGAATTCAATGGGAATGCCATCTAGGCGACTTTCAAGAATTAAAAGAGTTGATAGTTCTAACAATTTTCTCCTTCCAAATATTTCTATTGACTTTATCAATGTCACTATCTATTTTTTGGGGGATGATTATTTTGCAAAAAAAATGGCTTCAAGACTTTATTATCTTCTTCAATTGAAAATAAATTTTTAACATTTTTTTTTAAAGGCTTCCTTTATCTCCTTGAGGTCACTACTCATAGTGCCCCCTACCAAGATAGGGCCAATCTTTTTGCTATTGTGTTTGGCTTTCAAAATTTTAAAAAATATTTGGCCCCCCTACCCCCTTTCCTTTAGCCAATTGATCTTATCTATGATCTTAGCCCCTCGATTTTTAATTTTTAATACATCTCAACTAGTGCTTGGTACCCTCCATTTCATTATAAGTGTCCTTGTCATTATTGTGGTCTTGCAATTTACACTCAAGTCTAATAGCTTCTTTTCAAGCCTATTCTCTTCTTTCCTTCTGTCAAGAGCCTTCTTGCCCACAATCTTCAAGACCTCTTTCCAAGCAAGGATCATCTTTTTCTATATGAAAATGGCATTATGAAACAAACACTTGTTAATCAATGTCACATTATAATTCCAACCATACAATCATTATTTAGTTTAAATAAATTACTCTTTTTACAATTATGAGATTGACTATTATCTTTGATAGTGATCCAGGTCTCTATAAGAGAGGGAAAAATCACAAACCATGTCACACTTTCGGTTAATAAAATAGTTTCTAGTGAGAGTGTTTTGGGTGAAACATATTCAATTGAATAGGTTTGAATAAAAACCACATGGCTTCGAGGTAGGGCATACATGGCTTGACATTTAAGTGAAACTTGTTCAACTAAATATGTTTCACCCAAAACCCATTCGATTGAAACTAGTAGAAAAAACAAAAAAAAAACAAAAAACAAAAAACAAAAAAAATAGAATAGGGCATTTTCGCCCAAAACTTGCTCATAGAGAACATTTTTTCTTGGGACCCATGCACTTGCCTCAACCTGCTAACCACCCAATGAGGTAGGGGACATTGATATGTGTATTTTTTTCATATGTATGTATATGAAATAGTGTTTATCTATGCTAATTAATAAACCAACAAGATCAATAATGTTTGAATATTATGTGAATTGTCATAACTACTTTATTATTAATCAATGTTGAATTGTTGGTTTAAATTGTTTTAAATAAATTGTTATAAATTAATAATTAATAGAAATTATCTTAAATAAATAGTTGGCAATTAATTCCTTGAGTCATGACAAACAAAATGATTTATCAAGTCATTGTTCAACCAACCCTCAGCCATGTATACCTCCACATTCCATATCTTTGCCACTTTGTTGATATTTGGTCATTAAATTATTCTAATCTGCAACATCTAAGGAGTGGAAACTGAAATTCATGGTTTCCATGCACCAATGACTTGAGTACATGGAAGGGAGATGATTCCATGCCACTCCACATAATTTTCCACAACCCACAGTTTGATTGAATCTTTGTGCAACCACCTGGGTGCTATTAGTTGGAAGAAAATGAGATAAGATAGAAGAGGGGGGTTTCAGGGGAGGCACAATTTTTTATTCGTTGCTTTTATTTTATTTGTTCATTTAAATATTTGATAAGGGAGAAGTATCAGATCCAAGTTTGACACAAATAGACTTCATTAGTGGTGTGATAACCTAATAAATTTTAACCCAAAAACACCACTATTTTTTTCCTTCTTAAACGTTCAAATATTCATTCATAAGCATACTCAAGAAGTTCCATCCATACGAGATAGGTATTTTTCAACTTGGAATATTAACCAATCATTTGTTCATACGAAACAAGAATTCATCTATATATATAATTGGATGAGGCATCCACCTAAAATGAGGTAGGCATCTATCATATGATAGATTTGTACTCTATCTAGAGTCTCAAACTCATTGGGATCATCCAGATCTTGAGTCATTTCCATGAGGACCACACTTCCTACTGAAGTGTACCAAGGTCATTGTCATCAGGGGTATATAATTTATATCTCTAGGCTTGAAACCCACCTCAAAATTTGATGTAAGACCTTGGGGAATCAACCAATCCATACAAGACTCTTTTGAGTATAATTGGATTCCTTTTTGTTTATCTTTTTAGAAGTTTTTAGGTGATCTCTTTTGCCCTAATTCCTACTCTTGAATGCATGAGTACTGGGAGTGTCCTTCATTTCCTAGACTGCCTACATACCTTACTTCCAAAAAGCTAAAAGGCGTAAAATATGTAGTTATGTTTTCTAGTCTATGTTTTATGTAAATTGTTTAAAGTGGGTACACAACCCTTTCTAGGGTTTTTATTCCCCAATCAGTTCCTTTCCTTTGCGATTGCTACTCACCACAAATTTTTTTAGTGGCGAATCTTTTCCAATTGGCGAATAGTTCATATTGGCCAAGTCAAAATTGGTGAATATATCACAACCAATGGGGTAGCCAAATCACTCAGATTTTACGAATTATTGATCCAATGCATTTCAATTTTCCATCAATTTATTTTATGAGGCATATGTACTAATTAATAGTTTTTCCATAACAACCACACATTTCTAATGAACTAATTAATATTTTTTCTTGGAATCTCAGAAGCATGTATTAAATCACCCACATATTAACCAATACTATTACAACGACATTGTGTATCAGGACACATTTCACCAACATCATTAAATGTTCACTATGCATGAGGATCCATTTCACCAATAAAATTTACAAATAATTGTGTATGAGGACCCATTTCACTAATAACATTAAAAAATAATTACATTTGAGGACACATTTCATTAATTACATTATAGAATAATTGCATATGAGGACCCATTTCGCCAATACTATGATAAGTCCATGCTAATCATAGGACCATAATCGCCTTGAAAATTATAACGTATGTGTTTCGTCGAGGTTTGATTAGCCCAACATTTAAATATATCATTGTATAATTACACGAGATTCACCAAATTTAATGTATCATTTTATAATTACACGAGATTCACAAAATTCACCAAATATGGATTGATATAAATACAATCAAAACTCTGATTTATTTTTACACATTTTGTTTAGTTTTGGACTTGTGAGTTGTCAGATCTCGATTCAGAAGTTGGAACCTTGATTAGGCAAGTTACAAACTTACAACTATTTTTATTGTTGCATTAACGAATATCAATTTAGTGAAAACCTAAAGGTAAGTGATCATTTCATCATAGTGTTATAATATTTTTATCTCTTTTCCATTCTTGATTCAATCTCAAATATGATATTGAGTAGGGAATGGGATCTATAGCCTATGTCCTTAAACTAAGAAGACATTTTTTTTGGTAGCTTTTATTTCGTGAGAGATCAAGATGTCAAGCAACAAGTGAAACAAGAGTAAGACTCCCTAGGGTGGTGAAGGGAGGCCATGAAAATCCCCAAAAACTAGAGTTACCATAAATTCTTACTTTGGCAGTGTTTTTAATCCATTAGATCAAGTTGGAACTACATCATCAACTCTTGCACCAAATATTAATGAAGGCATTGAAAATATCTTACAAGAAGATTGGAATGAGTTAATTGAATCAGATGAGGATGACAATGTTGCAGAAGATGTTCCAAGGGATACCCAAGGTAGCCAAAATGAATTGATTGACCTAGATGAAAATGTTAGCATCATAGATGATGATGTTGCAAGGAAGAGGAAAAGAAAATCCAAATAAAAAATGGGGCATGAATGGGATATGACAAGGAATTTTCAAATTCATTGGGTGTCAAAGTACCCATTCATTGAACCAATGGAGAATGCAAACAAAGATGAACCTCCAACAAAATGCAAGTGTAAGATTTGTAGTTGGAACTATAAAAAAGATAAGAATTTGTAGCTAAAGTTTGACACTATAGAAAATCATATCAGTAAATTTTATGAAAAACAAATCATAGACGGAAAGGAAAAATCAGTAATAAGATAGAAATCAAAGGAAGAATGTTTTCATGTTAAGTATACCCTGGAATATGATGATCATATGAAAAGAATGGTGAAGCTTGTTAAATGTGGAAGTTCAATTGAAGCTCAATTTGGAAAGATAAAATTTGGTGAGAGAACAATTGTAAAAAATTGTTCAAATGAGTGTTATTTTTCATATTTTGTCCATAGGGTGTCCTATGACAAACTACCCAGAATATAATAATTTATTATGTTTTTTGGGTGCTCCTAACTTTCCTAGCATACATTGATCAATAAACTCTAGATGGGAATGGGAAAGTTGTCTTGGTAAGGTGGAAAAACAAGATTTACAAGAAAAAATAAGAGTCAATCTTCGTTGCATTATCTTTAAATGAAGTTACTGTGGCAGATAATACTTCTTGGGTATGTATGCATGTGTATATTGTACACCAACATGTCCACCAACCTCATCTACTCTGTGTTCATAAAATGAAATGAAGTTACTGTGGCAGATAATACTTCTTGGGTATGTATGCATGTGTATATTGTACACCAACATGTCCACCAACCTCATCTACTCTGTGTTCATAAAATGAAGGAGAGTTCAACATCACAAAATTTATTTGAGCTAGTTAAGAAATATTTGGATGAAATTGGAGGTGTGAATGAATTCACAATTGCCAAAAAATTGGTGTGTAGGAGCTAATGGATATTTAGTAATGCAAGGTCACATGAACGGTTTTTGCATAAAGTTACAAACTACTTGTTCACCATACATGATTTCCATTCACCACATGACCCAAAAAATGAATTTAGCATTTAAAATTGTAAGCAAGTTTCCTTCAGTATCAAAAGTTGAAAATCTAGTCTGTGAGCTCTACTCATACTTCTGCCGAAGTCTCAAATATTTTGCGGAATTTCAAAAAAAATCCAAGGGAATAACAGGAGGAAACAAGCTTTGTAAGGATGTTGATACCATATGGATCTCCTTGCATGGACCAACACAACAAGTTTTTTCATAATATCAATCCTTGATTGGAGTAATGTACAAATATTTCCACACAACAGACAAAGCTCCTAACCTCTTGCATAGGTTAAGTGATATAGAGACACTCTTAACTATATTTGGTCTTCTCCACATGTTGGATGAAATGAACAATCTTGTGAAAAAGGTCCAAGGTAGAACTATGTATATTCATGAATATACTAAACTATGTAGAATGACATGCATGACACTCGATAATCTATATCTATCAGATTATTCATTTCAAAAGTCCAAAATTTATAAGCTGACAGTTAATTATAGAGTTGGACAATCTTGAAAATTATTTACAGTTTAATGTAAGTAGGGAATTATGTGTCTTTGTATGTAGATTTGAGATACTAATGCACTATTGTACAATGATTAAGTGCTCTACCAGAGAAGTATCTATTACAAAGGAAGCTTTTAACAATATTATTAAATTTGTAAGTGATTTTTTAAAATCTATTGCAAAATCTCTTTTCTCAAAGATTCTTGAATGATTTCCTCAAGATGAAATACTTCATGCCATGTCTATTGTGTATCCTCAATTTTGGATCCCAAGTCACCCTCAAAACCCATAATTTTTTCATAAAAAGTAATTACCTTGGCCAAACACTTTTCAAAAAGTTCAGAATATAATGGAAAAAAAATAGAAGGAATTATAAATGCAACTAAGATTAGAGAACAAGCTTCCTGTTTTGCAATAAGTATGATTAACCAGTTTGAATCCATGGAGAATCCCATGCAAGTTGGATCAATAGCAAGGATTTGGGCAACCTTTGGCCAAAGTGAAATATTGTGTGATTCATTATTAGAATATTTAAAACTTGTTGATCTATGTCAAACAATGATATTGGGGTCAATGGAGGTTGAGATATTTTTCAATGCATTGGGGTTTTTGGAATCAAAGATAAGAAACAAACTAGACAAGAATTTGGAAAATTGCTTGAGGATGTATACAACTAGGTACAATATCTGAAGTTTTCCTTTTGAAAGGGCACTCACAATTTGGAAGTCCATATGTGAAAGAAGAGGGTTGTGCAACACTTCAAATGTTAGTGGTAGTGGCACAAATGACAGTGACACAATGAATGTTGAACTTGAGATGCAATTAAGTGGATGTGCGTAGGGCGAAGAAAAAAAAGATTAGACTCAAAGTCAAGACAAGTCTCAATCTCATTGTTGGAGTGAGGACCAGGAGGTGAATTGGAAAATGCAAGGGATTTAGCACTACTTAGGTATTTATATTGCATTTCATGAATTATATTCCAAACTGTCATTGATATTTTATATTGTATTCCATGAAATTATGAATCACATTGAATAAATTAATGTACTAGTATTTTTCACTATTCCAGATTTTCAATGTAGAATCTAGATTCTAAATTTTAACTGTTGTCTAGGGATTTAACAATTTCTAGGAATTTAAATTTATACTACATTTCATGAATCATAGATTCATATTCCAAAGTGTAGTTGATGGTATTTTATATTGTATTCCATGAAATTATGAATCAGATTGAATAAATATTACTAATAATTTCATATTTTAATTGTGTCATATTGATAAGTTTTACATGTACTCAGTGATTCATCATTCAACTCAATGCTTAATAACATATTAACAACAGTAGCATATACAACATTAACAATCGTTTAATGTGTATATAGTAGTAGAAACTAGATTTTTTCTTCAATTGAGGAAATAAATAATATAGATAATTGAACACATTAATGAATATGAGTTTTGTATTGATTTTCAAATGAAGGAATACATATAGGAAATTCAAAATCTTTTTCAAAGACAATTTTGTACAAACTTGAGTTGGAAACTCATATTATCAAATCATTCTATCAACTTTTGTAGCATGCTACATTGTTTGTCTGATGGAAGTGTCATTTGTTGTAACTGATCTCATCCCAAGAATCCTTTTTTTTCAAATTTTTAAGCAAGGGTTTAATTTAATGTTGAATTCTACTTGCAACATTCTTATTGGTCACATGGATCATACTGCTAGTGAGAGATAACATCAAATTGATTTTTTTTTTCAAAAGTTCATGTACCACGCTAAATGCTTTTCTCTCGAATGTGAACCCTCCACATGAAAAAGGTAAAGAAGGAAATATGCTATCATTTTGTTGATTGACAAAGTATAGTTGATCAGTACTCTCCATCTTTCATACATATTCCAGTGCAAAAACCATTTCTATCACATGTATTGGAAATTTGTATGGCTCAATCCTAATCCATAAGATCTTAGTACAATATATTCTCCCATTAAGTACCAATCAACCAATTGTATTTCTTTTCCTAGTTGAATGTAATCTCTACAAGACATAGACAATCTAGACATTGGAGTATTTATAATTTCTTGATACAATGGAACCAAAAAGTAGTCCACAAAATGATTGTAGTTCCATCAAGAATCATGCATCCTTATCTTAGTGGTCCAATCATATATTGGAGCCATTTTTTCCCTCAACATTCATATAGGTATGAATTTGAAGCTTGTTGGTTAGAAACATTGCATTAAATTTGAAAAAAAATAGCACAAGTAGGTTGTGAACCTAAATGTCTTAGTGGAACCCCCTTTAATCATTAAAAATCGTTTATGTATGGATTCTACAATATGCTCAAGAAATTTATATTTGACATGTTGCTTAGCGTAATGGATATTAAATATTATGTCAAGGAGGCTTGCACCCACTTCCCGATTGCTATCCATTCCGAGGAAAAATGATAGCATGGAAATAGTATCCTAAATCCGTGGTCTAAAAATTTCCAAATCATGAGGAGGCTTATTATTATTTTTGAATAAGTTTTTGATAAGGAAAAGAAAGTTTTGAAGGGATCCCAAAACCCTTTACAATGAGAACATGTTGTAAAAGATAACACAATAACGCCAAACATCCCCCAAAAACAAAACATAGTTGTTTAAAGATGAGCCATAGACAACAAACAACTATACCATCAGCAAAACGTCAGCTAAAAAATCTAAAAGACAACAAAAACTATTGTAATTGATCTAAAATATTGGTAGCTTCTAAATTGTTGGAGATAACATTCTCATGCATCTCCACTAATTTTTCAAGCTCTTAAACAAGAATAGAAGCCCTCTTCTTGGTCTTGCCTTTGGTTCTCACACATGGCCCCTCATCCATACTCTTTTCCATCTAATTCTTCTAATCTTCACCAGCTAGCTCGTGCACGTTCTCACCAAGTTCCAGTGGTTTACATTGCCTTACTATGACAATCCTGAACTATTTTAATTAGAAAAGTAATTTTCTCCCCTTCATCGACTGCTTCATAATCACTAGCAATATTTTATAGGTCAATGTGGACATTTCCAAATTCTTCAGTTGTAACCCCAACACATTTCCAAATTCTTCTACAATAATGGATAACATTTCTTCTTTTTTATCTTTATTAACAATTACTTTTTTGTCATCATCATAATTTTGGGCGCAAATCATGATAAATTTTGGGAAAGGGAAAACCTCATGTAACATCATGTGCCCCAATCCAACTACCCACGGTGTAGTGATGCTATTAATTGGAATTGTTTTACTATTGGTAGTTTGCATTTTCTTTGCAACCTTATTCTCACATGAAAATATAAGTTCTGAGGTAATCCTACTATAGATTTCAGGATCATAAATATCATGGTATTCATCCATGAAACTTTGGTTTTTAAGCACTCCAACATAATCTATTTTTCTATTTGATTTTTCTTTTCCTTTCCCAATAGTTGGTCTGGTAGTGGTGGTAGAGATTCTTGTATAGTGTGAACTCTCAAGTTATCAACCTTAAACCCCAAGGTTGACAAATTAAGAAATGATGAAACTTGGGATTTTTGTCTTTCACTTACTCGTATTTTGATTCTTGAAAAGATAAATATAGAGAAACCAACATGTGTGGACTATTTTTGTTGGATCCCAAAATATCCCTAGTGTGCACTGCAATGAGCAATCTCCCTATGTGTTGGCCCTCTCACTTAAAAATAAAATAACTTAGCAATAGAAATTTCACTTCTTTTTTTTCTCAAATATTAAAGTGAATGAAACATGTTACCTCTAGACTACATAATTAGTACATTACAATTCTGTATAGACCTTGAGAATTAAATTCAAGAGTTGTCCTACATTTTTGTACCTTCTATTAATTTATCACTTTCAGCGAGAGGTGGCGTCATTCAAATATTCCATCTCAAATAAATTCTCAACTATTGATCTTTTTAAATCTAACGGTTATAGGGTGATTCTAGAGGTTTGAGTTCATAATCCTAACACTTTGTGCACTTCATTCCATAATTCAACTATAGCCATACGTCAAATTTTCATTGAATGGTCAAGTAACTTATGATATAAACATCTGTTTTAAATTTGTTTTAAAATTTAAAGTGTGCTAGGATATAGAATCCTCATGAGATTATGCCACATGTCATCATTTTGCTGCTCACAATCCTAGGCTTCGATAGAAACCCATTGGAGACATTGAGATAAGTCCACGTGTCCCTATTCTGTGGTTTTGTGAGTCACATATAGATCTTCTTGAATCATCCCACGAACCCATATAATCCCTTTAAAAAAAATGGTATTGACACATGTCCCCTTTCCACAGTTTTGTGACAACTAACTTAACCTTTATAAAACCATTCATGGACTTGTGAAATCATGTCGAAAGGAAACCACTAAAAAGGAGTCAAGTGTCAACCCTTCCACAGTTTTGCGGGTGTTCTATTCCTAAATATAATTTCATGTGGATTAGCGAAAAGGCATAATATGTGATGAGAACTATATATTAAGTGTGGGCTCACTTAAGCCATTTAATTAAGCACATGTAGAATCTTCTTCTTTAGGTGAGCACTAGGAGAGGATCGAGGGCCCGGTAACTTAACATTGCAAAGAAGTTAATAAAATGACTTCTGAGACTAAGAACTGGGGGAGCAAGTCAATGAAGAATTAGAAATAAAATGCAGGGTGAAGCAAACTAGATAGCTTTTTTAAACCTAAATTCACATATAAAGAAACATTTTAACAAACCCTAGCAAGGGTGACAACATTTTAGCAAACCCTAGCAAGAGTGTGAGAATATATGGTCAATGAAGCTGCAAATAATTCAACATAAAAATAATGCATGCTTCATCTCATACTTAATACATGGCTAATATATAGCCACTTACATAGCCAAACAACCTCCTATTTATAGGGAGGTGTTATAACAAATTTTTTGGAATACCATTCATGGGTATAACACACTAATTACTAACTATATTGCTATTTTAACAATATATGTGACTAACTATCAAAGCTATATTAGTGAGTTGTTTATTAACAACTTCACTATTACAATAGTAATTACCTTTCTAAATTCCTAACACCTATGTGAACACTAAATCCCAACACCCCCCTTAGTGTGAACATGGGGTGAAAGTACATCACAATACTTAATGACCACACACAATATCTCACCAAATAATATAAGATAAGAGTAGGGACATACACATCTACTCATGTCAAGCAATAGTGGAACTAGCCTCACTATGCTTAGTACTTCCATCCAAGGATGGGGAAAAACAAATCTATCCATGGAACCAAGGATAAGGACTAACACATCTACCCAAGGTATTACATGAAGTTTGGATAGGGACAAACAAATCTATCCAACATTAAGGTTATAAATCAAGAACAAACACATCTGCTCACAACAATTATGATTGGGGACAAACACATCCAATCATAATTACCAACTTGTGTGACTAGGGACAAACACTTCCAATCACTGCACTACCTCGTGAATGGGGACAAACACATCCATTCACTAATAATCAAGAAATGTGATTGGGTACATACACATCCAATTAGAACTTACACAACTTGATGTTGTATATGTAGCCACCATTGTAGATCATTACCACTCTAATCACAAATGATATGAGATGGTTGTTGCTGCTCCCTGGAAACTAATCTTGGCTTTAGTCGTTTTGGCACAAGTTGTTTTGTTACTAAAATAGTTTTGCAACCCCATCATTAGTGACTCACGAGAGGTTGTTGAATGTCCTCCAACCTACGATGCCTCCATCCTCTAGTAGATTTTCTACTTAGAAAATTTGACTTTGAAGCTCAATTTTCAAAATCCTCCCCCTTAATATATATGTCATGTACAAGCGATAATGCATCTAATTACAATTGAGGCAATTTTATCTTTTATATTTTTTGACATTTTGACACAAAACATTTAATGAATCATGAAATGGACCCTATTCTGAGCAAAATAGTACTTCCTAACTTTAACTTGCTTGGCAATATATAATATTTTATTTGACCTTTAAACTATGTTAAAAAGATCTTTTTGAGAACTAATAAAAATACTAATCCTACATTAACCACCTACCACTATAACCTATGACCACTATAAAATCTGAGAATTTGTGAGAATCAAACTCATAACTTCCTCCATAGCACATATGATATGTCAATCGACCAAATCTCATAATGAAATTTGCATTTGTGGATCCGAATCGATACACAAAGAGATGAGCAAATTGAGAGATGAGAAAATTTAGATTCTCAAGCTTAAATTGATAATGGCTTCCATAGAATGTGTGACATATAAGTAGCCTTGGGATTCTGCATACTTATAAATAAAGCTTGTCCAACACTATGAAAAATGGTGATTTAGGATTATTTGCAACATTATCACCCTCCTTCCACTCTTATCAAGGATTCTTGTTGCCCTTCCTCTCCTTAGTGAACTCACACATAGAGCTGGAAAAATTATGATATGTGACAAAGAAAGTATCAATTATATCACCTTCTCTACAGTCTTCTCCATAATCAAGATAAAGAGGAAAATATGTAAGAGCCAAGAGTTGCATAGATTTAAGAATTTTTCAAACCTACTAGATTGGCATTGCCTACTCCTTAGTGGTTGATGAAATTATATCTTATTTGCAGCCCCTTGTTGGATGGTTGAATCATTTGCTTAGACTTTTCTTTCCTTTCTTTAGTGCTTTAATAAAAGATTCTTAAACCATTATTTGAATTTGTTGTGAACGAATCTTATATTGCAACTTCTTCACTTGATCACTATGTCCTGATCTTTCACCTCTGAGTCTTGGAACTTTATTTTCCCCTGCTTTGATTGATTCATCTTATCAAGGAGAAATATGGCACCAAATCTTGAACATTATTCAATGTCGTGTTATTCAAATTAACAACCTAATCTTTGAAACAAGATCAAACCTAGCACAATTTCCATCTATCAGGCAAGTACAATTTGCGTTAGAAACAAGCCCACAATTTTAGGAGGAATCTAATGTGATTTCTCTTTGATCTGCTCTGATACCATGAGAGAAAATCTGATCAATGAAGCTACAAATAATTCAACATAAAAATAATAGTGCTTCATCTCATACTTAATACATGACTAATATATAGCCACTTACATAGCCAAACAACCTCCTATTTATAGGGAGGTGTTATAACAAATTTCCCATAATACCATTCATAGGTATAACACACTAATTACTGACTATATTGTTATTTTAACATTATATGCGACTAACTATCAAAGCTATATTAGTGAGTTGTTTATTAACAACTTCACTATTACAATAGTAATTACCTTTCTAAATTCCTAACACTTATGTGAACACTAAATCCCAACAGAGTGTTGTTTAATGGTAAACCAGATGCCATTTAATGGTAAAAGCCTCCAAAATATCAAGTAAAATCCTCCAAAATCTCACTTATCACATTAAATCCAGATAAATATTGATTTGACAACTAGATGGGAACATTATATTTCCATTTTTAATATTTTTTTCAATTTGATGGCGAATTTCTATTTTCATTTGAATTGCTTTATGTTTTAAATCTGCATGCAAATATTTCATAATTAGATAATACTTAAATTCTTTAAGTAAAAAATCTAGATTTTTCTAAGTTTATTTCATTCCATTGTTTAGCACTTATTATTAATTGTTTAATCCAGCCACATGCAAATAGAACTTTCAACTTGTAGCCTATCTATGCACAAACACATACTCTGTAACATATTAACATTCATATAGTTTTTAATCGACGTTGTCCTTGAACCTCCTTTAGGTGCAAGTACTAGTAATTAATTTTAATTACTTGTAATTTGAATAGACACTAAACACACAAAATAATTCTTTACTATAAATGCATAACAAATAATAACACAACCATTTATTTATTACAATCAAATTACAATGTTACACAACATTTTAAAGATGAGTAGAGCATGCAAGCTCTTATATAAATGACACATGTCACTTTGCATTAGACACAATTGATTCCAAGCTGGTAGTGGTGTTAGTGGATGTGGATCATATTCTCAAACCATGAGGCTTGTCAACCATGCTTGAGATCTTGGGATTTCACATGATAGCTCCAATCCACCACTATGATTTTTCATTTATAGAAAATTTTGGACCTTGGTTCTGCATCCCACTATAGTGCAACACGATCCAATAGTTAAAAAAATTAATACAAAATATATTGCATAATATGCTCGATCAAGCCACCAGAACAACCCAAAATGACATTAAAAATCTATAGGGCTTGTCTACCATGTTGGGAAAAGGGGAGTTGTGAAGATATAAAATGTACCTATCCTAGTTACCAATTGGAATTATGTAGAAGATAAGAGGTAGTAAATCTTCTCCCACCTTCTTCAGGCAGCTCCAAGGCACCAAAAAAGCACAAAATGAATTTGAAAGTCCACAATACCTCTTTAAGCGCCTTTGTCAAAATGGAGTATGACAAATAAATGGATTTTAATATGAACAAGATTAAAATGCTTATGTGGCTGTCCTCTTTGTGAAAGCAACTATCCCCATTAGAGCTCCTCATCCTATTTCAAAACTTGACTCAAGGGTTAGGTGAACTAGATCAACTTATTTCCAATTTTTCCCATTCTAAACTTGAAGGAAATTGGTCTCTCTTTTACTCTATAACTACATAGCTAGAGGTAAGAGAATTTAGAATACCCCCAATAATACCATGACATCATATTATTCCTTATTAACTTCACAAAATGAAAACCCTTATCAAAATTCAGAACATTGCACTCAAAACAATTTTAAGGACTTAAGAATGATTTCAATTGAACTCACCATCCCTATTCATGGGATATGACATTTAATCATGAGTCGTGTGAGGTATAATTTATTTTTTTATGTTAACCAAGTAACCAACTTTATGTTGGTGTAATTAATATTTAATTACACTTTACATAAGTTTACTTAGGTAATTATTTAATTCCTAGGTTAATAAGTTGTCATCTTTATCTTGTTGAGCTATCTTGTTGCTCAAGATAAGAGTAGGGTTATGCATCTTTGCTTTTATAAAACAAATCATTATCATGTAATTATGAATTCCTGAATAATATTATGTTGCACATGTTTTTGCAATAGCTCTGCTTTTTTTGTTTTTCTCTTCTGTGGAAGGCTTTTTTAGTTTGCATTTCAGATCTTGGTTTCTAACATGGTATCAGAGCCTTTATTTGCAGCCCCTTCTCAAATTTATGGAGAGATTCATTGCAGAGTTCATTCATTGTAGGGGGGTTTTGTCCCACTGGGTTTTCCTTCTCTACTTCATTATTGCATTTGTACTTGGGTACCTGATTAGGCCTTGTTGTCAAGACCCATTCATGTTTTCTTGCATTCATCTTAGTTTTAGGTGCATGCTTTGTTAGTCTCCCTAAGTTGCACTTATGGGGGGGTGTTGGTGTAATTAATATTTAATTACACTTTACATAAGTTTAGTTAGGTAATTATTTAATTCCTAGGTTAATTAGTTGTCATCCTTATCTTGTTGAGCTATCTTGTTGCTCAAGATAAGATTAGGGTTATGCATCTTTGCTTTTATAAAGCAAATCATTATCATGTAATTATGAATTCCTAAATAATATTATGTTGCACATCTTTTTGCAATAGCTCTGCTTTTTCTATTTTTCTCTTTTGTGGAAGGATTTTCTAGTTTGCATTTCAAATCTTTGTTTCTAACACTTTACTCGTGTTTGGGCCACTTATAATGTTATTTTGACTGACATCTAGCTACATGCATACTGTAATTGTCGAGAGTACCTTAAGTAGTAAGCACTCAAATGATATGAAATCTATTACAAATCTTATTTCGATTGATAATTGGATTCATGGCATCATCATGTACAATACATCATGCAATTTTTAATATCAAGTTATCAAATCAATACATTTCACTTGCTTCATATTAGAAGAGAAAATTATTTCTTATCTTTTAAATATTTCCCATTGACACATTAAATTAGGAACATCATGAAAGTACATATGGTGTTAATCCATGGTTCTGCAACCATATTTTCTTCAATGAACAATAATTCCACAGAATTGCAAAAATCAACAAAAAGAAAACACGTTCCATACTTTTTTCCATTTTCATAGCTTCCCTCTTCCTTAGTGAATTTTAACCTTGCGGATTGGCGAAAAAGGTTTGCTAAGCATGGGAACTATGGTAAGCATGGGTTCACTTAAGTGATTTATTTTTTGCACATGTGGAAAAGTATTTTTATGTGAGCATATGAAATCTATTTACAAATCTTATTTCGATTGATAATTAGATTCATGACATCATCATGTACAATACGTCGTGCAGTTTTCAATATCAATTTATCAAATCAATATATTTCGCTCACTTGATGCTTCACATCAGAATCTAGAAAATTGTTTCTTATCTTTTAAATATTTTCCAATGACACATTAAATTAAGAACATCATGAAAGTACATATGGCATTAATCCACGATTTCAAAACCGTGTTTTCTTTAATGAACAATAATTTGGTAGAATTATAGAATCAATAAAAAGAAAACACGTGTCATACTTTCTACCGTTTTGCGACTTCCCTCTTAGTGTTTTCTTTTTTATATATATATTGAAAAAATGCATATTACATTGAAGATATAAAGTGTGGGTTCACTTTAGTGATTTATTTTTAACACATGCGGAAAAGTATTTTTAAGTGAGCGCTAGGAAATAAAGGGGGCTGAGGAATCTTATGATGCAAGTGGGACATAAGGTTATGAATTAGGGCACCCAAAAAAGGTAATGAAGGATTATAACGCCAAGCTAAAATAGTAAGGTTTTTTATGTTTTTAATAATGCATGTGAATAAAAGGTCAAACATCGATCTTTGTAAATCTAATGGCTCTAGGGTGATTCTAGAGGTTGAAGTTTGCAAGTCTAGCACTTCACAAATTTATTCCAAAACTCAATTGCAGTCGTCCATCAAACATTCATTGAATGATGATTTTTTTGGTATAATTTTAATTTTCTATTACAACTTAAGAAAACAAGAATGGATTGAAGAAGTCCATCAATTCATTGAATGGTGAATTATTTTTATACATTAATTTGATTTTTTTAAGTATATATATTTTTTGATTCATAAGAGCAACCTAGGGTTGTATTTATTATATTAATCCAAAAAAAATCATATTTACAAAAACATTGACCATGACCTCCATACCATGACAAAATATTGTTACAAATGATTAATAATTTAATACACAATAAATTTTATATTGAAATTCAAGCAGTTAAGCAAAATATTACATCATTACAAAAGACTAATTTATACAACTCTCACTTGAGCTTGCAAGATCAGAAGGTGGCAGAAAGAGAGGACATGCATGTGGGTCCTCTTCAACATGCTTTATGAGAAAATGAATAGAATTAAAAATATCATATGCCAAAATATAATGATTCACCAATAAGAGAACACAAATCATTTAATTCTCTACTAAAATCAAAAGGGTTGTCTTCAACAATTCCATTAACCATCGCATATAGAATTGAGACACTACTATCACCATTTAGTAGCTTGTCCCTATCAAGAAAGCCACCTAGTCCCACTGTGGATAAAATAGAGTTAAGATTGCAGCTCTCCAAAGCTTTAGACAGAGTAGAAAATAAGAAGACACAAGGCTGGAGATAACTCCCAATGAGGAGCTTGACTAGTTCCACACACCAAAGAATATCCATTATATTTGAAACAAATAAAGAAGCAACCTTAGATGACAGAGCCAAATGATTATTATGAAGTCAGTCTCTGCCAACCACTGTTGTAACAACCAACTCCGCTTGATCAAATTGATATAAGAAAACATGATGTAGCTTCTCCCATGAGAAAGGTAAATTTTCTCCCACTTCCTAGTGGCAACAAGTGATAAACACTATGAATTGGGACCCCATTTCAAGCCAAAAGAATATAATTATAGAAGTAGAAGAAAAGAGCGGAAGATTTGAAGTAGACAAAAAGAATAGAAGCTTTGAAGCAAGAAAAAAGAATAGAAGTAGGAAAAAATAATTGGAACATAAGTAAGAAAAAAGAAGGTTTGACCATGAAATATATAGCTGAGAAATTAAAGAATGAAGGCATCAATACTTGGCAGTAACACATGAGAATTAAATGGCTTGTTGTACCTTAACTATTATTGAAATATCTACTAACAATTCACAATTAATTTCACTCACTTCTAATCAAAACTTATAAATATGTTGACACTTGTCTCCATTCCATATGCTTTATGTAGGAATTTGGTTGTGTGAAAAATTTGTCCCAGATTAGAAGTATACCATTTGATATTTTTGCTACCCACATTAATTTTTATGTGTATACAAGTTTAATTTTAATAACATAAGAGAATTATTGAATTTTTACATTAAAATAACATAGTATAAAGATGTAATAATATAAAAATAATATTAATAGAAATAATATAAATATACATGTCAAAATTTATATATTTGATAATGTAGCATGTATAAAGGTGCTTGCAAAATGTACATAAGAAAGTTACTAAGTAATAGAATCCTACTAGTAGCATAATGCAATATTCACATACATTTATCAAAATTATGACAAAACTCCATTCCTCAAAAATCATCCCACAATGACCCATTGATGATGTCCCACTAAAGTGACATTGCGGAAATTTGACACGAAAGGACGCTAGGTTACGTCTCATTCATTTAAGAGGCATGAAATATCCCTTAGTACAGGGATTCCCACTCCAATGTGCTCAATAGACAAAACATCTCCTAGAACTCCTAGATAATCATGTTGAACCATTAGACTCACCAGGAACAACACATCAACCTGCGAAACTCCAATGTCTAGTAAAGAAGCGACAAACCGTGAAGAAATATCGGTGTTCACCCAATATCTATCTATTTCTTCTACAAATTTTATGCCTAACACCATCTTGATAAAGACTATATTCCATCTATTGCGCAACCTAAAAATCTATGTAAGTATTTGGATAGTAATTTCTCTTAGGAAAGCTAATTGTTGTCAATGACTAGTCAAACAAATTGGTGTATCAAATTCCATAATGATTTTTGAACTAGAGCTTTAATCAAGATTATGATGAACTTCATCAGTAATGCTAGATGAATTTATAGAAAAAATTGGACCTTGGTTCTGCATCCCACTGTGGTGAAGCACAAACCAATAGTTAAAACATTTATTACAAAAAATATTGCATAATCTAATCAAAGATCTTCTTGTTATCTTACCTCAATTTACATGTTTTAAATTTAATTTTATTAAAAGAATAATTAAAATTAATTGAAATTTGAGCCAAATTGGTGCAAGTGGGGCCTCAAACCCTCATTCTCAAACTCACAACACATTCATGCAACTCAGAAAATGCAAGAAATTAACTCAAATCTACTAGAAATGTCTCATAATCCTCATTCAAAATCTCCTAAATTGTTACACCTTCAAGGAATAACTAAAAATACATTCATTTAGAACCATATGGGATGATGGATTCCATTATAAATCTAAAACTAAATTGATTGAAAACAACAAGAAACAATCACAAAATAATTCCCTACATCCAAACTTCTTTAATAAGATTTTTTTCTTACAAGTTGCATACTTTCAGTGGACCCCTTTTGTTGCAAATTAAACCTCTGTAACCCCATCCATGTGTTGTTGTAACTTCATCTTTAGACCTACAAAATAAACATGGTATCTTGGTCTTTTCTCCAAGGGCTATGCCCCCAGGCCTTCCTCTCTAATTTTTGACATCAAACCCCCCCTAAAAATTGTCAATTTTGCATCTTTTAACAAAGAATCCACCACCATTTCCTATAACTCCCCAATTTCCATGCCCCAAGTTGGAAAATCCTCATAAAATTGCATTAAAAATGAACATCTTAAATTATAAAATAATATTTGAACCCACCTTCATGAAATTACCAATTTTGGATGACAACTTGGATTCCCACTCCACTCAATAGGAACCTTGGAATAGAAAAAACCAACAACTCAATCTTGGGTGCCCAATTTCCACTACTACATTTAAGCAATAATAAATGAGTTGTCATAGAGTGTATCTCCCAAAAATCTATGCCCAATTTTTCCTTTATGACTTTTCAAGATTCAAAATTTCCTCCACAACTATCTCCAACACCAAAAAATACAACATTATAATAAGACAATTTATTTAATATATACTGCTTAGGCCTAATACTGCAATTTATTCAACAACATTATTCCTCAAACCAAAAATAAAATACTCTTTTTTTGTTTGATGCAATATTTCTTGACATCCCGGATGCTCTTGCATCAAACACCAGAGGTAAGTGAAATGTTTCATAAGTTGAAAACTGATGAACATTTGAAGACCATATGTTTGCATTGGGTCCACCATTCTTCCTTATGTTTTTTAATTTTTTTCTTTCTCTTCTTCCAACATCTTGTTGGGACTAGCTTTTCTTTCATCCAACATTTTTACTCACCATTCTTCTTTCCTCTCATGGATTTATATCCACCATGAACTATCCTCCTCCAATGATTCTCTCATTTCCTAACCTCTTTTGTGGGACTCAACCCACCAAAATCTGACCACCTCCACCAATTTTCCTCATCATACACATCAACACCTACAACATACATGTACAAAAACCTGCCCCTTCAATTTCATGAAAATTAGCAATTTTCATTTGTTCTTCTCCATACTTCTCAACCTTCAACATTACAAAATGAATGCAAAACAATATTATCACAAAATGCAATCAAGTTTACCTCCTCTTTCTTCGCTGCAATATTTTTGGTGTCTTCTTCAGCTGCAACCTTTATATCATCCTTCGCTATGAGGTTTTGATCTATCTCATTTTTTCTTACCATCATCTTCATGTCTTCAATTGTTGTCCCAATTGTAGCATCTTCAACAACTTCTTCACACAAACATGCTACATACAAATTTTCCTCTTCATACATTCCAAAAAAAATCAAAAGCTACCTCTCCATTTAATAACTTTTATGTCCCTCTTATCTCCTCTCTCAATAGGAGATCTTAATCTTCAACAATTTCCTCATCAAAGATGGGACCATCAAAGAGCCCACTTTCACACCTATATCTATAAACAAATCAAACTAAAAATATCATATCATACCTCATTTCTTTTTGTTGTCCCAATTTATTTTCCTTTATTTTCCATTGCACCTTTTAGCTCTTCATGGCTCTTGACTATCTCTCCACACTATAGTAGCTCCAATCTTTCCAACCTTGAATTTATATCCATGATCATTCAGGTGATCCTCATTTTTTGATACTTGCTCCAACCTTCCTACATCATAGGCTTCTTCCTCAAGCGTATACCTATCTATTTTGCTGCCACAATACATCACACACTTTGCAAAAAACTCTCACAACACACTACCCTCTACCCAACAAAGACTTTGTAAAATGCTTCATCTACCCACCCTTTCTCAGTGGAGGAACTCTACACCTTCTACCTAGATTTATCTTTGTTGGAGGATAGAAGTCACAACCCCTCTTTCATACCTACAACAAACAAATTATCTCACAACTCTTTCATGGCTTCACCTCTTTACTCTTCACCTGTAGGTCCTAGTGCATACTTTGCACTCTCAAGATCTTCTAGATCTAATACCATCCAATGCAAGACAAGAACCAATACTCCAAAAATATAAGTGTTGGAAATTGTAGCCCCATAAAACAAATTCGTGCAACTCTAAATCTGTACCCAAAACTCTTGACAAACCCTCTTTTGAAGATTATTTTGAACCACCAAATGTAATACTTTTCTATTGAAAACTTGAAAAATGAAAGCCCCTACATTCATCTATAGGAAGATAAGTAGATCATAATTTTTCTCCCAACAATACCCCTCTAATTTTGTAGTAAAAAACCCATAAAATCCCTAGTTTCACACATTCAATAAGGAACACCAAACTCACAAAAACTACTAGAAACCATTGAGAGCTCAATCCAAGCCTTCTAATCCATGAAATGACATGAAAAATTAGAGATAACATGTTGATTTTAGTTATTTAATTCAACAATAGTTTACAACAATAGTTTGTAAGCCAAAACATTAAACAAGAACCATCTACATGGAAGTTTGATGCCTTCAACAACCAAATATCAACAACAAGACACCTCCAATCCACTACAAAAGCAAAAAAATCACTCTCAAAATTCCCCTTACTTCACTCTTGGGTGTCCCTTTCTTCACTTCACAGGCAAGTCTCTTCAAATTCTTGTGTTTTTCCCATTTTCCATTTTCTAGACTTGACTCCTCTATTGGGTGTTGCCTTCTTCCCCACCTCTAGGTTATAACAATAACTCTTTTCATTCCTGGGTGTTAGAAAAATTCCCTCCCTCTACTTCTCCTACAAGATTTTATTTTAATTTACTATTTTTTCCCTACACAATCCCATTCCACTACCTCTATTTCACAGGGGCCTGTGCATCTCCTCATCATCAATTCAATGTTAATTTTTAAATGCTTTGAGGAGTTACACTACCCAAGAGTATCTCCCTCATGCTTGGGCATGAGATTTTTGTAACTCCCAAGACTTCATTAATTCCCATTT
The DNA here is from genome assembly GCA_007258455.2 of Sequoia sempervirens. Classification (NCBI taxonomy): domain Eukaryota; kingdom Viridiplantae; phylum Streptophyta; class Pinopsida; order Cupressales; family Cupressaceae; genus Sequoia; species Sequoia sempervirens. The sequence goes on from VDFB02281492.1 coordinate 971,818,917, forward strand.
TCTAGCAACTCCAATTCAACTTTGAATTAAATTCGAATTCAACCAGATAACTTCAAAATTGAGGAATTTTAAATAAAAATAATTTATTTCCTACAAGACACAACCAACAAGCCCAAAACAAAAAATCAAAGAGAAAAAATTAAATATGTTTTGGTGTGCAAGATTTCCCATACACCTGGATGCTCCTGCATCGCAAATTTCCAATTATTGCATTCACACTTCGTTAGCACATGGGAGAGCCATTGTAAATGTTGTTTGGATTGACATCTGGCTTCACGTAGAGTACTTCGAAGCATTGAAAAGATAGATAATTAAAAGGCTTTTTGTACCTTAATCATTAATACCCACTAACAAGTCATAATAAATTTTGCTCACTTTTGATTAGAACTAATAAATATGTTGACACTTGTTTTCATTCCAAAGAATTTATATAGGAATTCAGGTGTGTGGAAAAATTCATCCTGGAATAGAATGATCTATAGCATTTGATATTTTTGCCACCCATGATATGATTTTTATTTGCATACCAATTTAATTTTCCATGAAAATTTCATTGGTTTGAATACAAGTTTAATTCGCCAATAAAAATTTTTCATTGGTTTAAAAATAGGTTTAATTCGCCAATAAAAATATTTTATTGGTTTGAGTGCAAGTTTAATTCACCAACATAAATATTTTGTTAGTTTGAAAACATCTTTAATTTTCCAATTAAAATATTTTATTGGTTTGAAAAAAGGTTTAATTTGTCAATACAAATATTTTATTATGTTTGAAAACAAGTTTAGTTTTCGAATTAAAATATTTTATTGGTTTGAAAATAGGTTTTAATCGTCAATGGAAATATTTAATTGGTTTCAAAAAATTATAATTCACCAAGATTTTCTACAAACTTCTAGTGATTATAAAAGTGCTGATTGAATTTATATTTTTTCTAGAAAAAAGAAAAAAATTGCCAATAAAATTAATATTTTTTTGGAATAATACAATATTATCCAGGTTTTTACACCTTTTCTGAGGGGGGTTCTTAAAGTTATCCCTCCTATCCATGAAGGGAAGAATAAATAACAAATGGTTGACTTGACCATTTTTTGTTTTCCTAATAACATTCATCTAAACATATTTCCTAGTAATAAGTGTTGCCCTTGACACTTTTTTTTAAAATTCATAATAAAACAAACTATTCATACATTAACATAAATATAGCTTCAAATTCAAGTAACATTTGTATCATAGAAAATTCCTACTTTGGTTTTCTATGTTGTCACTAATGGCTTTGGTTTGTTTCCTTTTTATCCTTTTAAATTTCTAAAGGTGATTTCCCTTCCTTTGGATTTAATCAATCAAATGCCCCTTATTTCTCCTTAGAGATTTATAAGGATGATACCACAAATGTCATTGTTGCAACCATGTTAGGCTATATGTTCAATAGTTCAGGCATGATGACATCACCCATAAATGTGAACCAGAGGCACCATTGATATTGAATGTTGCTAGATTTGTTTTATGTTCTTTGATTAGGTTTGCAAAGCTATATCTAACATAACTAAATCCTTTAAAGAAAGAGTTAATAAGAATATAAAATTCATAATACACAAAAATCTTTAATAATATTCATGAAAGAACAATACTCAAGATGATTCAATAATTTAACAAGCACTGTTCTAGAATTTGTACTCAATTTCCCATCTAAAAATAGTATATCTTTGATAGTAAAAGAAGTAATCTATATTAACCATTTATTTTTTTGATTAAATAAATAAATAAGCAATATCCACTTATAGAAATAATTGCTATGCAACATTTAAAAGTGAGTACTTAAGGTTAAATATATGCTTTATTCTTCTTTTTCTTTGATGGGTACTTTCTTTCTATCCTTAAACCATTTTAGTGTTGTTGCAAGGGTTTCAGTATACAATAGCCATAGCTAAGGAAGAGGATTCTTTTTTAGAGTTATTTTGGGTAAGTCTGCAAATTTTGTTCTTCTAGCTCTCTTTCTTATGTATTTTGCTAATATGTCACCTAACATTATCAGAAAAGTGCCAAAAAGGTTTTACATTATTTGGGAAAGTTTCAAGAACAACTAAACTTGTTCTCTTTTTTTTTGAGATGATTTATCATGATCCTTTGAGTTTCTTTTCCTTAGTTTAGGATTAATAAAGTAAAAAATCATTGTTCTTCAAATAATAATTTGAATCAATACTGGTTTGATAAGCAACCCCTTTTTGTGATTTCTATTGTTTCTTTTTTAACACTTAGTAAAGTAACAATTCTAGATTACCCCCTTCTAACTAATTGATAATAACTTGATCATCATATTGATAATAAATGAAGATTAAATAAATAAAAACCCATTTAAGATAATAACTCAATTGTCTTGATAATCATATTGAGAATAAATAAAAATCTATTTAAGATAATATCTCAATTATTTAAGTAAAAAATGATACTAGTAATGCTTAATAACAACTAATCAAATTGAAGGGTCTAGGAGCATAGCATTAAGATAGTAGTAAATTTTACCTCCATGATGTCTTCTCCCACATGTGCCCTTCTTTCTCCCATGTGTGCCCTACCTTATGCATTTGGTCTTGTGAGTTGCTTGATTCTAGTTAATGTGGTAGGCATTTCAAGAGGTGCTCTTATGTTTGTTTCCACCAACAACCCTTTCTCTACTACTGCTTGCAATTCCTCTCCCCACAACTTAGTGCCTTATGTGTTGGCTCTAGTGGAGGGTTTTTGTGACTCTACTGTACATTCACCTCCTATTGTGCATGAACCAAGTGTGGCTAATGATTTTGTTTCTCTTGTGGGTGAGTTTGGTTCTAAGCATGTTTCTACCTACAGTTCCATGACTGTTGGGCATATTTTAGTGAGTCTATTGTATGTTTTGGCATTTGTTCCTGCACCTGTCTTGAGGGCTTCTGTGTTGGTTGGAAAATGGTTTCTTGGGGATGCTCCTGCATAGGTGCCTCCTCTTGATTTTTTCCTTAATCATACATTTTCTTAGGTGGAAAGATCTCCTATGCACCCTCCTTGGTTACCCCTCCCCTATGTAAAACCAACCTTGATGGTGGTTTGCAAGGATGATGTCGCTGACAATGTTGGTCTTTACAAGAGGTAGGTTTTGGTCTATCATTTTTCCAATATTTGGACTTCTCTTCCCAACTTGTACAAGTTGGTTTTGTATTCTTGGATGGCCTTAGTGGACAACAAGATTGAGCTCTTCCCCTGTGCTAAAGGCATATTTGTTGCTACCTTTTCTTTGGTTGAGGATTGTGGCTCTATGTTGGACTGCCTTTGGGCTTGGGGAGAACACTCTCTCTCACTCAAACCTTGGACTTCCTCCTTCAATATTCTCATCAAACCTCTCAATGTGCATCGGGTGTGGGTTAGGCTCCTGAATCTCCCCCTCTAATTTTGGGAAGACTCTTGTTTTGAGGTCATTGGTAACTTTATTGGTCATTTTTGGAAGACTGATGATTCTACTTCCTTTATGGGGTACTTAAGTTTTTCTCATATTTTGGTGCACATTAATGTCTCCTTGCCTCTACATGAGGATGTGGTTTTTTTGGTTGGGAATTGACCATGGTCTCAACCATTGGATTATGAGGGGCTTCCATCTAGGTGTTTTTGTTTCTTTTCTACTAGTCGTGCTTGGCTTCATCTTTCTCTCTTTGACATCGTTTTGGTTCAACTACTTTTTTTAATGAATTTAAGAGGGGTAAAAATTTATTAGATCAAAAAAGAAAAAGTACAAATCTTATCATTACAACCCCATCTAAGAGGGGCCCACCCAATCCAAGCATCCAACCCAAAAAGACCAAATAATTACAAAGCCAAAGAAAAGTCCAACCAGACCACAACTTATTGAAGCCTATCTTCAAGAATCTAATACTTCAGTTGTTGGGAACTGATGCAGGAGCGTCTGGGGGTACTAGCAATCAACATCACCCCAAAAATGTTATTTTCATTTATTTAAATTTTCAGTAAGGGCTTATGTGGGTTAATGTTGTGTGGGGAATTAATTATTTTAAATTTCCAAATTTTGTAATATTTCCTATGTGAGTCTATAATTATATTTTTGATGGATATGTACTCTGATAAATGTTACAAAGGTATAAAAGGGGGAATATTCTCTTTGGGAGTCCCATTTATTGGAGGGGATCACTTTATAAGCTTGCTCTTACATGTTGAATTACATGATTTGCATGCATTTTCATGTTGGGCTACCAACTTTGCATGTTGGTGCATACTCATATTTGGAGCCGCCAAAGTCATCGAGGAGTTATGGAGATTTCAGAATTGAAAAAAATTGATTGGCCATGAGTTAGGCACCCATGTGAGGGTCATGTGAGCATTTAGTAATTTTAATTATTTTGTGATTTCTCCTCAAGGTGGGCATGGGTTTTCTAAGGAGGGTTTCAACATGTTGTTATGGAAACCACAATGGTTTCCTCATTTTAAAACTTCTATATTATGATGCCTTATCATTTAGAGAGGGGGATTTGGAGTTTTTGTAGGTTAAGATGGGGAGATGCTACAATATTTTGATGATGTATGACTCCATGATTGCAGATTTATGCAGGTAAAAAGCTCATTTTTGAGGGAGCTAGTGAGATCCACATTTGTAAGCCATTATTCCATAATTTGAGAGTGGAGGCCCTATGTGTAGATCTTGGAGAAAGAGACCCAAAATCCATGCTTTTGTAGTTTTGAAGGTGTTTGTACATTAGCAAGAAGATTGGTTAATCCATGGTTTGTTACAATAGTGTTTTTCTATTGAAGATTGTAGGTTGAAGGAGCTAGAAGTTACTAAAAGAGGATAGATTGAATGAGACTAGTTTTTGTTTGGTCTTTGCTATTTTGTATTAGCCATATTTCAATTTTTTAATGGTTTCGATCAGCCCATATAACTAAAAATAACCTAATTTTAGATTCTCTATGTTTTAGATGTAATTTCATGAGATTTTGAATAAGAAACCAATGTTACTTACAAATTTATGAGTTGTTTCAATAAATTTCTAAGTTTCATTTTTAGATTGTTGTATGTGAATGAGGGTTCATTCTCCATTACATTAGTGGTATCAAAGTGGAAGCTTGTGAGTGTGTAGGCAGAAGCATCAATGTGAGGTAGTTTGCACTAGGATTTCGGGGTGGATAGTGTTGATTATTTATAAATAGATCGTCGAGTGAGTCAGTTTACATGTGCAAAACCTAAGGGTTTTGAATTTTTTTGTTAAGGATTTGTGAGGCCTTAAGGATGGAAAAGAGGAAGAAGAAAATGAATTTTGTCATTAGATGGATTCTAATGATTCCTAAACTTGAGAAAATGAGAGAGATACAATAAGAAGAAATAAGAGTTGGGATGATAGAATTGCAGCAACAAGTGGATGAATTAAGAGAAGAGATTGAAAGGAGAAAACAAGAAAAGAGAAGAGTTAAAGGTAATTTTAATTATCCTTCTAATTGTATTTTGATTGTAGGAAAGAAAGAAGATGCAACAAAGTATCATGCATGTGGCATAGAAGAAGACTAAGAGGATGAATATGAAGAAGTTGACGAATTTGAAGTTGAGGAATGTCTATTGGAAGACATGCAGAATGAGATTTCAGAAATTGTAGTAAAGGGAAGTCTTTGTAAGACTTGAAGGAGATGACAATAAATGAGGAAAGTGAAAGAGTTGTAGCAATGAATGTAACTCAAGTAAATTTTTATTTTACTAAATATTGCTATGAAGATGGTTGTGGGTATAATGAAGTTGTAACAAGTGATGACAAGGTAAAAAAAATTCTTATTGAATTTACAAAATATGATTTTCATGTTGAGATGGATGAATTAATGAATGCAGATGAGATGGTTTAGTTAGATTTTGTTATAGATGATTGGTATGCAAAGAAGGGTTTGTATGGTGTTGCAGAGTTACGCGCAGGTACAATTTGGTGAAGGTGGATAGACTATGGTGGGTTGAATCCTACAATATTGGAGGAGAATGTGAGATAAACTTGGAGGAGGTGGTTGGGTTACAGTGGAGATCATTCCACATTGAGGAATAGAAGTAAAGAGTAGAGTTATCAGAGGAGGAGGATGCTTGTTCCAGCTAGGTGTTGGAAGAGGATAAAGACGAATCAATTGGAGGTACCAAATTTAGTGATGGAGTTTGTTGAAGATTGCTTTCAATTTGAAAGAGTGGTACTACCACTCAACTCCATTTTATGAAATCCATATTCATATTTTTTTTCCTACCTTGGGAGTCAGTTGTAGGAGCATCTAGGGGTACTAGCAACCAACATCACTGAAAAATATCATTTTCCTTTATTTTAATTTTCAACAAGGGCTTATGTAGGCTAATGTTGTGTGGGAAATTAATTATTTTAAATTTCCAAATATTGTAATATTTTCTATGTGAGCCTATAGTTGTAATTTTCATGGGTATTTAATCTGGTAAATGTTACAAAAGCATAAAAGGGAGAATATTCTCTTTGGGCATCCCATTTCTTGGAGGGTACCACTTTCTAAGCATGCTCTTACATGTTGATTTGCATGCATTTTCATGTTGGGCCACCAACTTTGCATGTTGGTGAGTGTTCATATTTGGAGCCATTGGAGTCATCGGGGAGTTATGGAGATTCTAGAATTGACCAAATTTGATTGGTTGTGAGTTAGGAACCCATGTGAGGGTCATGTGAGCATTTAGTAATTTTAATTATTTTATGATTTCTTCTTAAGGTGGGAATGGGTTTTCCAAGGAGGTTTTTGACATGTTTTAGAAACCACTGTGGTTTTCTTATTCTAAAACTTCTATATTATGATGCATTGTCATTTAGGGAGGGATATTTTGAGTTTTTATAGATTTAGATGGGGAGATGCTATGGAATTTTGAGGAGGATGTATGACTCCATGATTTCATATTTATGTAGGTAGAAAAGCCCATGTTTGAGGGGGCTAGTGAGCTCCACATTTGTAAGCCATTATTCCAAAATTTGGGAGAGGAGGCCCTAGGCGTAGCTCTTGGAGAAATGGACAAAAACTCCATGTTTTTGTAAGTTTGAAGGTGCTTGTACAAGAACACGAATATTGGTTAATCCATGGTTTATTGAAGCAGTGTTTTTCCATTGAAGATTGTAGGTTGAAGGAGCTAGAAGTTACTAAAAGAGGAAAGATTGAAGAAGACTAACTTGCATTTGATATTTATTGTTTTGTATTAGTCATATTTCAAATTTTTAATGGTTTCTATCATCCCATATGGTTGCAAAAAATCTCATTTTATATTTTCTATGTTTTACATGTAATTTCATGAGATTTTGAATAAGAAACCAAAGTTACTTCTTGTAGATTTATGTGTTGTTTCAAACAATTTCTATGTTGTATTTTCAGATTGTTGTCTATGAATGAGGGTTGATTCTCTCTTACATAAGGAACACTTTGAAGGTAAGTTTTCTCAGCCATCAACCCTCTAATCATCCATAAACTTAGATTCCTATTTAGTCAAACAATCTTCCACTCTATTCTACTCTCTCAGGATGTGGACAAATAGGACATAATCCAAATAATTACTAATTTGATGAATCTAGTGCACCACTAAATCTAACTTCCGATTAGCTTTTCCAAGATCCTACCTGTTCAACATGTTAATCAAGATTTGAGAATCCGACTCAAAAATAATTCTACTCTAGCCTAGAGAACATCCAATTTCTAAAGCCATAAGGATAGCCTCAACTTCCATAAGATTATTAGATGGATGCCCTTTAAAGAGGGAAAAGAAGAATAGGGCTTCCCCTAAATAGTCCCTTCTAACACCTCCAACCCCAACTGGTCTAGGATTCCCTTGGACGAACCACCAGTGTTGATCTTAAAGACACCATTAGGAGGAGGGGACCATCTCCCCTCTCGATGGGTTTTCCTTTGGGGTTGATGAATCCCTCTTAATAAGGTAGGAGCTTGACCACCCCCTAAAAGGCCAATTATTTGCATCAACTCCACCTCTCCATGCTCTGAAGGGGTATAAGTCACACATTTATCTTGGATAGTTTCTTGGATCATTCCCAACTTTATTTGCTATAGCTAATGAACTCCCAGTTGCTTCCCTTGGAAGATCCTATGATTACTTTTCCAACCATGCCTCCCAAATAATGCAAGAAGGCCCAATATTCCTGTAGGATAATAAATTGTCACCCATGAAAATTTCACACTATGTTTTACTCCCCCTAAGTGCATGGACCTAATTGTACACCTAATTTCCTAAATTAAGCATTTTGTGGCCCATTTTATCATTTTTTGACAAATTACAAGTAGAAATCCAAATAATTCATTTAATATTTTTTCCCCGACACCTTAAGTCCCACAAAATAGGGCTAGGACATAGTCACCTAAGGTGACTTAGTCTCCCTATTTTACATCCAAAATTGAAAATATTGGTGTCGACATTTTATTATTTGAATTTCAAATATCCAAAGCTGGCTGTCACGATTTAATTTTTGAAAAATTTGAATAGTTGGATATAAATGAGTCCTTTCACTATTTGAAAACTAAGTGAAAATTATTGAAGACATTATTACGAAGACCATTATTAGCAAGTCAAGAGTAGTCAAGAGCATATTTATTGTAGAAATTCAATATCAAAGTGTCATGTCAAAGTGTATGTGAGTTTGTTCATGTTTATTTGTAACACGCCAATCATTCACTCAAGTAAATTTTCCTAAGTTTTCACTTTACGAGTAAATAAACTATGTACCTAACCATTGCAATAAAACATTTATTTTCTTTATTAAGAACAAATGAACATAGATTTCATAACAATAATCAACATTGATTCCATTCCAATATAATAATTCATAAATTACAATATTCCAAGAATGGGTGCAAGTACATACATATCTCAACAGAGCTGCAAAGCAATAGATATAAATGGTTTAGGATCCATCTTCCAAATCTTGGTCTTATGTCACCTGCTAAGGAGGAGAAGCATCACTCAGGTGCTTTTCCACCAACCATGAACTCATATGCGGTCCCTTGCACATCTATCATAAGATAGATGGCCCTACCCTTCAACGAAGAGATTGGTGGAGTAACCTCGTAATGAAAACCATTCTGAGCTTAGTGTTGTGTCCTACATTACTAGAACTTGTAAACCCTATAATCTAGAAATAGCATGCATTACTGGGACATTGTGAATTGACAGTGGAGCCAAAGGAAATCACACTACTTTGGCCAAAATCACACTACTTTGGCCAAAGTGTTCTCACTTAGTACTTCGAGTGATAGTCATCTTATTCACTTGCACTACTCAAGCTCGATTTGACTTTAGGCCACTATAATCTATGCATAGGTATTTCCTCTAATGGGTATTCTTTAACCCCAAAAATAACCTATCCCCTTTTCCACAAAATCTATGGTATTTATACTAAAAAATAATATGAACAAATTCCCTCCCTTCAATGGACAATCAAATCCCAGGAGTAACCCACTAGCTATCTAATACAATCAAATATCTTTACCTATGATTAACCCTTAAGCTATCCCTATTTAATCATTCCTAGTATCTTAATACTAATGAAAAATACCCTCTCCTATTATGGAGTAAATATAAGCACTTTCACAAAAAATCATAAAATAACTTCTTTTTCCTTTCCAAAGAAATTGCTATGTTTTCCTAATGCAAGTAATCTCAAGCAGTACAAATAAAGAATTCAAAACTCAATCTTTCATAAATAAAGATAAATAAGAGAGTACTATATTTCCATGCTTGTGATACGCTTAACCAATTGACTAACTTGATGCACAACTTTCTAACAATAACTTACTAGCTTCACTTAATCCTCTCAAAGCAAAACTTTACTATGACTTCTGTCCCAAATTGATGATATGCTCTCACAAATAAAACTCTCACAAAATATATCTTCTCACAAAATATGATAGAATGCAATTGTAGAATAATGCAGATTAGTGTGTCCCAAATGAGAGAATTAGCCTCTCTATATATACAACAAAATGAGACATTGCAGCCTATAGAAAAGGCATGCCCCTTGACACATTTATCCATGCAAGTCAACTAAGTTCTCTCAGCTAAAAGGTAGCAAAAAACTAAATGAAAACTTAGCATAAAATTCTACAAATCGACCCTTCTAATTGACAGCAGCAAAAAACTTATTGAAAAGTGCACATGCTCAAATGATGATAGTCGATTTGAAATAAGAATAGACTTCTACAAGTTAAAGAGCTTCCATATGTTGGAGCCAAGTATTCAGCCAACTCCTTATCTCATGGTGTGGTTGTTCTTGTTGAAATAGTCATTTTTTTACTAGAAACACCTATACCATGTTGACTTGGTCATAGTTTGTTGAGCGACAGAGCAGGGACAAGTCGCTCCTCAAAAATGGTGTATTATTTGGTTCTTTGACCAATTCACATCTTGTTGTTCACATTTCCTATTCTCATGTATTTACACTTTATTTTTCAATTGATAAATACTCCATCACTTTATATTAAAGTGTCCAATGTTTGAGTAATTCGCTGTTAGCAATTTAAAAATGTATTTCCATAGTATCGACTATGGTTTATCTTCCATATCAACCTTATTGTTGCACTATACTTAGCATGCAGTTCGGTCTTTATTCAATGTCAATATATCATATATTCGACCTTTAAGTGCTTTGCATTTATTATATACAAATCAGCCTATGTTTGTATATATATATATATAAATCAGCCTCTAGGCATATATATAATAATTGACCTCAAAGAATCACATATATATTTAAATATATACTTATATATATATGTTAATAAATAGCATTAACACTATACCACACACACACACACACACACACACACACACACACATATAGATATGTATATGTATATATAAACTAATATATATATACCTCAAGTCAATCAAGTATGTATACATTTGATATACAATGAATACGAACAAGTCAACATTCATATAATAATAATAATCATATTGACTATATATATACATATATATATATATAGATATCCCTTTATGTACATGTATATGTATGTATACATGTACTGATATATCTGTATGGAAAGTTTCATTTGTCAAACATATGTATGTATTGTTACATGTATACATATGGATATATGTATATTTCTTATATATATTTAGATATATACACATTTGGTTGCACAATCAAGCACATACACAATTACTATCATGTTGATAGGGAATAAATGTGTAGTGTATTAATACATATACACATTCATGTCGTATTGTCCATTCGATAGTTCCATGTACATAAGCAACCCATTCATAAGTGTGCATAGGTACATCTACCTATGTACTCCCATGTATGTGTTCCTCCATGTGTATGGTCTATCATTGACATGCATATGTATACATATACATAAATTTCACGTGTTTTTGCCTCATCAATACAAGCATAGTAATATAGGGAATAACTCATAAGCTCTAAACATCATCCAAGCATGCATTCAAAAATAATCAAGAACCTTACTAATGCAAACACATAATACTAAGGATGACTTACCAATTCCCAACACAATAACTTGACTCAACCATTCTATTGTGAGTGTGTGTATAAGCTCAGATAGGTTACGTTACTAGTTATCCGACTAATATCTTCTCCTAAGTGATACTTCCCCTCCACCTGGAGGATTGAATATGTACTTGCATCCAACTAACACATTCCCACGATAGTCAGCTATTCAACAAAATATGCATTTACACAACATATCTCCATAGTTAGAATATCCAATTCAATAGCCATCCATTTCACATATATGCATTTCTTCACATATCATTAAATGAAATAACATTCATTCGTAATTCAATGATAACAAAGTGCAAGCACAATTAATTCTCATTCAGAATTCTAATTACATTCACATATGCAATATTTACCCTAATACAGTAATAATAAATAGGTATTTACACAATTAGGGTGTAACATACTGCCCCCTTGTGAATTATCGTCCCTAATGATTTTTATGTAGGAACATAAACTAATCAACCAAACAATATATTATTTTCAAGTACTTTAAAATGCATCTAAAACATGTGGAATTTTTTTTTGTATCTCAACATAGTCTTCCCAAGTGGTAGAGTCTTCCACATATTGGTCCCACTGGACTTTGCATTGTAGAACCTCCCTGTTACGCAAGTGAAGCTTACATGTTCCGAGCACATTGATGGGCTTGAGTGTTACCACTCTAGGGTCATGTAACTATAAAGAATTAGAATCAATCACATGATTATCACCTGGTATATACTTCTTTAGGTATGACACATGAAAGAAATTATGCATTCTGGCAAGAGCTGGTGGCAACACAATTCGGTAAGCTACCAAATTCACTTCCTTGAGAATTTCAAAAGGTCCAACATATTGAGGAGCTAATTTGGAAGAATTCCAAAATTTGATTGAACTCTTATGATGTTTCACTCTCAACAACACCTTGTCACCTACTACAAAATTTTGGGGCACTCTCTTAGCATCAACATAGATTTTATGTCTATCGCTAGCTTCAACTAACCTTTGTTTAACAATCCTAACTTACTCTTCCATTTCAACCAACATCTCTAGCCAAAAAATCACCTTGTCCTCAAGTTTATCCCAACTTATAGGGGTTTGATACTTTCAACCATATAATGCTTCAAAAGGAGCTATCTTTATTGCGGAATGGTAAGAATTGTTGTAAGAAAATTCCGCTAAAGGAAAGTATTCTTCCCACTTGTACTGTTGATCCATGCAATACATTCCAAGTAGGTTTTCCAATACTTGATTCACCCTTTTTATTTGTGCATCCATTTTTTGGATGATAAGTTGAGCTAATATTTAATTGAGTCCCTAGTGCAATAAATAAGGTTTTCCAAAACCTAGAAGTGACTCGTGCATCCCTATCCAAGATAATCTTCTCAGGAATTCCATGCAATTTAAATACTTCTTGCACAAATTTCCTTGCAATGATAGGAGATCCATCAGTTATATTCTTGGGTATAAAATTTTCTACTTTGGTAAGCTTATCCACAACCAAAAGAATGGCATTGTGCTTATTTCTTGACATAGGCAATCCTTACACAAATTCCATACTTATGACTTGCCACTTTCTGTCTGGTATATCATGTGGGTATAACAAGCCTGCCAAATGATGATGCTCCACTTTCACCCTTTGAAATTTAAGACACCTAGCCACAAATCTAGCAACATCTCCTTTCATCCCTTTCCAAAAGTATAATGGCTTAACATCTACCAACATTTTTTTCACACCAAGGTGTCTAGAGTACGATGCTTCATGAACTTCTTTCCATACCAGATTTTTTAAATCTTTTGAGTCAAGTACATACATTCTCCCCTTATACCTAAGTATACCACTAGGTTCAAAATGAAAACCTCTATATGTAGCATTATGCAAATTGCTAGTGAGTGCTTGCTTGACTTGCATATAGTATTCATCTTCTTTTCATTTATGCAATACTTGACCCTTAAAGTCAATTTGAATTGTCACTATTGAAGCAATATGACGTCTTCAACTCAAGGCATTGACAATCCGATTCTCCTTTCCTTTGATGTAATTGATGTTGAAGTCATAATGTGATATTAACTCCAACCATCTTCTATGTATTGCATTCAAATTAGGTTGAGTGAATAGATACTTCAACCCATGATGATCGGTCTTCATCTCAAAGGGCTTCCCTAACAAGTAATGCCTCCACATTTTCAATGTGTGAACCATGACTGCTAACTCTAAATCATGAAATGAATAATTTTTCTCATAAGGCTTAATCTTCCTAGATTCATAAGAAATTACTTTCCCTTCTTGTATTAACACACCTCCTCAACCCTCTCCTAATTCATTTGTGATAACTATGAAATCACGCTCAGGATCTGGTACTTTCAAGATTGGTGTCGTAGTCAACTTCTCTTTGAGTAGGTCAAAGGCTACTTGGCACTTCTCTATCCACTCAACCTCCTTCCCTTTCTTCTGTAAAGAAGTAATTGGAAAGGATATTTTGGAGAAGTTTGCAACAAAATTTCTATAGTACCCTGCCAGACCTATGAAACTTCTAACCTCATATACATTCTTGGGTTCTGGCCATTCTAACACCACTTTGATCTTAGCTAGATCTACTGAGATTCCACCTACTGAGATTACATGTCCAATATAATGTACTCTCTTCTAGAAGAATGTACATTTAGAGAGTTTTACATACAACTTATGTTCTCTAAGTTTTTGTATAACTATCTCTAAATGCCTACAATGTTCCTCCTCATTCCTTGAGTAAATGAGAATTTCATATAGGAAAACCAAGACAAACTTTTCTAGGCAATCCCTTAATGCACTATTCATAAGGTTCATAAATGTTGTAGGCGCATTCGTTAAACCAAAGGGTAGAATTGTAAACTCATAATGTCCAAATCTAGTTTTGAATATAGTATTAAAGATGTCCTCATCCTTAATTCTCAACTAATGGTATCTAGATCTTAGATCAATCTTAGAAAATATAGCAGCTCCCCTCATTTGATCAAATAGATCATCAATGCATGGCAATGGGTACTTATTCTTTACTGTAGCTTTGTTAAGCATGTGATAATCTACGCACAATTGCAAAGTACCATCCTTCTTTTTCAAAAAGATTGCTAGTGCTCCCCAAAGTGATACACTTGGTCTTATCAACCCCCTTAAACAACAATTCATCCAACTCTGCCTTCAGCTCCATTAGCTCCGTTGTTCTTATCTTATAAGAAACCTTAGAAACAGGTTCAAATCTTGGAACTATATCAATAGAGAATTAAAATATCCTTTTTGGTGGCAACCCAGGTAGTTCATTTGGAAACACATCCAAAAAATTTCTCAATATAGGATTCCTCTCCATATCTGACATTCCAATTCCATTTCACCATCTTCTATCTCTTGGATGTTCTATGATCCAAAGTTATCAAGATCCTCTTGAAAATCTTCAAGCTTTTCCATCTTGACTACAAAGAGCTTACACCCTTTCTTCTTCACCCTTAACAATTGCATTGCAGAGATTTGATGAATCTTGACCTCCCTAGGTATCCCTTGTAGCCTCACTTGGTTACCAAGATCATCTAAGCATTCTACTATTTTAGCATGGAAATCTACCTTGGCCCTATGTCTCCATAACCAGTTCATACCTAGGATAAGATCATAGGATCCCAAAGGTGTGACATAAAGGTTCACTTTTGTAGAAAAACAAGGTAGCTCTATCCTAGCTTCGAACAAACATTGTTCCACCTTTTCTCTTGTCTAGTTTGCATACTCTACATCCCAATACTTTTCCATGTAACTAGATTTCCTAGATATTTTCTTAGCTACTCTAGGTGAAATGAAATTTTCAGTTGCACCAGTATCTATAAGTATAGAAATGGGCAAGACAAACATAATACCTAGAGTCTTTATTGGAGTCAGTTGATACTCCACCTGGCGATCATCTATAGTTGCATGTATCTTTTGCTGGAACATCACTTGTTGGGTAGGAAGTGGATTAACATAAGACCATGACCCGAAAGACCTATTAGGACATTCTCTAGCATAGTGGTCTCCTCCACATGTAAAAAATCTAGTAGTTGGTCCTCTCTTTCTTTTGGGTTCTCCAGATTTACTAACATTTCCACCAACATTGTTGGTATTCCCACCATTGGAACTATTCCTCTTATGTTCCCTTTTTTATTCTTTTCCACTATTATGGGATCCTTTTTCCCCTTGCATTGGTACATTTTTCACAACTTCCACCTTCTTTGGAGTTGGTTTGTCTTGAACTCCCACAATCTTCTTACAATTTATGTTTTCCTAGTAGATGGAGATAGCTTTAAGCTTCTGCTCCTCTTTAACCACTTTCTCATACACAAGATCCATCATATTTGGATCATGTACATCCACCTCTCCCTCGATATGACTATTAAGTCCCATGCTAAAATTTATTATGTGGAAGTGTTCATCCTTTTGGTACATAGGAACATAATGTAGCAGATGAGTAAACTTCTCCCCATACTCATTAACCATCATCTCACCTTGTCTCAGATTTTGAAAACCTTTGAGTTTCTGGTCAAAATAGAGTTGGGGTAACCATATTTTATGGAAAATTTCAACAAATTCATTCCATTTCAGTTTTAGAGAGCTAAGATCTAGTTCCATATTTTTATTCATCCACCAATTAGAGGCTTCTCCTGCTAACTGATATGCTCCCTACTACTTTGGTGACCTCAAAATAATTTTGAATCTCAAAATACTTCTCCATTTGGACTAACCAAGCCTTAGCTTCATCTTCGTTGGCACTTCCATCAAACTTGGGTGGGGTAATTTTTCTACATATCTCTGGAAATTTCAGAAGCCATACGCTTCCTATTATTTTCCTCTGATAGAGAAGGTGATTTCTCATGATCATGATCATAAGTTTGACCATGTTCATGAAAAGAGTTTTGTCCCTCTTCCTCATTATTTGGAACTTCCTTCTCAACTATATCCTTTACCCTTCTTTCTTGTTCTAGGTTTCCCAACCTTGCTAATATTTGGTCTAGTCTAGCTTCAACCCCTACTAGTACTTGCCAAACTTCTTGGCTTCCACCAGGATTGGTTTGTGTTCTCACCATCTTCACAAGAATGGATTATACTTGAAGGTTCATCCATATTAGATTCAATCATGTTATCAACTATCGTATGGAAAACATTTAAATGGTAATCAATCACACATAAGGAATTCCACATAAGATTAAGCACAAGCTTTAGATAAGCACATGATTTTATTCATTTCTCAAGGATTTCAATATCCATTTGATTACATGGAGTGACTATTCAGATAGTTGAGTGGAGAGTATCCCTTGGATTCACTCTCTAACATATAACTTAATGGGGTATACCCTAAATATTGAGATTGTTTCTCATCTCTCATTTGTTTATATGTATCCTAGAATGGATAATAATCTTTGGATTTTTCATTTGATACATAGTTGTGAGGTACACAACCCTGAGACTCATTACTCAAGGAAATTACAATTACTTCCACCATTGGAAGAACTCTAGGGTCTCTAAAGATAAATGTTATACTGAAACTTCCTTTTGAGGGAATATCCCTCAAAAGTGGTAATGAATCAGACTTCCCTTGTGAGATGGAAGGTAGATAGTCGTATTGAGTCTCCATCTTCATCTTTCTCTTCAAATCACTTATCAAATCTGAAAGAGTGTGACTAAAAGTTTTAGTGTCACTTAATAGGATGGAATTATCGTAGTTGGTACCCTCATTTGTTCGTACATTGGCCTCGCTTTCCTTCTTGGACTTTAGGTAGTAGTCTTTCCCAATTACTGACTTCCTAGCAGTTAACCTGAGATGCACCATCCTAGCACAAGAATTTCCAAACATTAGATAACGTTGGATGGAAAGTATGATGAGCTCATAGGCTCCAGAGCTAAACTTGGTAGCTTTGATACCACATTTAACATGCCAATCGTTCACTGAAGTAAATTTTCCTAAGTTTTCACTTTATAAGTAAATAAACTATGTATCTAACCATTACAATAAAAAAATATCTTCTTTATTGAGAACAAATGAACATAGATGTCATAACAATAATCAACATTGATTCCATTCCAATATAATAATTCACAAATTAAATTATTTCAAGAATGTATACAAGTACATACATAGCTCAACCAAGCTTCAAAGCAATAGATATAGATGGTCTAGGATCCACCTTTCAAATCTTGGACTTTTGTTGCATGTTGAGGAGGAGAAGCATCACTCAAGAAATTTTTCACCAACCAAAGACTCATATGTGGTCCCCCACACATCTATCATAAGATAGATGGCCCTTCCCTTCAATGAAGAGATTGGTGGAGTAACCTCGTAACGATAACCATTCTGAGCTTAGTGTTGTGTCCTACATGACTAGAACTTGTAAACCTTACAATTTGTAACTAGCATTTAGTACTGGGATAGTGAATTGACAATGTAGCCAAAGCAAATAACACTACTTTGGCCAAAGTGTTCTCACTCAGTACTTTGAGTGATAATCATCCTATTCACTTACACTACTCAAGCTCAATTTGACTTTAGGACACTATAATATATGCATAGGTGTTTCCTCCAATGTGTAACCTTTAACCCCAAAAATAACCTATCCCCTTTTCCACAAACTCTATGGTATTTATACTCACAAAGCATATGAACAAGTTCCCTCCCTTCAATGGACAATCAACTCCCAAGAGTAACCCACTAGCTATCTAATATAATCAAATAACTTTAGCTATGATTAACCCTTAAGCTATCCCTGTTTAATCATTCCATCTATCTTAATACTAATGACAAACACCCTCTCCTATTATGGAGTAAATACAATAACTTTCATAGAAAAGCATAAAATAGCTTCTTTTTCCTTTCCAAAGAAATTACTATGTTTTTCTAATGCAATCAATCTCAAGCAGTTCAAATAAAGCATTCAAAACTCAATATTTCATAAATAAAGATAAATAAGAGAAGTTTGGATTCTCATGCCTGTGATACACTTAACCAATTGACTAACTTGATGCACAACATTCCAATAGCAACTTACAAGCTTCACTTAATCCTCTCAAAGAAATACTTCACTATGAATTCTCTCACAATTTGATGATATGCTCTCACAAATAAAACTACCACAAAATATAGCTTCTCAAAAATACTCAAGGCTCTCAAAAAATACAACAGAATGCAATTGTAGAATAATGTAGATTAGTGCATCCCAAATGAGAGAATTAGCCTCTCTATTTATACAACAAAATGAGAAATTGTAGCCTATAGAAAAAGCATGCCCATTGAAAGATTTCTCCATGCGAGTTGACTCACATCTCTCAGCTAAAAGGTGGTAGAAAACTAAATGAAAACTCAACATAAAATGCTACAGATTGACCCTTCTAATTGACAACAACAAAAGACTTATTCAAAAGTGCACATGCTCAAATGATGATAATCAATTTGAAATCAAAATAGACTTCTATAGATTAAAGAGCTTCCATATGTTGATGCTTGTAATGTTGCAGAATTGCACCTAGGGGCAATTCCACATTCTAGCATTTTTTCCTAGCATTTATGATGCCTTGAAACATTAATGAAAAAATACCATGGGCCAGAATTTTGTAATTCTAACTCCATGTGGACTTGTGGCTGAGTGAAGAATCCTAGCAACACATTTCCCAAGAATCTAGGATTTTGACGTATGCATGGCGTGCATATGTCTGCATGGCATGCTAGCATCCTGGCGGATTCCCAAGTTTGAAATGTGGAATCTAGAATACTAACTCTAGAGATACATGTCCTAGTTGTTACATTCTAAAAGTAACGTCTCTTTGCTGCCCTTGGAAGCATTAAAAAACCCTTTTTGGCTCTCATTTGGGGGTTGGAAGACATCACTCAAGCTCTCTTGTTATTTTGCTCCAACTTTGAGATCTCCTCATCTTTGATGGCATTGCTCTCACAAGTGAAGCCATGCTGGACTGAGGTCCTCCCAGCAGCAACAACTCTCAAGCAAGCACTCAACGGTGCATCGGTGTGCTCTAGAGAGGGCCTAAGCCTGTGGGTAACACTCTCTCTCTTTCACTTTCCTTTCATATTTTCTCATTTACTATCTTGTGGTGTAGGTTCTACAACAACAAAAGACTTATTCAAAAGTGCACATGCTCAAATGATGATAATCAATTTGAAATCAAAATAGACTTCTATAGGTTAAAGAGCTTCCATATGTTGATGCTTGTAATGTTGCAGAATTGCACCTAGGGGCAATTCCACATTCTAGCATTTTTTCCTAGCATTTATGATGCCTTGAAACATTAATGAAAAAATACCATGGGCTAGAATTTTGTAATTCTAACTCCATGTGGACTTGTGGCTGAGTGAAGAAGCCTAGCAACACATTTCCCAAGAATCTAGGCTTTTGACGTATGCATGGCATGCTAGCATCCTGGCGGATTCCCAAGTTTGAAATGTGGAATCTAGAATACTAACTCTAGAGATACATGTCCTAGTTGTTACATTCTAAAAGTAACGTCTCTTTGCTGCCCTTGGAAGCATTAAAAAACCCTTTTTGGCTCTCATTTGGGGGTTGGAAGACATCACTCAAGCTCTCTTGTTATTTTGCTCCAACTTTGAGATCTCCTCATCTTTGATGGCATTGCTCTCACAAGTGAAGCCATGCTGGACTGAGGTCCTCCCAGCAGCAACAACTCTCAAGCAAGCACTCAACGGTGCATCGGTGTGCTCTAGAGAGGGCCTAAGCCTGTGGGTAACACTCTCTCTCTTTCACTTTCCTTTCATATTTTCTCATTTACTATCTTGTGGTGTAGGTTCTACTCCTAAGCAGGTTTTTCTTTCACCACATGCTTTGTTTACTTCTTTAGTACTCCTTTCCAACTTGGCTATCCATGGAGGTGGTGATCCAGGTGGATCCAAAAAACCTAAAAAATTCACAGTCTTAGAATCCAATGAAACTAGCATCATTGGAAAGAGCTCGCTGACACAATCCCGACACAACTTGAATAGCATCAAAAGGAGATCGTATGTGTGAGTTATGCTTGGTCAAAGGTTTAGTCAAACTGGGTATAGAGAATAGTCAAAGGTCAAAAAAATGGTCATCTCCAAGTTGGTCAAATTCAGCATCAAGTTGAAGTGCTCATCAAGACAATTTTGATGCCACTTGAATCGCGCAAAACAGAGTCTGTATGAGTGAGTTATGCCCGGTCAAAGTTTCCAAAAAAAGGGTTGACTAGATGCAGACGTTGATGTCAGCATGACATGGCATGTACCGATGTCAGTGTGTGGCATGTACAATTGGCATGCTGACATGCCATGCATAGGTGGCATCTTACATGGCAATGGCGTGGGATTGATGAGCACCAATCATCAAGCAACATGTGTCACAACAAGGGTGAATAAGAAATGCCATGTGGCACCTTCTCTACTCCAAGTCGCATGTATGGTTTGTTAAAATATGGTTGATAGGATTTGCACCCTCAACCACCCATCACCTATTTGTTCTCTCCACCAACAAGCCAAGAATATAACAAGCCATTATCTTATTTAAACATAACTATCACTGATATTGGGGGATTGGGATGTTTGAACCCCCAACCGCCACATCTTAAATTCTCCTCTCAACTAATGAGGCATGCCTGTGTTTCGGAATTAGTGTGGGAAAAGATTGTTTTTAACAAATACATGCTCGAAAAAAAACAAAGAAAATTAAACCCAAGAGATTATATTGTTAAGTTTGATTTTTGAGATATTAAGGGGCTTTTAAAAGATATTTTTAAAGATTTTAAAGGATCTTTAGAGGATTTTAAGGGATTTATTATCCTTTTAAAAATTTAAAACACAATAATAACAAATCAAATCCCTCTAATCCCTAATTAATAGTGTGACATCTTTTTAGCCCAGAAACATGGTGAATTTGAGGGTTAAATAAAATATTAAAAAGATTGTCATAAATTTTTAAAGTAATTTTGTAAGCCCGAAATTATAAGGGTCGTTTATTTAAATGGGGTATTATTTTTAGGGGATTTATTGTTGTAATTAGGGATTTTGAAAGATTTACATATGTAAATAAGAGATATGGGTATATTTTCAAAATAATATGGTTTTAGCTCATATTAGCAAATAAATTGGTATATAAAGGGGTGTGCTTTGGCTTGTAAGAGACAAGTCTACTTGGAGAAATAATTCTAGTGTGAGAATTTTGGAGGAGAAGAATTACAAGGTGTTATTATACACCAAAAATTGTAATAGTAAGAGAGATTGTGAGGAATTTTATGCAAGTTCTTAAAGCTTGATATTGTAAGAAGAAATTTTTAGGTGCTTGGCAATATTAATGAAAGCAGTCCAACATTGAGAAGTGGACCTAGAGACGTAGTCCTTTGAAGGAAGAACTCTGTTATCAACCTCCATCTGATCTTTCTATCTTTCATCTCATTCTTCTTCTATCTCCTGTCTTATTTCATTTCAGTTTATTTTTCAATTTAGTATTTGATTTCTAATTACAACATTTTAGTAATTAGAAATTTCATTAATTTATGTAAAAGTGGACTCAATGGTTAAACAACATAGTCATGCAATTTTGTTGGATCGGGAATAATTGTAATTAAGGTTAAATACATTTGAATTGTAAACCTCTAATTACAGATCAGGTGGGAAGACCAAAATAGGGTCTGACTGAGGTAGGCCCCTATACAGCCACCCAACAACTTTTTTCTCCTTCCTTTGTGTGTAGGTCACAAAAAGGAGCTTGGAGTGAAGATTCAGACGTCCAAAGGAAGGTAAGTTTTCTCCAAGCATCCTTGTGTTCATTTCAGTATCTAGTCTTCTGATTAGTTATATAGTTCAACATGGCTCACCATTGAGCTTAGAAGTAGAGCTTATTTCTATCCATTTCAGTTCCTGAGTTCTCTATTGCTTAGGATGCCAGCACATCCTTTAGACGACAGTGTGCCACGCTGGTGTCCTAAAACTGCACTAACAACTTTTGGCTGAGAGCTCCCTCTTCTAAGATAGGAATCACCTAGCTTTACTCTCCCAGGGTCTTTGGTAGGTTTTCCTAAAGCATAAAAAAATGTTAGTTCTTTATTGTCCTGCTAATCTATTATCCTGAGGTGTATAAGGGCAATTTGTTCCTTGGTGATCTCTCAAGCAAGGAGAGACCCATGAGCAGTGAATCCCTCTTAATCACATTTTGGTTAACCTGACGTGAATGTTTAATTTTTCTTTGTGATGTTGCACATTCATGAATTTTTTGAGGAAGATTTTGATATGTTGTAAGACACTCTAGATGATTTCTTAGGAGTGCTCTCCCCTATCTGCAAATCTCCCAAACAAGTCTCCTCTCGACAGGCTGAGGGATCAGTAAATGTGGTGGTGGTCTTTGTGGCTCCTCCAAGCCCTAAGAAACTTGTCGATTATGTGACCCTAGCCAACTCTTTTTTTTATGGGATTTTGTGTCATAGCGGTTCATCAGACTTATACTTGAGGTTCGTGAAAGCTACAAATTCTACATCTTATAATGTTGTTGGGCACACATATCCTATTAGGAGTAATAAACAAAATCTGAATCAATAACCTATTGTTCCTACATCACAACCATTTGTCCCTACTTATTTAGCACCTTCTCAACCAAGCCTTCCTTCAACACCTAAACCTACAGTCAAAGCACTAGGCGATTATGATCTTGTCGAGTAGCTTCGCATTACTCCGACTAAGATCTCGCTTTGGGACTTGCTTCAGACCACTCCAGTTTATTAGGAGATGTTTTAGGAAGCTTTACAGAAGATTTTCTTTCCTTCCTCTGCTAGGCACATGGATTTTAATGTGCTATTGGCTCATATTCATGCAGATTCTCTGAATATCATGTTCCACCCACAAGAACTCTTGCCTCTGGATGTGTAGAAGCAAGAAAAGCCTTTAATGATTATAGCTAATGTTAACAATATTGGTATTAGGCGCACCCTTGTTGACACCGGTTTGGCTCTCAATGTTTGCGGTATAGACCTATTACCTAAAATTAAGATTGATTCATCTTCTTTAGTAGCTTCCTCCTTGTACATTCGTGGATTCGATAACACCAACTGTTAAGCTCTAGGTACGATAATACTTCCTTTGCATCTGGGTCCCATTACCTTACCACATTAGTTTATGTGATGCTTAGCCCCTTACTGTATAACCTCCTCTTAGGGAGACCTTGGATCCATGCTATGGGTGTGGTGACTTCTACTTTACATCATTCTTTGAAGTTCATTGCAAATAATTGAGTAGTTACAGTTAAAGAAAACCTAGAGGGTGTTCACCTCTATGAACTAGCCACTGTCGGTTGCACTTCAGTTGTATCTACTCTCAAGAATTGTATTCCATCTTTGAATTTCAATGCTATGGAATGTTCTTCATCGATAACCTCTGTTGAAGTTGTCCTAGAGTGAGTGTCGAAAATGAAGAATCACCTAAAGCAGAAGACCCTGAGTCTCCCTCATTTGTACTCAAACAAATGCTTTCCGTGGAGATGATTGGGGCTTGAATTTCTATGATTCTTCATTGCAAAATACAAGGTGAACCCCTCTTGCATAGACCTTCTAGGTACCCTTGATACAAAGGCAGATGATACTCCTGTAGAGGAGGAGAAGTGTGATCCTATTCAGGAGATCACTCCTTCCTATGTTGAGGAAAATAATCCCACTTTTGCAAAGGAGATTAACATTTGTGAGCTTGGTAAAGAAGGAGGGAGTACCCCTATAGAAACGTTTGACATCCATTGGTGGAATGAAATGCTCTACGTGGAGCCACTGCCTCTCGAGGTTTTGCAAACTCGTTATAGGTTCAGTTATGAGCTAGCTTCTTGGTATGGCTACAAGAAGAAAGGCCTAGGGCATATCAAGCAAGGGATTTAGGTCCCCATCCAGTTCAAGCTGCAACAATGCTATCTGGGTTTGGGATGCTTTATAGAACAATCCAAGCAAAAGCCTTGGTGGAGTGTTAACGTGATTTTAGTTGAGTCATTGAGCCTAGTTCATCCTGAGTTAATAGAGGAAAGGGGGAAAGTCAAGAAGGTCCCTCTAGATGTCATCTCTTTAGATAAAGCACTAGAGGAATTTCTAGGTGCTTACTCCCTGTTGCCTCCTTATCATCACAAGAAATGGTTTCTGTATCACTTGCACAGTCAAGTGTACTTTGGAGAGTCCGTTTTGAGTATTGACGAGGAGGACCCTCTATCCAATGTCGATGATGATGTCACAATATCTTGTCCCAAAGACTGTAGTTCCCTTCTTAAGGGAGATACTATTGAAATTTCTGTCTCCTGAATCCTCAAAAAAAGTGATCAAGATCAAGAAATGTCTCTCTCTAGAGGAAGTAGATGAACACTTTGATCTCTTGCATTCTCATCCTGATATCTTTTCTTGGGCATACAAGGATATGCCTGGTACTGGTGAATCTATAGTGGTTCACAATATCATCCTATGTCCCGATGCCAAGCCAGTTAAACAAAAAATCTAAAAGATCAATCCCAAGGTGGCATTGATGGTCAAGACTGAGATAGAGAAACTATTGAAAGTAGGCTTTATCTATCCTATTGACTATTCCCCCCGGATTTCAAATATAAGTGCCATTAGTAAGCCTGATGGCCATATTCATATATGTCTCAACTTTCATGATCTTAATAAGGCTTCTCTTAAAGATGATTTTTTTCTACCTAATATAGATATGATTGTCAACTCGACTGTAGGCCATGCATTATATCTTTCATGGATGGCTTCTTGGGTTACAATCAAATTCGTATTAACCTGGATGATCAATACAAGACAACCTTCACTACCCTATGGGGTACTTTATGTTATGTGGTCATGCCCTTTGGATTAAAGAACACAGGAGCTCTACTTAGCAATAGGTGATGACCATAATATTTCACGATAATATCCATAAGATCTTAGAGGATTACATTGATGACATATTAGTGAAATCAATAACCTGTCAAGATCACATAAAGAACCTTCATCTTATTTTTTAGAGGCTTTGACTCTATAAAATAAGACTAAATCCCCATAAGTGCATCTTCGACATTGACACAGGCAAGCTTCTAGGGTTTATAGTTTCTCACTGTGGGATCGAGGTTGATACTAATAAGATTGATGCCATTGTTAATATGCCTCTAATGAGGAATATCACTAAGTTGAAAAGTTTACAAGGGAAGATTCAGGCAATTAGTATATTTATATCTCAGCTAGTTGATCGTACCCTTCCTTTGAGTCGCTTATTGAAAAAAGATGTTCGCTTCATATGGGAGGAAGAGTGTCAAAAATCCTTTGAATCAATCAAATCCTATTTGGCCAATCCTCTCGTATTGATGTTGGATATGCAAGATAGACCCTTCCTACTTTACCTTGCCACATCACCATATGCTTTGGCTACTCTTTAGTTCAATATGACAATGCTAGGAAGGAGAGAGCAGTCTACTACATTAGCCACATTCTAGTTGACTATGAAACCCATTATTCCTCCATGGAGAAGTAATGCCTTTCTCTCATCTTCATTATGCAGAAGTTGAGACACTATCTCTTCCATGCTGAAATGCATGTCATAGTGAAAATAGATCTCTTAAAGCATTTATTCTCTAGCACCAACCTGGCTGGGAGATTAGCAAAATGGGTTATGTTGCTTTCTGAGTTCGACATAAAGTTTGTTAATCAAAAATCAATAAAGGGTCAAGCAGTTGCGGATCAGCTAGAAGATTCTCCCTCATCTCGCTCCTTTCTAGGGTTGGATTTGTTTCCTGATGAAAATATTTTTGTAATTAATTAGGACCTTGAGTGGAAAATGTATTTCGATAGATCGAGGTGTCAAACTGGTTCTAGAGCTGGCATGGTTCTAATATCCCCTGAAGGTAAACTGGTTCCTCTATCCTTTCAACTAAATTTTCCTTGTACCAATAACATCACTGAGTACAAAGCCCTTATTGTTGGCTTATGTGTTGCGATTGCATTAAAAATCAAACATCTTCATATTTTAGGTGACTCTGAACTTATCATGAACCAGATAACGGGAACCTATCAATCCAATTAATGTTAGTTGTCTCGATATCGAGAGCTTTCCCTATCCTTACTTGAACAGTTCTCTTCTTTCATGGTAGACAGTGTCCCTAAGAGAGAAAATAGACATGTTGATGCCTTGGCAAGCACTACTTCCTTGGTACCTTTAGAAGAAGATACGAAAGAATACCACTTTGTGGTCTAGGTCCTATAGAGCCCTACGATCTCCAACCAACTCGAAGCTAAGTCCCTTGTATGTTCCCATGTGGACTCTGGAGAATGGTTTTCTGATATCTATAACTACCTAAAGACTGGAAACTTCCCGATGATGCAACAAAGAATGATCGCACTTATATAAGAAAGCTTTCAGTTTGTTATGTTATTTTGTCTGATGTCCTTTATAGAAAAGCTGATAATGGCTTACTTCTTAGGTTCCTCACTAAAGCCGAAATACCCCTTGCCCTTAAGGAAGCCTATGTAGGCTCCGAGGGTGGACACTTTGGTGGTAGATCCTTGGCAAGAAGACTAATACACATGGGGTACAATTGGAAAATGATGGAACAATATTCCTTCGATTTTGTTAAGAATTGCCCCCAATGTCAACAACACAGTTGTCTTATTCATGCACCTACCCAAGAATTACAAAATCAAACTTCTCCTTGGTTGTTCGCAAAATGGGGGTTGGATATTATTGGAAAAATATCACCTCCTTCTTCCAAAGGACATACCTTTATCATTAACACTATAGATTACTTCATGAAATGGGTCAAAGCTATCCCACTCCGATCCACGAACACTGAAGCTATCTATAGTTTCCTTGTGAACATCATCATTTCTTGATTTGGATTGCCCGCTACTCTTGTTTATGAAAATGGTATACCTTTCAAGAACATGGAAGTGAAGTAGTTCCTTAAGAAATTCCATATTCAACATAGGTTTTCCACACCGTACTATCCACAATCTAATGGTGAAGTGGAAGCATCTAACAAAACTCTTGAGCTTATTCTTCATAAGATGGTTGATAAGCATGGTAAAGATTAGCTTATTCAACTGACATACACTTTGTGGGTCTATTGCAAGAGTGTTTGTATAGCTACAAGAACAACGCCTTACAACCTCATGTATGGTGTTGAAGCTATTATGCCTTTGGAGTTGGAGATTCTGTCTTTATAGGTTTCCCTTAAAGGGTTAATTGATGATGAAACCTACCACATTAATCATTTGCATAAGCTAGAGATGCTCGATGAGTGCCATCTATGGGTCCTCAAACATCTTAAAGCTTATCAATAGTGGTTATCTAGGCAATATAATTAGGGTGTGCTTCCTAGGAATTTTAAAATAGGAGATCTAGTTCTCTAAGAAAACCAGAGAAATGTAAATGTGCCACCTGATTAGAGAGGAAAATTCAGTCCCAACTAGTTAGGCCCTTATGTTGTGATCTTCGTATATGGTTTAGGTGCCTATGGACTATCATTTATGGATGGGATACCTTTAAAAGAGCTTGCTAATGTGATGTATCTTTGTTGATACTATGCGTAGTATTCTATGTGTCATCTATGTGGTTTTCTCTCTACAGAAGGGCAATAGCACTACATATGTTGAAATTATTCACTAAAACATTAGGAAAAATTTTGTGCTATGAATGACCATGTGCGTATGTGTGTGTGTGACCATGCATCACATTGTGTTTATTAAAACCATTAGATCATCATTGTATTTAATTAACATACAACCATGTGTGTTTATTAAATCATGTTAGAATCTAATGTAAGTATACATCCATATCAGCATATAACATCCATAGCATAAACATACGTGAAAAATAAGAATATATATATCCAAATGAATGATGCCATGAAATCAGAATTGATGTATCCATATATATATATATATATATATATGCATGTATGTATCAAATGTCATGTACATGTATTGGGCCACTACTATAAAAAATGAGTGGCTACTAAATATATGTCTATACAAAAGATCTACAAGTATATATGAATGTCTATGTATCTCACTAATAAAATGATATATAAAATTGATGATGAGCCTCTAATCAGTATGGTGCATGGCTTAGAGCTCTTTGGCTCTAGCAGATGCTTTGGAACCTTAGGGAGGGGCTGAATAGTGGTTATGGAGCGTGAACAGTGGGAGCATGATATGGAAAAAGCTTCTCGCATCCCCCTGATTTCCCCCTGATCTCCCCCTGTAGGGAGGATATTGTCAGCTCCACCTGCCTCAACTAGTCTTGCAGTCGCTAAACATCTACCGGGATCACAATTGTTAGCTTCCTATTGAGGTCATCAAGATGCCTCTGGAGGGAATCATGTTCCTACTTAGTGGCGTTAGCCCTCCTCACTATCATGTCTCACTTGGCAAGTGTCATCCACAACTCCCCCGAAAGTTGGTCGTGTTGTCCTCGAATGGTTGTCAACTCTGTAGTGAGCTGGAAAATCTCCACACCTTGCTCCTCGTAGGTGGTCCTCACGCGCACAACTAGCTCGAAGCTGGGGGCATGCCATCCCACAAATCTTGGCCAGTAAGCCTTGAGGACTAATCCTTGAATCGACACAGTATGGGAAACCTCTTAAATACATTGAGCTATAAATCCAATCCATCCCTGTGTGTCCTTTGCAACCATAGAGAAAGAAAGATGTATCAACATCACATGGCATGTATATGTATATGTCATAAAATAGAAAATTGAAAGTACAAAAACATAAACAACATATCCCGTATACCTCGGTCCCCTAGTTGCCATGTCAGGTCAGGGTGAGGGTTGGTACTGGGACCTACGCCGCTAGCATCGATGGCTACTCCTAGTGACACTAGTGCAACCACAATTGCAGTAGAAGCTGCTGGTGCCAAAGAGACAAGAGTAGCTGGTGGGGGATCTGAACTCCTTTTCCACCTTAGCCTCAATGGTACCACTTCCTCCTCTTGTGGTGCCTCCTCCTCCTTGTCGGCCTGCTACCAACCTCTCCTCGCATCCTACGGTGGCTGGGGTGTTAAGTCCTCCTATGGACTAGGGTCCCCTCTTAGGGCACCCTCACCAAACAAAAGAGCAGGATGATGCCTCTCCCACCACTATGCAAAATCAACTGCTACCTCAACATTATCCACCATTGCTATAGGGGGTAGATCATGGTCGGGCTCATCATCATCCGAAGGGACAATATCTATAATAGTGGGGCAAGGGTGGTCCCCAACCCTCATTGTAGTCCTATGGGCCCTAGTATAGGTGGGCATGTCCACTAGAATAGTCTGAGGTTAACCATGTTGCCACATGACCTGACTCTAGTAGTAGGGTAATATAATGTAATCTCTCTAATTGATCAAAAAATTGTCTCACTACAGGTTCCTCAAGTACTTGATGTCATCCACCCATCTGAAAAATTCATAGGGTCTCCACTGAACCCCATCCATAGTGAGAGTTTCGAACTATAAATCTCCAAATTTCCATTGGCCTGTCATGTCATACTAGTGGGCCATGGGGATCCAATATGGCCGTCGTTGGGGAAAACTGACTGGTTGGGTGCACATGATGTGGGAAAAGGACCACACCTACAAAAGTGTGTATGTTGTGAGGCTACAATACTTATAATGCATGCACTGGCCTAGCTCCTAGTAGAGGTGCACTAGCATGCTATGTCCCCAGGCAAAAACAATCTTATGCTCTACCATCTCCCAGATAGTGTGGACGAAGCCCCCATGTAGGTACGAGCCTCACCCATCAATCGTGATTTGAAAGGAAATGGTCATGACCATTACTTGGTGGAGCAATGGTGTAGTGGTCCTCGCATGGTCATACCAGTGCATGTAAATATGACATGTGCCATCGTCATCATTGGTCCTCCCTATGCAATAAAGGACCCCCTCCGTCTACTCCCACACTAATCGCGTATCATTGAGAGCCACCTGCTATCCACGGATGGGTAGCCTGAGGATTTGATAGACATCCTCAAGTGTGACAGTCATCTCTCCACAAGGAAGTAGGAAAAATGACGTGGTAGCTTCCCACTGCTCCATAAGGGTTGTCAGCATCCTCTCATGATATCTCATCTCTAGCATGGTAAACACATGCCAGAGACCAACTCGCTCTAGAAGTGTGACCTCATCCTCTGATAGAAGGTCCCTCTACTCACGAACAAGTTAGAATTCTCACCCTCCCAGATGTTCCCAAATCTTTGAGTACTGCAAAAAGTAGCAAAACATATGAGTCAAAACATCAAAATTTTGTATAAAAAATAAAAAATAAATTAAAAACTATGCACGCCACACAGACGTCTACACGCCATGCATGCGTCCCTAACCAC
This sequence comes from Sequoia sempervirens, assembly GCA_007258455.2. Taxonomy (NCBI): domain Eukaryota; kingdom Viridiplantae; phylum Streptophyta; class Pinopsida; order Cupressales; family Cupressaceae; genus Sequoia; species Sequoia sempervirens. The sequence continues at coordinate 971,849,762 of VDFB02281492.1, forward strand.
CATGGTCACCTCGAAGATGACAATGTGGATTCAGGACCCCAACACTCATCTAAGATGACAATGCAGATGTATGACGAAGGCACAAAAATAAGATGCCTACGCACCTCACCGAAAAACAAGGTTTTGAGGCCTACTTGGTCCACCTCATGACCCTCGGCGAAGTCCTAGTGTAGTTGCTCCAACCTTGGTGCCTTATACTCTCTCTTGGCATTTTTCTAAATTTTATCTCATAAAATTCAACAATTTGCTCTCAGCGAATAGTGAAAATGACCCTTCTAGAGGCCCACCTAGGTATGTATAGGCCCCTCAGGGCCCATTTTTCCTAGAGCTTGTGGCCCTTTGATTTCTCTTGAATTTTCCCCACTAGGCTAGGGGAAAAATTAGGAGGGGGCATAAGGTTGTCTCTTGATCATATTTTTCTTCTGAATCAACAACTTTTTTCTTGATCATTCCTCTCTCCGTAGTAGCTTTCTTCTAATTTTTTGAAGCTGACCTAAAATTTGAATTTTGCAGGTTAAAGCTTTGAGCAATTTTTCATGACCATTTTGATGTTATTTGTTGAGCTCAGATGTTGGGGGCACCCTCAGTACTAGCTAGCTAGACTTCGATGGCCACTATGATCCCTTTCTTATTGCATGCAAATCCATAAAATTCAAAGCTTGGATGAATTTTTTTCTTTTTCTACTGTAGTGAGGCTGATTTTTTCAAAAATTGAGCCACTAAAGTGGGGGGAAAATGTAATGTCGCAGAATTGCACCCAGGGGAAATTTCACATTCTGGCATTTTTTCCTAGCATTTATGATGCCTTGAAATATAAATGACAAAATACCATGGGTCAGAATTTCATGATTTGGACTCCATGTAGACTTGTGGCTGAGTGATAAAAGCCTGGCAACGTGTTTCTTGAGAATCTAGGCTTTGAACACATGCACAGTGCGCAGACGTCTATGCGGCGTGCTAGCATCCTAGTGGATTCTTGAGTTCAAAACATGGAATCTAGAATACTAACTCTGGAGACACATGTCCTAGTGATTACATTCCAAAAGTAATGGCTCTTTTCCACCCTTGCAAGCATTAGAAACCCCTTTTTGGCTCTCATTTGGGGATTGGAAGACATCACTCAAGCTCTCTTTTTATTTTGCTCCAACTTTGAGATCTCCTCATCTTTGATAGCAGTGCTCTCATAAAGTGAAGCCATGCTGAAATGAGGTCCTCCTAGCAACAACAACAACTCTCAAGCTAGCACTCAACGGTGCGTCTGTGTGCTCCGAAGAGGGCCTAAGCCCATGGGTAACACTCTCTCTCTTTCACTTTCCTTTCATATTTGCTCATTTACTATCTTGTGGTGTGGGTTCCACTCTTGAGCAGGTTTTTCTTTCACCACATGCTTCTTGTGGTGTGGGTTCTACTCCTGAGCGGGTTTTTCTTTCAGCGCACACTTTTTATACTTCTTTAGCACTCCTTTCCAACTTGGTTGTTCATGGAGGTGGGAACACTAAAACGGGGTCTGACTGAGGTAGGTCCCTATATAGTCGCCCAACAAATTTCTTCTCATTCTTTTGTGTGTAGGTCACGGAAAGGATCTTGGAGTGAAGATTCAAATTTCCAAAGGAAGGCAAGCTTTCTCCAAGCATCCTTGTGTTCATTTCAATCTCTAGTCTCCTAATTAGTTATATAGTTCAACATGACTCACCCTTGAGCTTATAAGTAGAGCTTATTTCTGTCCATTTGAGTTCTTGAGTTCTCTATTGCTCAGAATGCCAACACATCCTTTAGACAACAATGCACCACATTGGCATCCTAAAACTGTGTTGACATCTTTTGGCCGACAGTTCCCTATTTTGAGATAGGAATACCTAGCTTTACTCTCCCAAGGTCTCTGGTAGTTTTTCCTAAAGCATAACAAAATCTTAGTTCTTTATTGTTCTGCTAATCTATTCTCATGAGGTGTATAAGGGTAGTTCATTCCCTGGTGATCTCTTGAGAAAGGAGATACCCGTGAGTAGAAAATCCCTCTTATATCATAGTGCCAAGTATTCAACCAACTACTTATCTCATGGTATGGTTATTCTTGTTGAAATAGTCCTTTGTTTACTGCCAACACCTATAGCATGTCGAATTGGTCATAGTTTGCTGAGTGACAGAGTAGGGACAAGTCACTCCTCAAAAATGGTGTATTATTTGGTGCTTTGACTAGTGCACATCTTGTTGTTCACATTTCCTATTCTTATGCATTTAGACTTTATTTTGCAGTTGATAAATACTCCATCGCTTTATATTAAAGCATTCAATGTTTGAGTGATTCACTGTTAGCAATTTAAAGATGCATTTCCATAGTATCGACTATGGTTTATTTTCCATATTGACATTATTGTTGCACAACACTTAGCATGTAATTCAGTCTTTATTCAATGTCAATATATGCTATATTTTGCCTTTAAATGCTTTACATATATTATATACAAAATCGGCCTATGTTCATATATATATATATATATATAAATCGGCCTCTAAGCATATATATAATAATCGACCTCCAAACATCACATATATATTTAAATATATACATATACATACATATATATATATATATATGTTAATAAATAGCATTAACGCTATACCGCATATATATATGTGTGTATATAAACTAATATATAGATACCTCTAGTCAATCAAGTATGTATATATTTGATATACAATGAATACAAACAAGTTAATAATAATAATCATATCGACTATATATATATACATATATATAGATATCCCTCTATGCACATGTATACATATGTATACATATATTGATATATCCATATGGAAATTTCTATTTGTCAAACATACGTATGTATCGTTACATGTATACATATGGATACATGTATATATCTTATATATATTTATATATATATATACATTCGATTGCACAATCAAGCACATACGTGCAATTACTATCGTGTTGATAGGGAATAGATGTGTAGTGTATTAATACATATACACATTCATTTTGTATTTTCCATTCGATAGTTCCAAGCTCATAAGTAAACCGTTCATAAGCGTGCATAGGTATGTCTACCTATGTACTCCCATGTGCATGTTCCTTCATGCGTATGGTCTATAGTCGACATGCATATGTATACATATACATACATTCCACATGTTTTGGCCTCATCAATACAAGCATAGTAATATAGGGAAGAACTCATAAGCTCTAAACATCATCCAAGCATGCATTCAATAGTAATCAGGACCCTCACTAATGCAAACACATCATACTAAGGATGACTTACCAATTCCTAACAGAATAACTTGACTCAACCATTCTATTGTGAGTGTGTGTATAAGCTCAAATAGGTTATGTTACAAGTTACTCGACTAAGATATTCTCTTGAGTGATACTTCCCCTCCTCCTGGAGGATTGAACATGTACCTACATTCAACTAAAACATTCCCATGGTAGTCAATTTTTCAAAAAAATATGCATTTACACAACATATCTCCATAGTTAGAATATCCAATTCAATAACCATCCATTTCACATATATGTATTTCTTCACATATCATTAAATGAAATAACATTCATTCATAATTCATTGATAAAAAAGTGCAAGCACAATTATTCTCATTCAAAATTCTAATCACATTCACATATGCAATATTTGCCTTAATACAATAATAATAAATATGTATTTACACAATTGGGGTATAACAATGTTATCATATTATTCCTGAGATCTAACCATTGTAGTTCTTCAAGAAAATAAATCCAACAAAAATCAAGACTTGAGGATATTTGTATGGCTTCAATCCTTCAATCAATCCATTTTTGGGTGGTGAGTTGAAATCCATTGTTGATTCATTATTCATTATTCATTTATCTATCTTTTATTGACATTGTCATTGTGGAGGTGGAAAAACTAACATGAGGTTTGACTAAGGCAAGCCCCTATATGGAAAAACCCTTCCTCTCTCTTTGAATGTGTAGGTTTCAAATCTAAAGAAGATTGGGAGAAGGTTGAAGGTTAATTTTTCATCATTGTATTCAAAACCTACATATTGAAAACAAACAAAAACTCAGTTATCTCAGCAACTGATGAAGATCCGATAGCGCAACAAGTGGAAACAAATGTTGCAATGGATTTGCTATTGTGCTAAAATATCAACCTATTAACACCCAATACAAATGAAAATTTTATACAAGATCCATGGGAGGTGGTTAATCCATGCCACAAATTTGTGATGGGTTGGAGAGGTGTAAGGAAGCTAAGGTAGCAGAACAACTTCCTACACTAATCTTGAGAGGAGAATAATGCAAAAAATTTACAGATCTTTAACATTTATAGAAACTTAAATAGAAATAACCATAAATATCATGCATGCCACAACATAGTGATTTACTTGGGGAAAACTCTTTCGGGATAAAAACCCCACACTCCAAAAGTCGCCCAATATATTATTCAGAAATCATGAAGATTATAATATACTTGCAGAGAAAGCTTCTCACAAGAGTATCACCAACTAGAGATCTAGAGGCAACATGGCCGCTATCAAATTCTTAGAATACATCACAATACACAACCACAATACAAAACCCTCATAAAATAGGGTTTCCTTCTAGGGAAAGTCAAGCTAATAAAATATCGGTCATCAAATCTAATACATAATGATGAGTGATCCATATTTAAGATAATAAAATATAAGTAAAATTTTCCTTTTAGGGGCACTTTCCCTAGACCCCCAGTTGTGGGGATGGTCCCCTTAGACCCCTTGTAGGGGGGAAACCCCCTTGTGACCCCCATTGGTAACGTATCAGCAATACCTTATGTATCAACAATACTTTATGTATCAAGAGTACTTTATGTAATTGCAAGGTTGAGACACATTTTCCCAACAATAGACACCAACCTATCCAAGGGGAAGAAGGCACCAACCTTCCCAAAAATCCCTCCCCCCCAACGTGGTCACGGGATTCAAAACCCATGACCTTGCTCTAATACCATTTGTTGCAATGGCTTTGTTATTGCACCAAAAGATTCATTTGTTAACACTCGATACTAATGCCAAATTTATACAAGATCCATGAGAGGTAGTTAAGCCATGTCATGAATCTGTGGTGGGCTAGACAGACACCAACCTATCCAATGGATGAAGGAACCAACCTTCCCAACAATATAAGGCTCTGATACAGCACCCAAAAACTATGAAATTGGATCTAGAATTCACCTACTAGGACATAGTCACCCAAGGACATTTGGTCCTTAGAAATCAGCTCCAAATTCATATCACAGATGCACAATACTCTACTCAATCGATTTCTATAGTTTGAATTTGTTTGTGACTTTTTGAATCTATTTTTTTTGTATTAGAATAGGTAATTACATCATTGTCATAGTTATTTCATTACATTTACTTCCAAAATTCATTCTAGGTTTGGTCAAGGGAAAGTTGACTCACCTTTCAGGTTGTAAGTCAATCTTACACTTTGTTCAAAATTTTCAAAACCTCCACTACCTCAACTCTAAATGAAATCCATTAGGAAAAGATGCCCAAACCCTAGAGTAGAATCCTAGGGTTTACCTTTTTCACCATTTCATTTTGGTGAACCTGACATGTTAACATCCCAAACCTTCTAAAATTTGAGGCAACTCATCCTAGATCTAGGGTTAGTAGTGCACTGTTTTGCATTGTTCATTTAGGAATTCAATTTTGCATCACAAAAGCATAGAAAAATTAAAAAAATGCATACAATATTGCATTATAGGTTGCATTAGGGTTAATTTCAATTATCTTAGGTCTCATTTTTATTACAATTATATTTGTAAATCTGCATTAGGTCATTTAAATTTGAAATTATTCATTGTATTCATTTAGGCATCTTGCATATAGCTCAAAAAGTGAAAAATCACATTGTTTTGTTTCAAAAGGGCATCAACATCATCATTTTCAGATTTTGAGAATATTTGGATTAGTCAATTGTTGCATCTTAGATCTGAAAATTACATTTACAATTATCATTATTGTTGGATAATTTTGCCAATTGTTGCACACTTGCATTTTTAATTACATATTCATAAATTGGGAAAATTATAGAAAACAATTCATTGTTAGACTTGTTTGCACACTGAACTAAGAACCTTAAATAATATTGACACACCAAAATTTGAATTTTACAAAAAGCTTTGCTAGACATAGTAGTCCTAAGTGACCTATTCCAAGCTATTTGTGCTCAAATTGTTATGACTAAGCCCTCTCATGATTCTCTATCCAAATATGACTTATGTTTGTTAGTATACTGTTGTATACCAATATGAACCTCATTGCAAGCATGATATTACTATAATGGCTAAGTTTTTTTTTTGGTAAAATGTCGATTTCTTTGAAATCCTCATTTGATATTTTGTGTTGTGTGTTTGGAAATGACCCTAATGAAAATGATGAAACTCATGATCCATCATCTCCCAATGTATATCTTCTTAAAGAAGATATCTTGAGGAAAGAAGAGGACATCATGAATGAATTTATAAACAATACTTACCTAACCTTGAAAATAATGTGGTCCTTTACCCTTCAACAGAATGGCCCGATCACCCATACCAACAATCAACACCACCTCTCAAAATGTTCTCCACTTCACATAGGAAAGTGACTTGTAATTTATATCTCAACCAATATGCATGGAAGTACCTATAAGTAACAATCACAAGGAAAATGTATTACCCAATCTTCCATCATATGAGAACAAAGTTACAAACACACTTGTTACCTTGGAGCAATGTTATGGCCAAGGCTTTAGGATCTTGATAAGAAAGGATGTGATATAAAGAATGAACATGAAATCCATTCCCCTTTGAAACAAACACCATTTGAAAACATGAAAGGCATAGGTTACCAAGGTCCTCCACCCTTACCTCAAACATTTGCTTCACCAACCAAGTCACACAAAAGTCATGGTCCTATTAAGAAAGGTGTGTTACCCACTCCAAATCCTCTATCTGATAATGAACATACTTTAGCCACACTTCTAAACTTGGGATACATTACATTACCACCCATTCAAGAATGAAGAGATACTAAATGAAATAAAAAATAACACATCATATTGCACATATCATTGAATATTTGGACACATTATGGATGAATGCCATGTTTTAAAGAATAAATTGTAAGAATTTGATCCTTATAATTATAAAATTGATTGAATGTTAGACTTGTAAGAATTTGATCCTTATAATTATAAAATTGATTGAATGTTAGACTAACATATATTAATTTAATCCTTTCCATGTGGTATGGATGGGGTATAGCCTAGGCTTTATGCAATCATATTTCATCTTGTAAGGAGTATCATAGGATTTCCCATTTTGTCTCATCTTTTCCCTTATGCTTGGAGTTGGGGCAAGGGGTTACTAGCCTTGTTTTAGGTGAATTCCTTATCACATTAGATCCCTTTGTAGTTCCTTCAAATATTATTGTAGCTATAAGTACACTAACATTTTAAAGAAGGGGAATATAGTCCCCACTTCATTGTTTGCATAAATAATGGTCCCTTTTAGTGATGATAGCATATATTTCCTAGAAAGTGTGACCTTATCAATTGAAGTGTGGCCTTCTCAATCTATGCTAGTGTATCCTTTGTGGTGATATTAGGCTTGGTATCCCTTAAGAATGTGACTCTTCTTTGAATATGTTCCCTTTGGTGATAATAATATGGTTAGTATTCCCTAAATTGTGACCTTTTATTTCATGAATTTTCCTCTCTTGATGGTGGTATCATGTGTCATATTCCCTAAGGTGTGACCTTTCATGTACTAAGAAATTCCCCTTTTTCATTTTTGTAAAGCACCTTTTGTGGTAGTGTTGTTTATAGCACCCCTTGAGGTTTTTGCCTTGTCTTGTTTTTCCTCTTAGACATTTATGCACCTTCTTAGGTGATTTTATTGTTTGTATCCTTGGAAATTTATGTACCTTGTTAGGTGAGGTTTGTTTGTCCCCTTGGACATGAAAAATTTGGCAATACAATCCATAGATTCATCTTGTTGGTTCATGAAATTGAGCACCCCTTTTTAACATGGTTGCCAAGCATAACACAACTTTCTTGATAGTAGATCTATGTGTTTCATGAGTTTCTTAGGATAACATAGCTTGCTAGCCTTGTGGAACCCATCATATTGCATGGGAACCTACCATAACATAGCTTGTTAGCCAGTAGATCCATGTAGCTCATGAGCGATTTTGCATAATATAACTTTTTAGTCCTCATGGGAGTGTTCCTATGACTAACATCTATTCAATGTATGGCATTTGGTATTTGAGATCAATTTAAGACTGAGGTCTTTGTTCCTTACCAACTCAAATCTCTTTAATATTAGTTCCTTGTGTTTTTTGTGTATCTTTTGTGTGTCTTCTTCATGTTTTCATTGTGTATACATCATGTTTGTTTTCATTTCATCATATTATGTTATATCATGCCATATGTTTTCATCACGTATTCTTTGTGTTTTCATCATGTATGTTTGTGTATATTGATGTGTTGCATTTCATGCATATGTGTTCCTTTTTGCTTATGTTGTTTTTCCATGTGATCTTGAATCTTGGAGGATTGTGCACTCCCCCTAGACTCATTGTCATCCTATCTCTTCAACATTTGTACAACCAAACCCCTCTTGATATGTTTTCTATTTTAGTGTTAGTTTGAGTGTAAGTTCATACTCTCACTAAAGTGGGGACTAAATGTAGCATCATAAATGATCACCCGTGACAATTTCATACTATGTTTTGCTCCCCCATAAGTGCATGAACCTAATTTTACACCTAATTTCATAAATTATGCATTTTTTGGCCCATTTCATCATTTTCTAACAAATTGCAAGTAGAAATCCAAAGCATTCATTTAATATTTTGTCCCCAACACCTTAAGTCCTATAAAATAGGGTTGAGACATAGTCACCTAGGGTGAATTAGTCCCCCTATTTTTTCTCCAAAATTGAATATGTTGGTGTCAAAATTTTATTATTTGAATTTCAAATATCCAAAGTTGACTATTGGGATTTAATTTTTGAGAAATTAGAATAATTGCATATAAATGCATTGTCATTTCACCATTTGAAAACTAAGTGAAAATTATTGGAGAAATTATTATTAAGAGAATTATTGGTAAGTCAAGAGTGGTCAAGAGCATATTTATTGCAATAATTATTCAATATCAAAGCATCATGTTGAAGTGTATGTGAGTTTTTTTTCATGTTTATGCTATCATATTATTTCTAAGATCTAACCCTTTTAGGGCTTCAAGAAAATCAAGCCAACAATAATCAAGCCTTAAGGAGATTTTTATGACTTTAGTCCTTCGAGGAAGTCATTTTTGGGTGGTGAGTTACAGTCCATTGTTGATTCATCATTCATTTATACTTTATCTATCTTTCATTGACATTGCTATTATGGAGGTGGAAACACTAACATGGGGTTTGACTAAGGAAATCCCCTATATGGCACAACCCTTCCTCTCTCTTTGAATTTATAGGTTTTAGATCTAAAGAAGATTGGGAGAAGTTTGAAGGTTAATTGTTCATCATTGCATTCAAAACCTACACCTTGAAAATAAACAAAAATCATTTCTCAACAATCAATGAAGATCTGACAATGCAACAAGTGGAAACAAAAGGCTCTAGTCTATCACTCGAGGACTATGGAATTAGATCTATAATTCACCTACTAGGACATAGTTTCCCATGATGACTTGGTTCTCAAAAATAAATTCCCAATTCATATCACAAGTGCATAGTACTTTGCTTAGTCTATTTTTATAGTTTAATTTTTTTTGTGACTTTCTGAATCTATTATTTTTGTATCAAAATAGGTAACTACATCATTATTATAGTTATTTCATTACATTTCATTCTAAAATTCATTCTAGGTTTGTTCAAGGGGAAGTTGACTCACCTTTCAAGTTGTAAGTTAGTCTTATACCTTGTCCAAATTTTTCAAAACCATCGCTACCTTAACTCTAAATGAAATCCATTAGGAAAAGGTGCCCAAACCTTAGAGTAGTGTTGGCCTCCTTTGTGCAACATAGTAGACTTGATCTTCTTCAATATGAATTGGCTTGAACTCAGGTGCAATCTGCTTGCTGTCAATATTACCTATCATCTTGCATCTACAATCCTTCTTTTGTCTACAATGGGGGCAATATTCTACCAACATTGCCTCTGCCTCCTCTTGTTTCTTCTTGGCCTAAAGTTTATCCAACTGGGTAGCTAGATTGTTTCTGATGTCTTACTTGAAGTCTTCCAACAAATGAGTAATCTCCATTCTTGAAACTCCACTAGTAGATGACTTACCCATAGAAGATTGGTAAGCTCTCCCTTTCTTTGAAGCTTCCCTAGAGTAGTTCTGGCATATCTTCTTGGTATCCTCCCAAGGAACTTGGGAGATATCTCCTCCTCCCATTAGGTCCAAGGAATTAGTGCAACTGTCATTAATTCCTCTAAGGAAAAGTAGCTTTTGTGAGTCTTCATTGAGTGTATAGTGTGGAGATTTTTGTAGGCAAAACATAAACCTTGCAATGTAATCCTTTAGGCTCCATCTTCCTTTTCCTACATCCTAAAAATGTCATCTCCTCTCATGTCACTGGCAATGGAATACTCCTTGTATTTATTAAAGAATTTTGTCTTCATTTCATCCCATGTCTCCACAGTATCTCTACCTAAGCTCATGAACCATCTTAATGCAACTTCTTTCAGAGTGGTAGGAAATAGCTTGAGCCTATGGGCATCGGTGGTATAGTCATAACTCCTACAGAGTATGTCAAACTTGAACAAGAAGGTATCAAGATCTTCTGTGAGAAGTCCATAGAACTTAGGAAGGACTGAAGTAGGGATATTTTTGAGGTTGTCTTCTTCATTTTGATGAGCAATGGGGAAAGGAAAAGCTAGTTGGTTAGGTCTATTTCTATTTGCATCACCCATGCCTGCTTGATGTAGTTCCAAAGAAAAGGGGTTTTCAAGCTGATTTTGATCTTCAGAGGAAATTTTAGAACTAGTTAGATTAGGAAATGCATTAGCAAAAGGGTGTGGGTCCTCTTCTTCTTCTTCTCTTGGTAGGTTTTGATATTCAACTAGCTGGAATGGATCAAGATTGTTAGGAAGGAATCTCCCATAAACATCTCTTCTCCTTCCTCTATGCATGAGGTATCAACTCACTATCATCCAACTCACACAAGGAAATGGTAAAGATTAACGGGGGTCATTACTTCCTAAATGAGGGGTATACTAAGAAAAAACTTTTAGAAATAAGACGGTAAGAAAGCTATCAATGAATCCAAATAACTCCCTAGTTTGAGACCATCCTCAGCAATGGTGCCAAAAATGTTGGCCTCCTACAATGATCTAACAACTAATCCCTTATAGATGTGATTTAGAGATTGGACATCTAAACTGAATAGCCATTCAATCATCATGAAGGTGCATTTAACTTGTCAACCTAGGGACGTGAACTTGAAATGGGTCAACAGAGTATGTGCACTAAGGATCCAAAGTAGCCATACTCATTCTACAACTAAGAAAAACATAATGTTGAAGGTAAAGAAATAGAATAAGTGTTGGAAATCAACCAACAACTATGCTAAGCTAAAATGCATGATAGAAATGAAAATCTGAGCAAACAAACAAGAAACTAATCTGTTTCCTTTGGCTGCAGGAATAGTCACAAAATAAAAATCTAGTGGTTGCATGAACAGATAGTGCCAGATTCTTAACTAATTATTGAACATAAAGTAATAACTAAACTAAACTAAACTAAAGGACAAAATTCTCACCAAGTGTGTCCCCTTGGATGAGTATCCTCTAAAACTAATGTAAACTCATATGCATGGACTCATAACTTCATCTTATTCATTGGAAAACATGATTACAATAGAGAAGTGTAATTGTATTGCTGAAAATTGAGAATGCAAGTACATCATCAGATCACACAACCTTCTGAGAAGAGCATCTGACTCTTATTTATAGGAAAAGAAGCTACTAGCTAAATAAGGTAGTCAACTCCATGAATTGGGAGGACACCACTTTAGGGAAAGAAAAGAAAGTGGAGAGGTGGTTACGCATGCATGGAATCTAGTCAGACATGCTTGCCTCAATGTAGACTTAGCACAAAAATAATGCCTATATTCACTCAACAACAATAAAGACCTTTTACAAGGAGGTTACAACTTGGTTTGCATGAGGAATCTCCCATTGTCGATAGTCTTCCCTTTGTTGACCTTTGCATGACCACTTTGTTAACCGTTATGGTGAATGACCAGCTGGAAAAATATTCTCAATTTAGTGGCCTCAAATCATATCTGCATGGAAATATTAGTACACACACTAATTGTATATCTGTAACTATCTTAAAAAACATTCATTAATCCACATGTAGAATTAACACAGATAGTCCATATAACATGTCAATGTCATTAAATATTTGTAGAGATAAAATTAAACCCAATTTCTATGGTTTTGAGGAAATATCAACATTCAAACATCAAGGTTCATGACAATTTCAACAAATATATCATAAATTCTACCAAAATTAAACCATAAACTAGACTCATCAAGTAGAATCCTAGGGTTTACCTTTTTCACCATTCCAATACCAAGCCACCCAAAGAAAAAGCTCTTTGCTAGTGGTCTTCCCAAACTTCTCTAAAACTCAGCAAGGGAAGAGGAATGCACACATTCCTACTTCCAAACATCCCACCAAATGTGATAAATGGTTTGTAATAAAGAGCATTGGAAAAAAAATGGGAGGCAATCTCCCCGTCATTTGCACAAAGAATATAGATAGATGGTCCCTGAAACCCTCTCTTACATAGATTTTCCCAAGTGATACATCTATTATAGGAAACCAACCAAATGAACAACTTACATTTGGGCCATGTATACTTACTTCACACATTCTTCCAACAAGAGACTTCGTCTCCTCCATATTTCTTCCTATCTAGAGCTTGGTATCTAGAGGACACCGAATACACTCCTCTCTGATCATAGCCACCAGAGAGTTGTAATTCCTTCCAAAATGAATATGAACTAGCTCTTCATGTTCCTCCATAGACCCACTCAACATCCAATCTGAGGGTTCCTTCCACTTACACACTTCCAACTTTCCCAAATTCCTACTCACCTTAAAATCCTCCACCCTAGACCAACCAGCTTCCAAGAAAGCATGAAACCGAGCTTGTAAGTGTGGATACATGGACATGATAGGAGGGAGTCCATCACATGAATCAAACTAGAATAGGGCCTTAGACCCCCTATTACAAATTCAAAATAAACCCTTTTGAATTAATTTAGTACCTCTCTTAAGAGTATCCCAAATCATAGATCCCTTCCTAGACAAGCTATTCCTAGGTAAATATTCACTCGTCACTCCTCCTAGGTATTTATAAGTGATAATATTAGCCCAATATTGATCCTAATTAGAGAACCAATTCCAATATAATTTAGCAACCATGGTCTAACTTGTGAGAATAGCCTACCTCAAACCAAGACCACCCTCCTACTTCAATCTACAGATAGTCTCCCACTTCACCAGACTCCACTTTGTGGAATCAAGATTACCAACCCATAGAAATTTTCTAGAAAAGGCATCCAAATCCCTTAGAAAACTTAAAGGATTTATATGAACCATACACTTGTAAATTGGATGGCCTACACCACATATTTCAACAACACTTTGCATGCAAAGGATAACCACTTGATAGTCCAATGATTGAATCTTCCATGAAACTTATCAAGAAAAAATTGCCAGGTCCCCCTAGGTAAGGGGCCAACAAAGAGTGGAATTCTTAGATAGACAATGGGAAACTCACCAATTTGGAATTTGAGGATATGAGCAATTATGGACTGAATTGTAGGAGGGGTGTTAAAGAAGAAAATAGAAGAATCGTCTTCATTAATTCTTTGCCTTGATGTTGTGAGATAAATATCCAAAACTCTTCTAAGATTAATATATTATTTTATTTTGGCTAACCCAAGCAACACTGTATCATCCATAAATTGTAAGTGAGATTGGGGAGCCAGGTTATCATCCCATCTCCACCCATGAATCAAGCCCTGCCTTACATGTGATTTTATAATTCTCCCAAGACCCTCTGCCATTAGAATAAATAAATAAGGTGAAAAGGGGTCCCCCTAATGAATTCTCCACAAAGCACTAAAGAGAACTAAAGTCTCACTATTAATCATAATAGAATAAGAAGTAGAAGTAACACAACTCATCACCTAATTGACCCAGTCAAAACCAAAACCAAATGCTAGGAATTTTTGTAGAAAAGACCATTTAACATGGTCATAAGCTTTGGCCATGTCTAATTTGATAAAAATAGCCTTCTACTTGGACTTCTCCATGGAGTAAATAGCCTAATCTACCATAACCACGCCATCAAGAATTTTACTGTCAATAACAAAACCTCCTTGCTGCTCAAAAATGACTCTACTAAGGAATGACTTGAGTCTCTTAGCGATCAACTTATTAATGATTTTTTACAACACATTACAAAGGGTGATAAGACTAAACATATCCAATTAGTTGGCCCCTTATTTCTTGGGGATGAACATAAGAAACCCAAAGTTCATAGCTCTCAACATCTTATTTCTTTGTGACTCTTGAACTACCTCCAATAAGTCATATTTGATGACCTCTCATAATTTGTGAAAGAATTTAATAGGAAAGCCATCAGGACCCAGGGCTTTCCCTTTTCTTATTTGGAACAAAACCCTCTCTAATTCATCCAAAGTTATGGGACTAATTAGAATCTCATTCATCTCAATAGGAAAACTTGAAGGAATACACTCTAAAATAAGGTTCTCCACCACCGCATCAGGAAAGTCATCCTTAAATAGAGTTGAGAAATTTTGGATAGCCTCATTAGAGATATCTTTGTAGGAAGATAGTTGAACCCCCTACGAAGTCACAATTGAAGATATTAGATTCCCATTCCTCCTAGCCTTAACTGAGTTGAAGAAGAATATTGTATTCCTATCCCCCTCTTGTAGCCAAGCAATGTGATACTTTTATTTCCAATAAATTTCTTCATGTAGTTCCCATTCTACAATCTCCTTCATAGCTTCTACTTTTTCTTTAAAAGATCCCTTAGTAAATCCATGATCTATATTTTTTCTAATGATGCTCTCAACTCTTTTTTGGGCTTTTTATTTAGCCAAAAAGATATTTCCAAAGCTTCATATATTCCACTTCTTAAGTTGATACTTCACATACTGAATCCTTTTAATGAAGGAGTACATTTCCATTCCATGGGAAAGTATTCCCTAACTCCACCAATCAGCCACAAGATCTTGTAATGAAGGCTCAAAGAGCCACATCAATTGGACTTTAAAAGTGGGGTTCTTATAAATGCCAACCCTAGTTGTTGAGAGAATGGTATGCCAATGGTCTGAGCCCCTCTAGCCAAAAATCTTAGACCTATTTATCCACTTATTGCCAATCCAATAACTAGAAATGAGGAACTTGTCCAATATTTTAGAGATAGAATTGTCACCCCATCTCTTATTTCCCTAGGTAAGAACTCCATTCCGTGGCTTAATATCAATCAAATTCAAAGAAAGTATATTATCCTTAAAAATTGTAGACAAAGCCTCCAATATATCAGCTCCCCCTCTTTTTTCCTCCATGTAAATAATAGTATTGAAGTCTCCTACCATGATCTAGGGAAAATAAGAAGCTAAGGATCACACAAAATGAATGTGGGTCCAGAGATGAGATTTTTGGCATAATCACTCGAGGCGTACACATTGGTGAGAAAAAGAACTTCTCTAGTATCCACACTAGAAGCAACCAATTACATTAAATGCCTATTGGAAATCCAATAAAGTGGGCTAATATTACATGGATTCCACAAACATGCAATCCCACCAACACTACCCTAAGCACTAATGCATTGACACTGACCCCTCCACCACAATTTAGTAGCAATGTTCATTATTCCTTCCACTGTCAACTTAGATTCTTAAATAAACATAATAGGAGAATGCTCCTTGATCAAGTCATGAACTACTTTTTGTCTAGGGACATGTTTCAAACCCATCACATTTTATGATAAGAAATCATCTATGAGGGTTAGAAAAGTGGAAATCAATAGTCTTAATAGAACTTGATTCTACTAAATTTCCCCCTATTGCTTTCAACTTATACTGATCCCTCTTTTGTCCAATTTTAGAAGTCTTATCTGGGCCAACCTTCTTATTGAAATTTTTTGTAGACCCAATGATGGTGATACTTTACTTCCCTTGCCTAGATCTAGAGATCCCATTTTTTATGGTTGTAAATTATGAATCAATGCCATGTACCAACCCTTTCATTACTCTTGAGTTGTTCCACTACACAAAGATCTTCAAGCACCTAGTTAGTGTCCATATGAGAAGCAATGAGAACACCATGCAATCCAATCTGACTAACAATATCCATGGGCAATGAATTCTCATAACCCACTAGGCCTTCCCTCATGATCAATAAATTAGGCACCACCTCCTACTTATCCAAATTCTCTAGAGCCTCAAACCTGTTAAAGGTTTCCTCGTCCTGTCTATACCTACAGGTCATTTTCAACCCTCTACCTTTGTTACAAGGTTTCACTAGAAAAAAACCATCCTTATCCACATCACCTGATGCCATCGGGGCTTTTCCCTTGTCTGACCTCTGCCCTAAACTAGGAGGAACATTTGTTGAAGCCCTATTGGATGAGGCTTGACCAAGGTATTTTTTGGGAATTTTCATTAAAAATGATCATACTCATGGAAAAATCAACATAAAAAAGGGAGAGCCTCGTAGTATAGCTATTGAATACATGAGGTAGACCCAAGAAATATTTCTACGAATCTGAGAGTGGTTTATTTAAATCAATCCCAACACAAGTGCAAGCACAAGAAATTACCTTCTTATCCATTGTTTGTTGTGATGGACCCACTGGATTGTATAGTAAAAGAGTGATCATGTGCAAGATATATTTTCTCCAAAATTCCAATGAAAGCCACAGGAGATGCATCCAAACTAAAACCTTTGAAGAGATTTCCTCAGTTGGGTTAAAACCAACATGCCAAGGCTTAATGAACAAGCCAACCTAGTTGTAAAAATAAGGACCCCTTCGAAGGCCTTATTATGATCCACAAAGAATGAGAACACCACCATAAAATAGTTGTTGGAAGACAACATAACCTCCATATTACCTTTTAGATTCTAAACCCTTTGAGCCCACGATTATAGGAAAGGAAGAGATACCCAAATACCCATAAATTTACATATCAATGCATGGTTCAAAAGATAGTTTACATCTTATGACAAATTTTTTGACTATATCACAACACTGGACGATCTTTGCTTCTCTCAAGGAATCAATTCACTTTAGGTATCTGGGGAGCTCCATTCAGGGTAGGTCCCTCACCTTGCACGATATTGTTTAAAAAATGTATTATTTAGAATTCTTAGACTGAGGCTGAGAAAATATTGACACCACATCACAAAATTATCCACTTTCGATACTCTTGACCTACTCACCATAACCAAGCCATAAAGAAAAATAAAAAGAAACAACAAAGGAAAAAAGAGGGGAAACCCCTCACATGAGCCCTATGCAAAGCCCACACCAGTGCACTCAAAGGCCCTTCCCATGACACCCTTGAATGCCCCTTCACAAAATCCAACAACCCCAATCCCCTATTCAACACAACTATAGATGCGAAGGGAATGCATGCCCTATCATGGCCTGCAGATTGCCATCTATCCATGCAAAGCCTCCATAGTCAACCTTTCTCTCTTGTTGCACCATTTGTTTTGGTTTAGCTACTTGGTAGAAATGTGCTAATGATGATCTCTTGACTATTTCGATTGTCTCTTTTGAGGATGTCTCTTCCTAGGCTTCTGATGTGCTTCCTGTTCCTAATTTGATCTTGGTGGATCCCATGGGCCCTACTGGCACTCCTCCTTTGAGTCCTTTCCCTTCTCTTGAAATTCTACCCACTCCACCCTTGATTTCTTATGTGGTTAGGGCTTTCCTCTCTCATTCTACTTCCCCCCCTTGGGTGTTGATTTTCTTCCCACGAGGGAGCCTCTTTCCCCCCCTCACAGTGGGTGATTGGATGATAGTATCACTTGGATTGTAGTTTGTAGAAGGCGTAAAGTTCTCTCCTCTACTTCTTCCTCTTCTTGTGACTTTTTGGACAAGTCGGTTGTTTAGGGTTGTTGGTGTAATTAAATGTTTTGTACCTTGTCCTAGGTCATAATTACACCTTAGTTAAGTTTACTTAGGGACCACATAGGAGGTTGTTGGAGATTTTCCACTTTTGGTGGACTTGACATGTCATTACCTCATCATTTCCACCTTTTGTGGACATATCATGTGATTATCTCTCCACCTTAAGTGGAGTGATAGGTTTTCCTAGTTGTCTCATGTCATAAGATTACGACACTTGTCATAATATTATGCCCTTCTATGTTCTCACCTTGGCTATATAACCAAGGGGTCTTTCTCATTTGTAATAATCATAATCATAATCATTGTCATATTAATGACATTGAATACAGTTTATTCTTGTCATATTTTCTCTCTCTTTTCTTGTGCTTTCCATTTGGTCCATAGATCTTGGGTGGCAGCCATAGCCAATTCTAACATGGTATCAGAGCAGGTTTGGTGTCATTGGAGAGTCTTATTCTGAAGAGAGATTCCAGATCTGAGGAGGTTTCGTTCGTGGCTCTTTGTTGCAGGTTCATATCTGAGCTTGCTGGTGCAAATCTGAGTTCACCATTGTGTCTAGAAGGTTCGAGATAGTCAATTTTTCCTTTTGTTTTGTTCAAATCGGACATACGAGGCAAAATCTAAGAGGGTTTGAAGTTGAAGTGTGGTTGCCAGATCCAAAAGGTAGCTGCATTTTTGGAGCATTTTGGGTCAAATCCGACCCTGCCATTGCGTCCAAAAGGGCCAAAAACCCTAAGATCGACTGTTAATTTGTCCGATTCGGAGTAAGTCATCCGGTGAAGCAAAATTTTTTTGTCCAAGAGCCGTACAACCCCAAATTGTCATAAATATCGATGGTATGATTATTTTTAAATAAAAATTTTTGAAATATTTTTGAAATTTTTTTTATGAAAAAGTCTTTTTGTACTGTTCAACTATTTTTCATTGAAATATTTTGTAAAAATCTTATTTTATAAATCAAAAATTAAAAAAAAGCAAAAAAAGATTTATGCGGATTTTTGTACGCAGTACAAAGGTACTGCACAGTCTATAGTACCCGTGGAGCCCACCACTTCTCGCCATGTGGCGTGGTTCTGCTGGCTTGGCGTACATCCGCGGACCTGCCAGCAATCACCGATGGACATCAAAATCCGGCGAGCAATTCCAGATTCTAGCGACTGCAAAATCTGGAGATTCCACGGAGATTTTGGAAGCATATTCTGACGCGAAGAATATTCTGGGGCTGACTAACGGCGACGGTGATGGCTTCTTAACTGTCAAATTTTATGCTCAGTTCTGAAGAATATTCAGCCCAGAGAGAATATTATTTTTAACGTGCTTCAGCCTGTCAAATTTAACCCAGTATTCAGCTGATGTCAGTGCCACGTCAGCACAGTTTTGAAAAATTTCTACCCCCTCACCATTGGCAGTTTTAATTTTTTAGTCGAACTTTGAAGGCTAATATCTTGCTCATTCTGACTCCTTTTTTCAAGATTTTTTTTTTTGATTTGGGCCAGAATTTTGTGTTCTATGCACTAGTGTGATCAGTTTTTGGTTTTGGTGCCTGGTTTTTCTAGAATTTATAGATTCTCACAGGTGTTGCTACTTCGTCCTCATTTTGGGAACTTCGGGAGCTCATATCTTGCTCCTACAGTAACATTTTTTAGTGCAATTTTTTTTGAAAGTACATGATTTTTCCTGTAGTTCTTACTGGTATGATCAAATTGATCTCATTTTGTACCAAAAATTTCACTTGATACTGTGGCCTATTTTGGCATTTGTAAGCACTAAGATCAAGTCTAGCTTGTTGTTTTTGGCATCTAGCAACTGTAAATGCACTAAATATAAAGTGCCAAATCAGATATTGCTTGGGGGGTTTCTTGATTGAGTGATTTTGGGGGGGTCTCTTGGTGCATTGTTTTTGATCTATTTGCTTTTGCTCTCTCATTTTCATGGATCATTCTAAGGTTCCTTTTCTCACATCATATAATTATTCAACATGGAATCAAAATGCATGGAATATTCTAATGACAGAAGGTCACTCTCTATATGTTGAAAATAAGGTACCTGAACCTACAGATGATGAGAAAAAGTTAAAATGGATGATCAAACATGCCAAAGCTCTTGGGTGTCTTCGTAGACTAGTTTCTCAAGATTTGTTGTTTCAGATTGAATCATGTAAAAATTCTCATGAAGCTTGGGAAAAATTGAAAACATTGTATGGTACAAAAGATGAAGTAAGAGGCTATCAAATTGATAATGATTTGATGAATCTTGATCCTAAGAACTTTAAAAACATCCAGGACTACATCACTAAGGTTAATGATCTAAAAGAGCAATGTAAAGCATGTGGAATTGATAAGGACATCCAGTTGGTGTACAATACAATGAACAAACTTGGTCCTGATTATGCTTATTTTGTTTCTAGCTTTCATACTCATAGATTTACTATGGGGTCTGCATACACTACACCTTCATTTTCATCATTTTCTGAGATGTTGATACATGAGCAACAAAAGCTTATCTCAATGGGTCTCATCAAGACTACTAAATCTTAGGCATTGTTGGTTAGTCAGGTGAAAGAATCAGAATTAGATAAGAAACAAAAGAAAGCAAAGAATAATCAACATTTAGATCAAGTAAAGGATAATCCACATTCAGATCAATCAAAGAAAAAATATTCTTCAAAAGGAGAATCATCTAAGAAGGAGAGACCTTTTTGTGCTTATTGCAAGAAGGATGGACATGAAGAACATTATTGTTATAAGAAGGATATTGATGAGTTGAAAAATATTCTCAAAAAGAATCACATTGATTTTCCTTCTAGAATATCTGAATCTTCTTCTCCTTCTACTTCAAAATAGTCTAAAAAGGACAAAGGTCAAACATATATATCAAGATATAAAGGACAAGCTCATTGTGCTCATTCAAGTCCAGGATCAGGGAGATGGCTTCTAGATTTAGGCACATCTCATCATATGGCATCTTCACAGACTATCTTCTCTTCATTTTAGCCTTGTAGTATGTCTCCTATCTTGATGGGAAACAATACATACATGAGTGTAACAGGGAAGGGATCTATTAGCATTGGGGATAACACTTTTCAGGATGTCTTGTGTGTTCCTCATTTGATGAACAATCTACTTTCCATTTATCAGATTACACATGGTGGAGATGGGAGAACTGTGGAGTTCACTCCTGATTCTGTTATCATTCATGACTTGGAGACTAGAGAGATCATTGCTACTGGGGTGGTTGATCATTCATCTTGGTTGTATTCCTTTGCATAGTTTGCTTTTGATGATGATGATGTTCCTTCGACTGTTGATCAAAACTATGATTCTGAGGAGACATTTGGCTTTTTGAACTTGGGTATTCTCACATCAGATCCAGTACTTGAGCCATGCACTCTATCTCCTCCATCTACTATTGTACTTGATGATACTTGCAAATCAACAGTTTTGACTCCTAGTGATTCAGTGCAGCAGGATCCTAATTGTCTTCCAGATATGGCTACTTTGGATGGCTTCCTCACAGGTATTTCAGACTTGTTTGTGGAGTCTCATCTTGTGGATTTGGAGGACACCATTGATGACATACATCTTCTCTTTGATGAAGATGCACCTTCTTCAGTTGTTGTGAGGGAATACCTTGACCCTCTTGTTCATTCTCTACATGATCATTCTTCACAGATTGGCGTGAGTGTGGATTATTTTGGACAGCATTTGGAGGAGGCTTCTTTGTCTTCAGAGGGGATATCTTTGTCTTTGGATAGTGCTCTACATTCTTCTCTACTAGATGTTGGATTGTACTCTTCAGCAGTGTGGCCTAGAACGCCTAATTGGAGTGGTTCAGCTTTCTGCATCGACATGGAGACACTTGAGCATGCTTCAAAGACATCACACATCATCCATCATCTTGATATCTTGCATACATCCTTGGTTTTGTTTCTTCCTAAAGGGAGGAACGTTGTTCGGTGAGATTGGATCATCTTCAGCATTCAGTGTCGAGCTTCTACCATTCTTGCAGGAGACTCAACATTGAGGGGGGTACCTTGTCTCTCTTCTACTTCTCTCTTATGGGGGGGTCTTTTTCCTCATATGGGGTTTTTTCCTTCTCATTCTTCATTGAGAGAATTTCACTTTTTGTATTTCATCTCTCTTTTGAGGGGGAGTTTTTCCCATGAGATTTTCTCCCTTTCCTCACTTGTGAGAGATTGCATTGATTACATTGTGTGTGTACATGGGTACCTAACATGGCCTAGTAGCCGGGACCCATCTTGCATTGTTTGCATTTGTGTACATTCTCCCTAAGTTGCACTTAAGGGGGGGTGTTGGTGTAATTAAATGTTTTGTACCTTGTCCTAGGTCATAATTACACCTTAGTTAAGTTTACTTAGGGACCACATAGGAGGTTGTTGGAGATTTTCTACTTTTGGTGGACTTGACATGTCATTACCTCATCATTTCCACCTTTTGTGGACATATCATGTGATTATCTCTCCACCTTAAGTGGAGTGATAGGTTTTCCTAGTTGTCTCATGTCATAAGATTACGACACTTGTCATAATCTTATGCCCTTCTATGTTCTCACCTTGGCTATATAACCAAGGGGTCTTTCTCATTTGTAATAATCATAATCATAATCATTATCATATTAATGACATTGAATACAGTTTATTCTTGTCATATTTTCTCTCTCTTTTCTTGTGCTTTCCATTTGGTCCATAGATCTTGGGTGGCAGCCATAGCCAATTCTAACAAGGTTCGAGACCCTTGTTTCTCATTTCTCTCTAGTTTTATGCTCCAATCAAAATCATAGTTAGTCTTTGTTGAGGTTTTAGGTTTAAGTTTCTTGGTTGTCTCACTTCTTGTGAACTTTTATTTTTCCTTTATGGGTTTTTTGTAATGGGTACAGTCCCTTCCCATCTTTATCTTAATCAAAATAATTAATCAAATTGATGATCCACAACTATTGATTCTACGCTCATAAAATGATATACAAAAATTGGTACAAATATTTAGAGGGATAACAAGTTATTAAAAATTATGATATAACCATATAGTACTATAATGGAACATCTATATATAAAAATACATATTTTCTCAATCCATGTTAGTTATTTTATCTAATATTTCCCTAGATTTAGATTATTTTATTATTCTATCTTTTTGATTAATTAGATATTTACATAATTTTATCAATTGAGACAATCTTGTATGATAACTATTTGATAACTAGGTATAATAAAAATTAAACGTAAATGATAACTAATATTAATAAAAATGGAAATGTTAATATTACTTGTAATGATTTGGTTCATAAAATATTCAATAATAATCACAATTTAACTAGTTCTCAACAATTTTATTATATATGAGATAAAACTATTAATGGTCTAATAATTCATCATCTTACAATATTTTATAATTAGTCTAAGTGATCATATCTAATCTGTCAAATGATGAGTAAACCTTAAATATAAAGATCATCATAGAGGTTCAATGGAAAATTCCTATATAATGTAATAAGACATAAAACCTATGTAATAATTAAATTTTAAGTGATCATATCTAATCTGTCAAATGATGAGTAAACATTAAATATAAAGATCATCATAGAGGTTCAATGGAAAATTCCTATATAATGTAATAAGACACAAAACCTATGTAATAATTAAATTTTAAGTGATCCTATCTAATCTATCAAATGATGTGTAAACCTTAAATATAAGCATTGTAATAGAGGTTCAATGGAAAATTCCTATATAATTTAATAAGACATAACACCTATATAATAAATAAATTTTAAATTGTCAAGAGTAAATATATTAATTTTCTATTATTCTATACTTTATCATGGTAGTTAATATTATTAAAATAGTAATTGGGGTTACTATTATTAGGTCGACAAATCAACTATTATTTATGTCCAAAAAAATTAAGTATTGTTTTTTTTCTTAAAGTTTAATATTGAGTGTCTAATCTATGTTCAAGAACCTACTTAGCTTAAGTGTAAAAGATCCAATAAGTTTATGATTCCCTTCACAATGCTTTGTAATAAATGTTCCCAACTATTCTAAATGTAAAGTGTTTTGGGTGAAAATTATGTAATCCCTTTAACAAATTACAAAACCTGATTTCAGCCATAGTTGTGTGAGATTCAATCTCTCCTCTCAGAAAGGGGAGGCGCCCTTCTTACTGCTTATTGAAACTAAGTAAAAATAATTAAGTATTCACAATTATGTACACTACGATTAAGAGATGGGGGTGTGTCACATTCATAATTCTCTCTTTTTTTAGAGAATATGTTTTACAATGCTTCACGGTTTTGAGTTCCTAATTCGATACAACTTCAAACTAAAAATAAAGCCGTAATTCAAATATTCTTATCTTTTCAAAGAAAAGACTAATAATAACAACATGATAATGATAAATAATAAAACAAGAAAACTCACAAAGGCACAAAGTCATTTTGTATCTTTCACCAATGAATCCTTTAAGATATGTAACTAGTGTTGTATTAGAAGCACAAAGTCTTCTAGATACTCCACGATAGATCCAAGAACAACATGAATAAATACAAGCACAAATTCATATAGAGAATTAACCAATAGTATTCAATCAATATCATAAAATTAAATAAAAGAGTGTAACACAAAGTTTACATAGATTTACTCAAAGCCCTTTAGATCTCAATCACTAATCATTGCCAATCTCAATTAGATCCAAAAGATATTCAATTCCAACACAAATTTTGGTATGCAACTCAGTTCTTTATTGACCAAAATAGATTTACTAAGATGAACACAAAGTTTCATGTATTTGCTTCTCAAATGGGCAGCACTTTGTTGCAAAAGATAAAAAATCAACATTACAAAATAATCCTCTCATGTTTATAAAAGGGAGGGAAGAGCAAATATAGGAAAAGTAAATAAGTGAATCTAGGAAACTTAGGTGAGCAAATTTATGAAAATCTCATCTAACAAGTTGAATTATTCAAAAATTTGGTCCATCTTTTTAAGAAAACATCTCTTTTTTTCCATGTAATTTCACATTGGAAGAAGACATGTAATATGCCAATAACTATTTAAAAAATGCATAAATGAAAGCATAAAACTATCTAACACTGGAGATGAAAAGAATTCTTCATGGTTCCTTGCATTGGGCATGAAAGTCTTTAAATTTATTATTTGTCTATAGCATGAATGCCTTGTCTGGACCAACTGTATAATCCACAATGGTGTGAACTCTTGTGATTGATCTTCTTGCAAACGAGCAGATTTTCTTTCATCTTTCTAGATGTGTTTTGAGACAATCAAGAGAAAGCCATATATCACATATGGTGTGCATGGAAGTCTTTGAAAAAAATTCATCTTCCACTTGCTTCATGACAACTTCCTTGAATATTTGAGTTATCTCACTGATCGGGAGGAAAGTATGATCATCATCAAGGAGCTTACCTAGTAACTCCTCAATTCCATTCACTAGGATAGCATGATGTCCTTCGACATCTTCTTGTACTTGGTGAATGTCTTCAATAAGAGATTTGATCACTTGTATGCGGTGTTTAAGAGATTCCCTTACCTCCACATACTTCTCTTTATTGGGAATTACCCCAACTTTCACCAACTTACTCAACTTTGTCTCTTTCATTTGTGACCAAAATGTGAGACATCTTTCCATTTATTTTTTCTCTTCAGAAAGTATATTTTCTTCTTTATCATGTTCTAATTTCAACTTGGCTATCTGAGTAGTTTTCTCATCTGCAATAGCTATAACTTGTGAACCATGTTCTATCATTTCATCAATGAAATCTTATAACACCTTAACCTTGGAGGAAAATTTCTTTATCTTTTGCACCACTGGTTCCTCAATGTTTACCATGTCCATAGGTTGTACATCCCCAAAAGAGCCTGCAGTGTTCCTCAAAACTGTTGCATAACTTTAAGCCTTCTCCTTATACATATTTTTTCCTGCTCCATCTTATCAAGCCTTCCTACTAATGCATCTAGGACCATTTGGGCATCTACCTTTGCACTTGCATTTGTCACTTTTCCAAGTTGTACTCTTATGACAGTGTAATCCTCCATGTTTACATCACCTTCTTCTTGTGGAGGTAGACCAATCTCAACAAACTTGTGACCATGTTTTTCAACATGAAGCCTTGAATGAACTTTTTTCGTTTTCTTCCCCTTGGCTTTTGGAGGAGCTATCTCTTCAAGATCAAGCTCATTTGGGGAGATCATTTGTTTCTTTTGATTTGACACTTGAGAGATTAGCCAAGGAGGAAGGGAGGAAGTATATGCTTCTTGACTTGTAGTCAATTCCTGTGTTGTAGCCACTTTTGTAGAAATGATTGGCATTGCAACAATTAGGGTAGTATCGGTCATGATCGCTCTAGTGGACTGCAAAACAAGTTGACTCTACAAAAAATCATTCATGAATATGTTGAATTCAACTTCAAATGAGATATCAAAATATGGAGATGGAACTTGGGATGGATGAGGGAGAACTTGACAAGACATCAATAGTTTATGAGTTTGAAACTGTAGGAGTGGCAAGGACAGTTGATACTGTAGGGGGAATGGAAACATTCACTGTCCTTGAACTTTTTGTAGGAGGTGAGGTAGGAAGAGGAGGTGGAGGAGTAGTTGGATTTGGAGGAGTATGAGGAATATTGGTATTAATTGGAGATGATGTCTTGGGAAGATCTTCAACAACATTCTCATGGTGAGATAGAGGTTGTTTATCATCATGCCTAAGTTCCTCCTTATTACCTTCTTTTTCAACTTCATCTTCTTTAGATTCTTCCTCGTTAGATTCTTCTTCATCAGATTCTTCAGATTCAGATTCTTTTGATTCTTCACCCTCGTTCTCTTGTTCTTCAAATGATTATTCCTCAAAAGCAAGCTCCTTTCCTTCTACATGTATTGGTTCATATTCTATTGCCTTCTATTCTTCAACTATTTGTGTAACATTCTTACCAACAGTGAACTTGATTCTAGGACCTCTTTGGGAAGAAGAGGGAGTAAACACATTTTTATTTGTGTAGAGCTCCTGTCATTGGCTAGTTTATCCTCCAGGTGCTTCTCTTGCTAATTTAGTCTTGAAAGCTTTCATTTGGAAACCATGTTTATGCAACCATTCTACTATGTTGTGTAAAATGGGAGCAAACCTTTCCTCGATAGAGATATTTTCCTTTTTAGACCATTGTATTGGAGGTAAGGGCCTCCTAGCAATATTGTCTTCTTCATAAGCAGAGTTTATGATGTCACCAAGATCTATGAAATCCTTTGGTAGATCATCCACACCAAGATCTCTGATCTGCTCTACTGTCAACCTGCAAAAATCCATTCTGCAGATGTCTTGTTCATCTCTGTAGTCCTCCCATATGTCTTCAAAGTAGTAGACATGACGGTAATCCTTCTTCAATTTCTTCTTCACATCTAGGTAGTCAAATTCAAATCTATATTTATATGTTCTGATAATCCCGATTTTCATTTCTACATAGACTAACTTTTCTTTTTGTACATTGTGAACAGTATACTTCCCAATTGTCAGTGGAAACTAGAAACCTAGCTTGTCTATTCTCTGGAATTCCTTGTGAAATAAGATCAATTGTCTACATAGCTCCATTAGTATCCACTTATCTGAGGGATATATGGGAAATATGTATGGAAACCTAGTAAAGCAACTGACTCTTATGTAGGTGAAAGTTGGAAATTGAAAAAGATACAACCAACCTTACTAACCACTTTGTAGGCTTCATCTAATACTCTTTTCTTTTCAAGAGTTGGATCAAAAGTGAATAGAAAGGGTGAGAAGAAGGCATCTGTGACTCTTCTAAAATGATGAAGAATTTTTGTCAATTTCAAATGATAATAGAATTCATACATAGGTATGGAATGTTTGTTTCCCTCTGTAGAAATCCCTAGAAATTGCCTCATTACTACAACAACATATACTAGATAGGAAGTCATGTAAAATTACAGAGTGATTGGCACATTGATCAATTGCTCAAGGATTTCATCACTTATCTGAGTTCCCCAATAAATATGTGTTTTCTTTCTTCTAATTATGTGGATGTGTTCATACATCAAATATTGAAAATTACATGAAACAAGCAATCCTTTAACCTTGCTCAGGAGAGTAATTATATCCCTGACATCTTCCTTGAAATCACTCCTAGGAAGCCCTTTAGGCCATCTTGAGATAGTAGGCCTTGGAGTTTTTGACCACTGAGTATTAATCAAAGTTTTAGCTTTGTTGGGATCACTATCATAGACCTCATATGCCTATTGAATTGAGATCTTTGTATATTGTTCCATGTGTGGAACTCAGAAAACAATATCAAAGAATTCAGGATCTAATCTCATCATGACTTGTCTCAAGGAATCTCTTACACTTCTGTCATATTAGTTGTAATGAGATGCAACTTGGAGCACAAAATCTTTGTTATGAGAAGAGGTTGGAAATATAGACACCGGATGCAAGTTGCTATGAACAATGGCTCTCAAGTTTCCTTCTAATGGATTTTGCTGAGTTCTTTTTACAAAATCTTCTAGGTCTTGATGACCAATTCTAGTGTCTTTGATTTCATCCACCTTTCAGATCATCATAGTTGGTGGAAAGACACCTTGATATTTGTATTTCATCTTTCCCCCCTTCTAAGAAGATGATGAAGGCTTTTTGGTTGTCATCTAGAAATATTAAGACCAAGGAATATCACCTCCAAGGATCACCTGATGAGAACTTGATAGGAACTACAAGAATAATGGATTAAAAAATGCTAGGAGAAAATTGCAGTTTTGGATAGTGTGAAGCAAGTAGGAAATTTGGAGCAACTACATATGAGCTATTTTACATGGAAAATAGAGCACAGGCAAAGAAATGAGGTTCAGAGTGCAAGCGAAGTGATTTAAGAGTGTTAGAAGAAAAAATTTCTTTTTGTATAGGAGCACTGAAAATCAACACTCCTACACTTGGGAGATCAATTTACATGTAGGGGCATTGAAAAACAACTCTCCTACATGTTTAGCATGTGGAGAAGTCAAAAGTGTTGAGGTGCTGAAAAATAGTGCTAGTACATTTGGAGGAAGTACAACTTCATGCTCGAGCATTGAAAATAAGTGATTGAGCATATTCTTCATGTTTCAAAGTCAATTGTTCAAGCAAACTTTTTCACCTCTTTATCATTTGAAGTTATGAGATACTCCATGTAGGAGCGATGATTTTCACCGCTCCTACATTTTAGAGTTGGTGAAAATCTTGAAGTGTACCAGTGAATATTTTCACCGCTTAGACAATCTAGTGGAAGGCCTTCAATGTTCTAGCAGTGATTTATTCCACTCGAACGTGTGGGAAGAGGGATGATAATTTGAAAAACATTGAAAACTTCACTATACTACTTGCTAAAACTAACAATTTCACTGCTTGTACAGATGGGAAAATAGTGGGAAAGCATCACATAATGATGCACAAAAGAGAGGAGGAATGCATAAATGAAAAATGAATAAGAGTACATGCAAAACATAGACAAGGAAAAGCAGGGTGCGATTTGAAAAGAGAAACAAAGATTCAAAAATGAAAGGATTGAAAACCTAAAAAAAATAAAATGCAAGGGAAATGTTTTCAATGTAACAAAGCTTGTGAGGCAAAGAGAAAGAAAAACCCGACGAAGAGGAAGAATAAAAATGCACTTGCTAAAAACACAAAACCCTAGCTCAAAAACTTGAAGAATCCTTCAAACAGAGGTTTTCTTAGAGTTTGGATGGCGTAGAACACATAGAGGAAAAGTGAAAGTGAGATAGAATGAAGAAAGATTAACCTAAATCATTCTTAAAAATTCACTAAGAATGAACTTATAGTTCATATTAATTATGGCGAACATAATGGCAGAATAGATGCACTAGCGGTGAAAATCACCACTTGTGCATGCAGAAGACTGGGAAAGGAGAAATGTACTAGTGCTTATTTTCATTGATCGTGCATTTGAAGTTTGTGAGAAAAGTGTAGGAGTGGTGATTTTCACCACTCCAACACTTGTAGTTGAATTTTCTAAGTTAAGGCTCATGTAGAAGCGCTGAAAATCAGTGCTCCAACATGAGTAAAAAATTGACTAACTCCTAGGGATTGGGAATTAGTGAAGATACTCATTTCAAGGCTCTTTGAAAGAAAATGGGGGGGAATGCTCAAATGGATTGTTTGAGGTTTTGGAATATGCATCGATGTGAATCAAAATTTGCCTCGTTTTGCATGCTTTAAGTACACGGGACTACGAAATGGATAAGTTTTGTAGGGGGTTATCCCACGAATCTGGCGCAGCTAGATTTGAGGATAATAGTTGGCTCCAACTTGGGAGATTCCTTCAGTCATTCTTAGAAATGATTGAAGGGATAAGAACTTCAGAATCAAGTGCCTTTATCCATCCATTGGGCATAGATTCAAGCAACGAAAACAAAAAGACTTAAAACAAAAAGATGCAAGGACTGAAATAAAAATATTTACATTTGAACACCTGTCACTTTACTATGTAAAGTGTTTCAGATGTTTCCCACTATGAGGAAGATCAAATGGAATTCCATCCTCATATGAACTTTGAATGGTCCATTCCATAGTGAATCAAACTTCCTGTGCATACCTTTTGGTTCTCTTCGCTTATCCCATAAGAGAATGAGATCACCAATTTGAAAATCACAAGACTTGGCCTTATTTTCAAAAAGCTTCTTGAATTGTTCCTGATGCTCCATGATATGGTTAGCCACCTAAACTTGTTTCTCTTCCAATTCAGAGAGATACATTATCCGCTTATCAATTGAAATATCAAAAGTCTCATCCTCAATGGACTTAGCCAATTTGAGGGCTGGAAGTTCTAAGGTTATGGGAATTTTTGCATTCAACCCATACAAGAGTTGGAAAGGACACATGTCAATCGTACACTTTGGAGTTATTTCGTCTGCCCACAAAGCATCATACAAAGCTTTGTGCCACAAACACTGATTTTCATCCACAAGCTTGCGGATTATAGTCACCAAGTTTTTATTGCTTGATTTGGCCTAACCATTACTTTGTAGGTAATAGTCAAATGAATGAAACAATGTTATGCCATTTTAAAAATAGAACTCAATTATCTCACTTGACAAGAAGGAAAAAGCATTGTCAACAACAATTTTGTTCGACACACCAAACTTGGAAATGATATTTTCTTTCAAGAAACTACATACAACTTCAAAAGTAGTATGCTTAGCCAGAATTACCTCCACCCACTTGGTGAAGTAGTTGGTTACAGTTAGGACATAGGTGTGTCCCACACTTGAAGGTGGATTTACTACACAGATGAAATCAATTCCCCACTGCTGAAAGGGCTCTTCAATAACAACTAGTTTTAAAGGAAAATCTACCAACTTTGGCTTACCTATGAACTGTTGGCATAGTTCACATTTACGCACCCAAGAGTATGCATCTTGAAAGAGTGTAGGCTAATAGTACTTTTCTCTTAAGATCTTGTGAGCGGTAACTAGCACTAAAAAGTGTCATCCACATGCTAAGTCATGATATGAATTCAACAATATTTCCTATATTGTTCTTCATCAACACATCGTAAGAAAGTTCCATCCAATGCATGTTTGTACAAACCATTGTCCCACAAAACAAAGTTTGTTGTCTTTAGTTTGATGGTCCTTTTCTCCTTTGGAGTAAAATGATTAGGACATTCCCCATAAGTGAGAAAATAGGGAATGTTGGAATACTACTCATCAATAGTACTAACAAATAACACCATTAGAAGTTCACTTGGATCTGATTCCTTAGTCTCTAAAACTTCTCCATTTGGATTATTTTCAGCAATGAGCTAACACAAACCTCGCCCATGTATCAACTTGGTAGGCTTGATGTCTATGTCATATTCTTGAATGTTGGCAATCCAATTGCCTCTTTTCATCCCAAACTCCTACTATGTTAAGGTTGACTTACTATGTTAAGATTGACTTAACGGTTGAATCTAGAACTAGGACTTTGACATGGCTATTAAGAATGTAGAATCGGAAATGTTTAACAACTTTAACCATGGAAAAAGCATGTTTTTCCATTTTGGAATATTTCAATTCATAATTTTTTAGAGGACATCTCATGAATGTAATTGGGGATTCAAAACCCTCAATGTTTTCTTGCACCAGAATTACCGAAAGTGTATGCTTAGAAGCATAACTATACATGATGAATTCCTTTGTGTAGTCTAGGAAGACTAACACTGGTGCATGAGCAATGGCCTCTTTGATATCATCAAATGTGGCTTTTCCTTCTATCATCCAATGAAAAGTGGTAGTACCTTTCAATCATATTAACAATATAACGAGCCTTTTCTGAAAAAATTAGAAGGAATCTTTGTAGAAAATTTAATTTTCCAAAGAAAGAATGAACAACCTTCTTACTTGATGGTAAAGCGAGTGATTTGATACTTTTAAATCTTTTTGAGTCAATCTTGATACCTTTTGTAGACACCACATGACCAAGAAGCTTACCTTCTGTAACCCCAAAAATTAAATTTTTGGGGTTCAAGGAAATACCATGTTGTCAGAATCTCTCCAATATTTTCCTTAGACAGTAAAAATGTTCATGACATTTTTTTAGAAAAAACCATAAGATCATCAAGATACACCACAATGAACTTATCTAACACATCACGAAAATACAAGTCCATAGCTTGTTGAAATGTGGCACTAGCATTGATCAGGCCAAAAGGAATTATGCAATATGCAAAGGTACCCCATGGAATTGTAAAGTCCTTGTGCTGATCACTTGAATTGACTTCAATCTGGTTGTAATAAAAAAAACCATCCAACATGGAGAGCATTTCAAATCTGGTCACATTTTGAATAACATGATCCATTACTGGAAGAGGATAATTATCCTTGAGTGACAACTGGTTTAGATTTTGGAAATCCACAAAAGTATGGATCTCACCATTTTTCTTACGAATGAGAACAATATTTTCTATCCACGTTGAATGATGGATAGGGAATATTATTTAGGTGTTCAACATTTTTTGAACTTTTGCAAGAATCGTTCAAGAAATCTTGGGGTTATATTGCCTTTTATTTTGTTTATAAGGCAATGCTCCAATCTTAAGGGGAATGTCATGTTGCACCTCCTTCAATCAAAAGGATTTCAAATATTCATGTGAGTATATGCCAAGACATCCATATATTCCTGTAACAACTTAGCAATCTGTTTTCTTTCTTCAATTGTGCAACACTTACCAATGTTTACCATCTTAGGATCTACTTTAGTTCCTAAGTTAATTTGTTCAAGCTCATTAGATGAATAAGAATATGAGAGTTGTTTCTTGACATGGTGATCATGCTTAAATCAAAAAGTTTCTCAAGAGATACCAACCCCTTGAGAATTTTATTCCCTCTGAGTTGTAAGAACTCTTCACTTGTAACTAGATCCATATCAAAAATAAATTCTCAATGTGGAGAATCACTTCCTTCAAAGTATAACTCATCAAAATTTTCTACCTTCTCCAAAAAGGTAACAATTTGATTATCATCATTTAAAATCTACCAGTTATCTGAATTATCAGGAACACTCGAGTGGAAGACCAACTCAATGGTATAGGTAGAACCATGAAAATCTTTATGTGGTTCAAGAATGTAGTTGAAACTACTAGAGAATTAGCCCTGTCATTGTATTCCCTTGGAACTATAGATATATCAAAAGCATCAAATTTTTCAATGCAATCCCAAACAAGATTATGATAATGCCTAAGTTTTTCATTTTTTTCTGATACAAATTCCTTACTTGACAAACTATCAACTCGACATCGCCTTATGCTTGAAGATTTTTGATACCTTTCTTAAATGCAACTTGCATTCCTAAAAACAAAGTGTCATATTCAACAATGTTATTAGTGTTGTCAAACTGTAATTTGAAAGAGAAAGGGAAAAATTTTCCTTTGGGGGAAATGAAAACCATTCCCTCTCTAGAACTGGTGGAAGAGCAACTACCATGAAACTTGAGTAACCAAACACCATCTAGGCCACCAAGACTGACAATATTAATATATGTAGCTTCATCAGATGATGAAGAAGCTTCATGATCTGAGATTGAAAAATCATTTGATGATGACTCATTTGTTGTTGAAAAAGAATCAACACTTTCCAACTCATGCCTTGTTGAAGATTCACCAACTTCTTCTGTTTGCAAATAATATGTTCCAACACCCAAAGACTCAAACATAATTTGAGCCCTTGGATCATCAGATTGTGTCACTAAGAATTTTGACTCCCTTTCAGGAATCAACTTCTGCATCATGCCTTTCACAAGTATTCTAGCTTCAGACATGTCTATTTTCAACTCACCTTAAACATCTTTACATAAATTGCATCCAAGGAGAATTCCATAAGATGCTGGCACATCAACTACTAGAACCATCATCTTGATCTTCTTTTTAGGATATGCGACAAATGCATATTGTGCATCTTTGATCTATCCAATCAAAGGTACTTGTTTGTTCTCCATGGAAAAGCAACAGCTAAAAGTTTTTGTTAGATTCAAACCCAAGGAAATAGCTACCTTGGCCGACATCACATTTTCTAATGTGCCCAAATCTATGATACAATTGCTTAACTTAAAGCCATTAACAAGTAATGAAATAAAGAATGGATCAATACGTCCAAAAGCAACTGGAGGGGTTGAAACAAGGTTATTCTATGGCATCTTGGGCTTTGGGAAAGTAGGAATATTAGGAGATGAATCCTTACTTGGAGTAATTCCTTTATCCTGTATGAACTTGACAAGCCTGTCAAATTAGTTAGGATTTTCTTTGAGGTAGTCAGCTTTAAACATTTAGATATTTTTTTTCTTGGCATGATATATGATGTCAAAAGCTTGGAAATAATTTTGTAAAGTGGATGCATTAACTTCACTAATAGGTTTAATTAAAGGTACACTAGTCTTAGGAACTTGGAGATTGGCTTTTGGAATGGTAGGAATTGACGGAGGGGGATGAGGAGCACTTGTTTTTTTGTTGCATTTTTTGGTTGCCAAGGAAAAGGAGACCCTCTTTTTGCAATGGTAACTGGCGACTTCTCTTTCATTGGTAGAGCAATAACTTAAGTTTGATCAAGATGATTTTGTTGTTTCCATGTAAAGACAACATATGCATCTGTCACCAAGTCCTCCTCATCAGATTCATTCACCATTTGCAAATAGCCAATATTGGGGTCACTAGTTGATTCCATTTCTTCATCTTGAAAGAGATCAAATCTTTCTTCCATGGGATAATCCAGCTATGCATATTCATCTTGGTCAGCCTCATAGTATCTCGTGGTAGTATTAGTAGGTGGAGCTTCAAGTGCAATCCTTCCTTGTGGTGCTGGAAGATGATTATGATTTCTATTTCCAACATAGTTAGGAAAATTCCTTCTTGGAATATCCTTGTAAGTGTTGTTGGAAACTTTTTTTCCAACCTTTGAACCATGGGATAAAAAAATAGAATTATCATTAGAAACATTATCATTAGAAGCTGAAGATCTTGATGCTTGCATCTTTTTGCTGTTGTTGGTATTCATCCTTATTTCTCCAACAAGGATCATCTCATCTTCAAGACTGGTAGCTAATTGTTGATCTGCTTCAACATTGGAAAGAGCTTCCCTACGCAAGAAAAAACTTACTTTGGGGAGTTGTGTATTGATGAAGAAGCACTTCAAATTATGATCCGTTGGTCTCACCTCATTTGGGATTCTTGTCACCAGCTTATTAAACTTAGCCATGAACTCACACATGGGTTCATGGGCCTCTTTCCACATGGTTGTAAGCTGTTCCAACACGGCATGTGCGTCTTTAGTATTTTTGAACCTTTCTTCAAACTTGGTGCGAAGAGCATTCCAATTAGTGACAGAAGCAACTGGAAGAGTATAAAACCATTCAACAACAACTCCTTGTAGAGATTCGATGAAAAAATTCACAACATCTTTGCGTTCTACGCCAAGAGCACCACAAATAATGTAAAAGGAAATAATGTGTTCATCAGGATGTTATTTTCTATCACCTAGAAACTTTAGAATATTCTTCTTGAAACATGTGGAAGTTCATGTAGAGGTGATGCCAAACTGAGGTGACTGAAAGCATTTCCCCAAGGTCCTACAGGTGGTACAACCATGATAGGTTACACAATAGGTACTTGCACTGGAACTCTATGGAAAACAAAGGATTCACTTAGAGGAGGAGATCTTAGATTTTGCGGAGGATAACTTGTAGTGCATTGCAATGGTGACCTTAATCACTGAGGAGTAGGTGGAGTATTGTGTTGCAACAAGTCTTTGAAAAGAGGATCCACTACTCCTTAAGCCCTCAAACCTTGTGTATAGCTTCTAACCACCAGAATTTAGATGGAAACACGAGAGATATTAAAAATAAGAATACACAAGATCACAATAAGATACTGGAAAACTTATTCACTTCAATCAAAAGCATGAGGCTTTAATTGCATGTGTCATTCCCTAGTAGAGTCACCAAAAAATTGTTGGGTGAAAATTATGTAATCCCTTTAACAGATTACAAAACCTAATTTTAGTCACAGTTGTGTGAGATTCAATCTCTCCTCTCAGAAAGGAGAGGCACCCTTCTTACTACTTATTGAAAATTAGTAAAACTAATAAATTATTCACAGTGATGTACACTGTAATTAAGAGATGGGGGTGTGTCACATGCATAATTCTCTCTTTTTTTAGAGAATATGTTTTACAATGCTTCACGGTTTTGAGTTCCTAATTTGATACAAATTCAAACTAAAAACAAAGAAGCAATTCAAATATTCTTATCTCGTCAAAGCAAAGACAAAGAATACCATCTTTATAACGATAAATGATAACACAAGAAAACTCACAAAGGCACAAAGTCATTTTGTAGCTTTCACCAATGAATCCTTTGAGATATGTAACCATTATTGTATTAGAAGCACAAACTATTCTAGATACCCCATGATAGATCCAATAACAACATGAATAAATACAAGCATAAATTCTTGTAGAAAATTCACCAACAATATTCAATCAATATCATAAATTCGAATAAAAGAGTGTAACACAAAGTTTACTCAAATTTACTCAAAGCCCTTTAGATCTCAATCACTAATCATTGCCAATATCAATCAAATCCAAAATATAATCGATTCCAACAAAATTTTTTGGTATGCAACTCACACACAAAGTTTCATGTATTTGTTTCTCAAATGGGTAGCACTTCATTGCAAAAGATAAAAGATCAATATTACAAAAGAATCCTCATATATTTATAAAAGGGAGGGAAGAGAGAATCTAGGAAAAGTAGATGAGGGAATCTATGAAAGTTAGGTGAGAAAATTTAGGAAAATCTCACCTAACAAGTCGACTTATTAAAAAAATTTGTCCATCTTTTTAGGAAAATATCTATGTTTTTACATGTAATTACACCTTGGAAAAGGACATGTAAGATGTCGAGAACTATTTACAAAATGCATAAATGAAAGCATAAAACTATCTAACACTAGAGATGAAAAGAAGTCTTCATGGTTCCTTGCATTGGGCACAAAAGTCTTCATATTTCTTCTTTTTCTCCTACATGAATGTCTCCAACATGAATGTCTCATCTAGACCAACTATATAATCCACAATGGTGTGAACTCTTGTGATTGATCTTCTTACAGATGAGCAGATTTTCTTGCATATTTCTATATGCATTTTGAGACAATCAAGAGAAAGCCGTATATCACATATAGTGTGCATGGAAGTCTTTGAAAAACATTCATCTTTCACTTGCTTCATGATAGCTTCCTTGAATATTTGAGTTATCTCACTGATTGGGAGGAAAGTATGATCATCAATGAGCTTACCTGGTAACTCCTCAATCGCATTCACTAGGATAACATGATGTCCTTCGACATCTTCTTGTACTTGGTGAATGTCTTCAATAAGAGATTTGATCACTTGTATGCGGTGTTTAAGAGATTCCCTTATCTCCACATACTTCTCTTTGTTGGGAATTACCCCAACTTTCACCAACTTACTCAGCTTTGTCTCTTTCAGTTGTGACCAAAATGTGAGACATATTTCCATTTCTTTTTGCTCTTTAGAAAGTATATTTTCTTCTTTTTCAAGCTCTAATTTTAGCTTGGCTATCTGAGCAATTTTCTCATCTGCAACAGCTATGACCTGTGAACCATGTTCTATCATTTCATCAATGAAATCATATAACACCTTACCCTTGGATGAAAATTTCTCTACCTTTTTCACCACTGGTTCCTCGATGTTTACCATGGCCATAGGTTTTACATCCTCAAAAGAGCCTACAATGTTCCCCAAAAGTGTTGCATAACTTTCAGCCTTCTCCTTATACATATTTTTTGGCCTGCTCCATCTTATCAAGCCTTCCTTCTAATGCATCCAAGACCATTTGTGCATCTTCCTTTGCACTTTCATTTGTCACTTTTCCAAGTTGGACTCTTGTGACAGTGTAATCCTCCATTTTTACATCACCTTCTTCTTATGGAGGTAGACCAATCTCAACAAACTTGTGCCCATATTTTTCAACATGAAGCCTTGAATGAAATTTTTCCTTTTTCTTCCCCTTGGCTTTTGGAGGAGCTATCTCTTCAAGATCAAGCTCATATGGGGAGATCATTTGTTTCTTTCTCTTTGAGACTTGAGAGATCAACTAAGGAGGAAGTGAGGAAGTATACACTTCTTGAATTGTAGTCAATTCTTGCATTGTAGCCACTTCTATAGAAACAATTGGTATTGCAACAATCGGAGTAGTATTGGTCATGATTTCTCTAGTGGACTGCAAACCAAGTTGACTCTACAAAGATTCATTCATGAATCTTTCAAATTCAGCTTCAGAAGAGATATCAAAAGATGGATATGATAAACTTGGGATGGATGAGGGAGAATTTGACAAGACATCAACAGTTTGTGAGTTTGAAACTATAGGAGTGGCAAGGATGGTTGATACTGCAGGAGGAATGGAAAAATTCACTGTACCTAAAATTGCTGGAGGAGGTGAGGTAGGAAGAGGAGGTGGAGGAGTAGTTGGATTTGGAGGAGTATGAGGAATATTGGCATTAACTATCGATGATGTTTGGGGAAGATCTTCAACAAAATTCTCATGAGGAGATAGAGGTTGTTCATCATCATTCCTGAGTTCCTACTCATTACCTTCTTTTTCAACTTCATATTCTTCAGATTCTTCCTCATTAGATTCTTCTTCATTAGATTCTTCACCCTCATTCTCTTCTTCTTCTTTGGATGATTATTCCTCAAAAGCAATCTCCTTTCCTTCTACATGTGTTGGTTCAGATTCTATTGCCTCATGTTCTTCAATTGTCTATGTAACATTCTTAGCAATGGTGAACTTGATTCTAGGACCTCTTTCAGAAGAAGAGGGAGTAGCCACATGTTTTTTTTTGTTTGTGAGGAGCTCTTTCCATTGGATAGTTTCTCCTCCTAGTGCTTCTCCTTCTGATTTGGTCTTGAAATCTTTCATTAGGAAACCATGTTTATTCAACCATTCTATTGTGTTGTGTAAAGTGGGAGCAAGCCTTTCCCTGATAGATACACTTTCCTTTTTAGACCATTGTATTGGCGGTAAGGGCCTCCTAGCAATCTCATCTTATTTTTAAGAAAATTTTATGATGTTTCCAGGATTTGTGAAATCCTTTGGTAGATTAGCCACACCAAGATCTTTGATCTTCTCTACCATCAACCTGCAAAAATCCATTATGTAGATGTCTTCTTCATCTCTGCAGTCTGCACATATGTCTTCAAAGCGGTAGACATGTTAGTGATCCTTCTTCAATTTCCTCTTCACATCTCAATAGTCAGATTAAAATCTATATTTATATGTTCTAATAATCATGATTTTCATTTCTACATAGACTGACTTTTCTTTTTGTACACTATGAACGGTATACCTCCCAATTGTTAGTGGAAACCTAAAACTTTGCTTATGTATTCTTTGGTGTTCCTTGTGAACTAAGATCAACTTTCTACATATCTCCATTAGTATCCACTTATCCGATGGACATCTAGGAAATATGTATGGACACCAAGTAAAGCAACCGACTCTTATGTAGGTGAAAGTTGGAAATTGAAAAATATTTAACCAACCTTACTAACCACTTTGTAGGTTTCATCTGATACTCTTTTCTTTTCAATAGTTGGATCAAAAGTGAACAACAGGGGTGTGAAGAAGGCATTTGTGACTCTTCTGAAATGATGAAGACTTTCTCTCAATTTCAACTAATAATATAACTCATACACATGTACAAAATGTTTGTTTTCCTTTGTAGACAACCCTGGAAATTGCCTCATTACTGTAACAACATATACCAGATAGGAAGTCATGTAAAATTTTAGAGTGGTTGGCACATTGATCAATTTCTCATGGATTTCATAACTTATCTGAGTTCCCCAATCAATATGTGCTTTCTTTCTTCTGATTATGTGGATGTATTCATACATCCAATCTTGAAAATTACATGAAACAGACAATTTTTCAACCCTGCTCAAGAGAGTAATCATATCCTTGACATCTTTAAAATCACTCCTAGGAAGCCCTTTAGGCCATCTTGAGATAGTAGGCCTTGGAGTTTTCAACCATGAGTATTAATCAATGTTTTAGCTTTTTTGGGATCACTATCATATACCTTTCGTGCCTATTGAATTGAGATCTTTGTATATTGTTCCATGTGTGGAACTTAGAAAACAATATCAAACAATTTAGGATCTTTGTATATTGTATATTGAATTAGCGCTTGAGCATATTCTTCATGTTTTAGAGTCAATTGTTCAAGCAGACTTTTTCACCACTTTTTCTTTTGAAGTTATGATATACTCCATGTAGGAGCAGTGATTTTCACCGTGCATACATTTTGGAGTTGGTGAAAATATT
This sequence comes from Sequoia sempervirens, assembly GCA_007258455.2. Taxonomy (NCBI): domain Eukaryota; kingdom Viridiplantae; phylum Streptophyta; class Pinopsida; order Cupressales; family Cupressaceae; genus Sequoia; species Sequoia sempervirens. The sequence goes on from VDFB02281492.1 coordinate 971,890,907, forward strand.
GAAGTGTAGCGGAAAAAATTTTCATCACTCAGACAATCTAGTGGAAGGCCTTCAATGTTCGAGCGGTGATTTATCCCGCTCGAACATGTGGGAAGAGGGATGATCATTTGAAAAACATTGAAAGCTTCAATATAATACTTGCTAAAACTAATAATTTCACCACTTGTATAGATGGGAAAAAATGGTGGGAAAGCATCACATAATGATGCACAAAAGAGAGGAGGAATGCATAAATAAAAAATGAACAAGAGTACATGCAAAACATAGACAAGGAAAAGCAAGGTACAATTTGAAAAGAGAAACAAAGATTCAAAAATGAAAGGATTGGAAACCTAAAAAAAAAGAAAATGCAAGGGAAAGGTTTTCAATGTAACAGAGCTTGTGAAGCAAAGAGAATGAAAAACCTAATAGAGAGGAAGAATAAAAATGCACCTACTAAAAATGCAAAACCCTAGCTCAAAAACTTGAAGAATCCTTCAAACGTAGGTTTGCTTGGAGTTTGGATGGTGTCCAACACGCAAAGGAAAAGTGAAAGGTGATTAGAATGAAGAAATATTAACCTAAATTATTCTTAAAAAGTCACTAAGAGAAGAGTTAAATGAAATTAAAGTTCACATTAATTATATGGTGAACATAATGGCGAAATAGATGCACTAGCGGTGAAAATCACAACTTGCGCATGTGGAAGACTGGCGAAAGGAGAAATGCACTAGCGCTTATTTTCACCACTCATAAATTTGAAGTTTGTAAGAAAAGTGTAAGAGTGGTGATTTTCACCGCTCCAACACTTGGAGTTGAATTTTCTATGTTAAGGCTCATGTAGGAGCGTTGAAAATCAGCACTCCGACATGAATAAAAAATTAACTAACTCCCAGGGATTGGGAATTAGTGAAGATAATTATTTTGAAGCTCTTTGAAAGATGCATAGGGGGGAACACTCAAACATACTATTTGAGGTTTTGGACTATGCATCGAGATGAATCAAAATTTTCCTCATTTTGCATGCTTTAAGTACACGGGACTATGAAATGGACAATTTCGTAGGGTTTATCCTATGAATCTGGTGCAGCTGGATTTGAGGATAACACAGTGATTTATCAAAATGAATAATTAAATATGTCTCTAAATGAATCCAACTACTTTAAAACTACACTAAACATAGAATGAACAATGATACAATGGCTAATGATGCTTAATTATTTTTCATATTTTATGTATGGTTTGAATGCTGATATAAGTTAAATTTAAATTCTTTGACTAGACTGAAACAAATGTATTTGTTTATATATATTTTTAAGAGTTTTATAAGAGATTGTTTGATATATATTTATATATATACATGTTCTTCAAATGATTTGGGAGAAGTTTATATCTTAATTAAAAAATATTTGACTTAATATATTAAAACTAAAAATAATATAAAGACTACTCTAAGAGGAAGTTAATAAGAAAAGAATAGAAGTCTTGCATGGCATATGGAGATGAGGAGAAAGGATGTTTTAAGAAAAAAATCATGTTATTCATAATTTATTGTTATACTATAGTAAAAGAAATAATATCTAGAAGTATTTTAAAACAAGAAAATAAATATAGTGTCTAGATAGTGCTTAAAACAAGAAAGGAAATGATTGTTGTAATTCTATTGTATCTTTCCAAGTTGAACTCTCTTCATCATATTGATCCCAATGAACTTTTCTTTGTTCAACCATCTTGTTGTGTAATTGGTACTGGTGCCTCTCCAAGATTCTATATGGCTCTATGTAATGCCCTGTCATAATAACCTAAGGAATGTTGCAATTGTGTATAATAGTGAAATATATATTTTTTTAAAGTATAATTATTAAGTTAATTAATTGCATACATTCATTAAGTTACGCGATGTTACACTACTTGAGTTTCCATAGACGACTTTAGTATTTCACATTGCATATATTTAATTAAATATAAACTTAAAAATAAACATTGCATAACATTTGAAATACCATTCAAGATAACATAAAGTACAAACATGTTTCTTACATTGCATTTGATAAGATATTACAATACTCATTCATCTAATGAGGTAGATCAATAATAGTTACAATTAAAAAATACAATTGTTCGCCTCATATACAATTGAGGGATGTTTTCAAATACAAGATTTACAATTTACAATGAAGAAGTATACATATGCATCCAAGTATGAGCTCTCCATCCATGAAGCTCTCATTGCCATGATCATAAAATGGGGACCCAACGGAGTAAGGTGCACATTCCACCCAACCATGTGGTACCCGTAGGTCCACCCCCCGTGCTAGGAGATAGTAATATGGTTCCCTAGACATAATCTACTAACCCTAGACACAAGTACATAACTAACTGATGGTTACATTGCTTCCAGATTTTAGACAATTGAATGTACTAAGTAAACAAGGTTAACTATTATTTTAGGTGGAGTGTCATCACAATGTTGCAAAGGTTACCCTGGTGTTTCTTCCTAGGTTCTGGCCCCCCTCTTGGGTTACTCTCGTAGCCTCTTACGAAACCCGGCCTCATTTGCATACTATTGTGGAATCAAATATCTTTTGAAGAAACAAGATTTTGATTTGCCATTCCAGGCCTTCTCATCTTATACTCAAGACTCAACTAGCTCAAGAGTCCATAAGTGAGGCATAAACATCTTATTAAGGATTTTAAATCTAACTACTGTGTTATTTAGTTATCACTAACTTACTAACTCTTTGTAAGTTACCCTGACACCACTTTGTGTGTCAGCCCTTACACAGAGCCACTCCCCTAAACATAACAAAGGTATACTAAGTTTCCTTGAAAAAATTCAATCACATAATAACAAATGACACACAACGGTCATTAAAAATTTTACTCATAAACTAGGTAACAATACACCATATTCTAACACGTGCACAACCCAAGTCAACTCAAGAAATACATATGAACAATAACATCACCCTTTCTATACAAATCATTCTGGAAGACTTAGACATCTAAGACTTTCCCAATTTGCCCAATAAGAAACACGATTAAAAACAAATTGAAAAATAAACATCTACTATTTAGATTTACTAAATCCAATCAGGCAATAATTTGAAGTATAAATTAATCTTCTAAGGTATAATTTAACTTCTATTCATTTTGAATAACAAATCTACAATATGCCCAATTTCATAATCATTTACTAAAATAAAATCCATATAAACTTTAAAAAACATCAAATTCATCAAAACACCAATAACTTTGCTATAATAATTTAATTATTAAATGTCTATATCTAAACATTTAATAAACTACTTTTAAATATCTCACTTATAAAACCAATATATATGTTTCTAAATTTCTTTTAAAAAATAAATAAATTAATATAATTAAATATATCCATATTCCAATTATATATATATATATAAATACAAATATAAAAATATATATAAATATAACATTAAAATAAAATTTGGATTTTATACACAACATATTAAATAAAAATCACATTTAATATTTTTGAAAAAGTAATGACTTTATGAGTCTGCAGCCCAGCCATGGCTCCTTGTGGGGAGGGCGCGACCCTTACCAGGGCTACGCCCAATAGCTGCTGGCTGCTGTGCGCAGTCATGGTGGTTACGCCAACCATACAAATAGTTTGAGGGGAGGGTTTCGGCCCTCCCCAAAACAATAATTTTTTTTTTTTAAAACCGAATTTTTCTATGGATTTCGCCATACGGCGATTACAAAATTTAACATTTTTTTTTTTTTTTAATTCACAAATACACCTGTACGGCGATCTCACAATTTTTTTAAGAATATAAAAAAAAAACACAAAAATTTCATCAATCCAATTTATATATGTATATATATATATGTATATATATATATTAATACAAATTAACAGGGTTTTCTGATAAAGAAAATTAAGAAAATTCAGAGGGTTTTTTTTTAACAAAGAATAAAGAAATTTCTTCAGGGTTATAGTAGGGAAATCAGGAAAACTGTAAAATTTTCATCAGGGTTTTCAATGGAAATAATGCACTACAATTCCAAACAAATACTAATTTACCCCAAAGGTTTTAAATTCCTTTCCCCAATTAATAATTTCCCTTCACTAATTTAAATATTTTCCAGAGAAGGAAGTTTTTAGAAATTTAAAGGAAATCTAAAAATCCTTTCAGAAGATATATAGAAAATAACTTTCCCGAGAAATACAGAAATTTTAATAAAACGTAACTTTCTTTTTCTCCAAGATTATTTTCATAAAACAAATCAATTTAAAACACAAGGGAAATACCTGTTTTCCTAGCTTCAAAAATCTGTTTGGAGAAGAGCTTTACCTGTAGCTTCCAAATCCTTTCCCGAGAATCCAATACCCAAATTGCAAACCAGAGATCTTCCACAAATTTGCAATAATACCAAATAACCATAAACTGATTTTTTTTTAACAGAGCTCAATTATTTTCCTATGAAGAATAGAATAGCCTTCTGTGTTTTTTCCCAGATCCAAAATAACCTCTGAGAAATTCCTCAACCAAAAGCCATAAATGTAACTGACACACTTGTCAAGAAGAACAAAATATCTTCAACAACTTCTTGGCAATCTTGCCTTTCAAGATTTGCATGGATTTAATTCATTTTAAATTTTTAAATTTCAATTTTCAAATTGCATATTTATTTAATAATTAAAAATGCCATTTCCACAAAAATATTTAATTTAAATAAAATCTATTCACACAGAATTTAACAATATTAATTTAATTAATTAATTTATTTAATTAAATAAATTTAATCTTTACGATCAAATTACTTAACTAAACAAGCTAATTAATTAATTAATAAAATGTAAAAACCTTATTTAACATTTAAAAATTAATTTAAATAACAATAAATGAAGAAATATTAGACTATCATTAAAATTGACAAGATTTTCCTATCAAGAAATTAATCCAAACAGAAAAAGACAAGACAATCTAAGACTCCAAACTAAACTGACGATGTACTATGACCGGGTTAAAGACTAGAGTAGGATGAACCATGCTACTACCTCCCAATCAACATTTTTGTTGAGTCTTGACACACTCAGACCTAAGTAACTAGGTGGAGTCGGTGTCATGTACCTACAATCTTGCAACCAAGCAATAACATGCATATATGTATATAAACCATTGTATAGGCACACCGTGCGGAGAAAATCATAGATATCACAGGGCACTCGCAAGCGAGTGATGTGATTCCGTTCTCCACACCAATGCACATCACATCAAACTGATGAATTAAATAATAGTTAGTCCATCATAAACATATATATAGCAATAATCAACTGAAGGAAAACATCTACACTATCTCAAAGCATATCAGAAATCAAATATCACAATATAATGTATCATCATGTCACAAAGTGAATCCACTATCACTGAAAACCAGCAATCAAAATATCCAAACGAAGTACCAAGGTCTAAGAGTATGAAAACATGCAACAAAAAATATAAGCATAAATGGAGGGGTACTACATCCTCCCCCCTAGGATCAGGCTTACTCCTAGAATCCTGCTAATAGAAAACAAATAGCACACACATCTAAAATAGGTCCCCCTAAGTAGCAGAAGCCTCATGGCTAGGATCCTATTGGACCCTCCCCTGATCAATGTCTCAACCCCTGAGACCAAGCGTCTGGCGCTGTAGAATGGCCATGGGCTCCAAAGCCAGCTATCGGTCCTCTACCTAAAGTCTTGACCACTGTATTCTGGTGATCGGCTTGGCAGTCATTAACCACAGCATAAATTGTATGTGATCGTCCTACATCACCCACTGTGGGCTCTGAAACTGTAGGTCGAGGCCCAAAAATTGTAGAACCTCTCATCAGAAATTGCCTAGCAATGTGTTCCTACTGTCCACATGAGTAACAACCTGTGCCTCTACTGAATCCTCTGCCACCCAAAGGTGCATTGGATTGCTGGAAACTACCTCTACTAATAGTAGACTGCACACTCTAAGGGCTATTACCTTGTTTTGGTTGTGGATTATTATTCTTTTGAGGTGTATGTTGTTGTTGTTGTTTCCCACCCTTTGTGGGTGTCTATTGGTTCCTAGAGGAACCCCCTATCTATGACTGTCCACCCCATGGACTAAAACTTTCTATAGGAGCACTGCCAATCTGCACTCCTGTATGACCACCTAACACCATAACAAGGTTCTCCTCCACTATACGAGCCTTCTCCACCGCATCTTCCATAGTCTTTGGCTCAAAGACTCTGACACCACCACTAATGCGGGCATTCAAACCCCTGATGAAGTGTTGTACAAGCATAGGCTCATCATCACCAATACCTGCATACTGCTTGAGTTCATAGAATCTACGTTCATATTGCTCTACAGAAAAAGCCAACTGACGTAGATCATGGAACTCGTCAGCCCGTCACTACCTCTAGTATTCTGATAGGAACCGTGCTCTAAACCTCTCTAGGAACATCTCCCAAGACATTGACCCAATATCTAAGTGGAGCTTATGCTCCTCCAAGTGCCACCAAGTAGAGGCGAATCCTCTTAGATGCATGATAGCGCATCTCACACAGGTATTGCTACCGTAAGGGTGCATGGAAAAGCATCTACCCAAATCCAGTAGCTAGGTCTCAGCCTCTAATCCACCTCTTGTACCATCAAAGGTAGGAGGGTGTTTCCTCAATAAATTCCTCATGTGTCTTGTAGTAATAGCATCCCGATGCATTGTATCATCTACTCTCCTAGGAGATCTATCTCTCTCTCTAACAACCTCCTGCTCAACTTCTTGTCTAGGTCTAAGTTGAGCTAGGACCTCCTCTAATAAATGACATATCTATGAACCCTCTACTCCTGACTGTTCAGAATCCTATCCCTCATTCCTTTGATCCAACTGCTCTACCTAATCACTCTGATGAGGGCTCAGAGGGGGAGTAACCTAAGGGATTGGCCCTCGGCCTCCACCTCAACCTCTACCACAAGCTCTACCACCTCGCCTAGTCATGTTCCTACACATAACAATAACGAGTCTTAGATACTAATCAACCAAGGCTAATAGATAGCGACACTATGTACTAGGTCAACCTAATGGGCTCGTGATTACCTAGAGCGTCTAGTGTTTGTAACCTTGGCTCTGATACCAATCTGTAATGCCCCATCATAATAACCTAAGTAATGTTGCAATTATGTATAATAGTGAAATAATTTTTTTTTTTTAAATAAAATTATTAAGTTAATTAGTTGCATACATTCATTAAGTTATGTGACATTACACTACTTGAGTTTCCATAAACGACTTTAATATTTTGCATTGCATATATTTAATTAAATATAAACTTAAAAATAAACATTGCATAACATTTGAAATACCATTCAAGATAACATAAAGTACAAACATGTTTCTTACATTGCATTTGATAAGATATTACAATACTCATTCATCTGATGAGGTAGATCAATAATAGTTACAATTAAAATTTACAATTGTTCACCTCATATACAATTGAGGGATGTTTTAAAATACAAGATTTACAATTTAAAATGAAGAAGTATACATATGCATCCAAGTACGAGCTCTCCATCCATGAAGCTCTCATTGCTATGATCATAAACTAGGGACCCAACGGAGTAACGTGCACATTCCACCCAACCATGTGGTACCCATAGGTCCACCCCTTGTGCTAGGAGATAGTAATATGGTTACCTAGACATAATCTACTAACCCTAGACACAAGTACATAACTAACTGATGGTTACATTGCTTCTAGATTTTAGATAATCGAATGTACTAAGTACACAAGGTTAACTATTATTTTAGGTGGAGTGTCATCACAACATTGCAAAGGTTACCCTAGTGTTTCTTCCTAGGTTACAGCCCTCCTCTTGGGTTATCCTGGTAACCTCTTACGAAACCTGGCCCCATTTGCATACTATTGCGGAATCGAATATCTTTTGAAGAAACAAGATTTCGATTTGCCATTCTAGGCCTTCTCATCTTATAATCAAGACTGAACTAGCTCAAGAGTCCATAAGTGAGGCATAAACATCTTATTAAGGATTTTAAATCTAACTACTATGTTATTTAGTTATCACTGACTTACTAACTCTTTGTAAGTTACACTGACACCACTTTGTGTGTCGTCCCTTACACAGAGCCACTCCCCTAAACATAACAAAGGTCTACTAAGTTTCCTTGACTAAGGTTTACAAGGTGCACAAAATTCAATCACATAATAACAAATGACACACAACGGTCATAAAAACTTTTGCTCATAAACCAGGTAACAATACACCATATTCTAACATGTGCACAACCCAAGTCAACTCAAGAAATACATATGAACAATAATATCACCCTTTCTATACAAATCGTTCTGGAAGACTTACACATCTAAGACTTTCCCAATTTTCCCAATAAGAAACACGATTAAAAGCAAATTGAAAAATAAACGTCTACTATTTGGATTTACTAAATCCAATCAGGCAATAATTTGAAGTATAAATTAATCTTCTAAGGTATAATTTAACTTCTATTCATTTTGAATACCAAATCTACAATATGCCCAATTTCATAATCATTTACTAAAATAAAATCCATATAAACTTTAAAAAATATCAGATTAATCAAAACACCAATAACTTTGTTATAATGATTTAATTATTAAATGTCTATATCTAAACATTTAATAAAATACTTTTAAATATCTCACTTATAAAACCAATATATATGTTTCTAAATTTAAAAATAAAATAAAATATATAATTAAATATATCCATATTCCAATTATATATATATTCATATTCATATATATATATATATAAATACAAATATAAAAAGATATATAAATATAACATTAAAATAAAATTCGGATTTTATACATAACATATTAAATAAAGATCACATTTAATATTTTTGAAAAAGTAATAAGACTTTATGAGTCCGCAGCCCAACCGCAGCTCCCTATGGGGAGGGCGCGACCCTTACCAGGGTTGCGCCTAGCAGTCGCTAGCTGTTGTGCGCAGCCATGGTGGTTGCGCCCACCATACAAATAGTTTGAGGGGAGGGTTTTGGCCCTCCCCGAAACAATAAAAAAATTATTTTCTTTAATTTTTTTTTTAAAACTGAATTTTTCTACAGATTTCGCCGTACGATGATTACGAAATTTAACATTTTTCTTTTTTTTTAATTCACAAATACGCCTGTATGGAGATCTCACAATTTTTTTAAGAATATAAAAAAAAAACACAAAAATTTCATCAATCCAATTTATATATGAAATAAAATATATGTATATATATATATTTATACAAATTAACAGGGTTTTCTGATAAAGAAAATTAAGAAATTTCAGAGGGTTTTTTTTTAACAGAGAATAAAGAAATTTCTTCAGGGTTACAGTAGGGAAATCGGGAAAGCTGTAAAATTTTCATCGAGGTTTTCAATGGAAATAACGCACTACAATTCCAAACAAATACTAATTTACCCTAGAGGTTTTAAATTCCTTTCCCCAATTTATAATTTCCCTTCACTAATTTAAATGTTTTCCAGAGAAGGAAGTTTTCAAAAATTTAAAGGAAATCTACAAATCCTTTCAGAAGATATACAGAAAATAACTTTCCCAAGAAATACAAATTTTTTAATAAAACGTAACTTTCTTTTTCTCCAAGATTATTTTCATAAAACAAATCAATTTAAAACACAAGGGAAATGCATGTTTTCCTAGCTTCAAAAATCTATCTGGAGAAGAGCTTTGCTTGTAGCTTCCAAATCCTTTCCTGAGAATCCAATACCCAAATTGCAAACCAGAGATCTTCCACAAATTTGCAACAATACCAAAAAACCATAAATAGAATTTTTTTTTTAACAAAGCTCAATTATTTTCCCATGAAGAATAGAATAGCCTTCTGTGTTTTTTCCCAGATCCAAAATAACCTCCAAGAAATTCCTCAACCAAAAGCCATAAATGTAACTAACACCCTTGTCGAGAAGAACAAAATATCTTCAACAACTTCTCAGCAATCTTGCCTTTCAAGATTTGCATGGATTTAATTCATTTTAAATTTTAAATTTCAATTTTCAAATTGCATATTTATTTAATAATTAAAAATTCCATTTCCACAAAATATTTAATTTAAATAAAATCTATTCACACACAATTTAACAATATTAATTTAATTAATTAATTAATTTAATTAAATAAATTTAATCTTTACGATCAAATTACTTAACTAAACAAGCTAATTAATTAATCAATAAAATGTAAAAACCTTATTTAACATTTAAAAATTAATTTAAATAACAATAAATGAAGGAATATTAGACTATCATTAAAATTGACAAGATTTTCCTATCAAGCAATTAATCCAAACAGAAAAAGACAAGACAATCTAAGACTCCAAACTAAACTGACGATGTATTATGACCGGGTTAAAGATTAGACTAGGATGAACCATGCTACTACCTCCCAATCAACATTTCTATTGAGTCTTGACACGCTCAGACCTGAGTAACCAGGTGAAGTCAGTGTCATGTACCTGCAATCCTGCAACCAAGCAATAACATGCGTATATGTATATAAACCATTGTATAGGCACACCGTGCAGAGAAAATCACGGATATCACAGGGCACTCACAAGCGAGTGATGTGATTCCATTCTCCACACCAATACATGTCACATCATACTGATGAATTAAATAACAATTAGTCCATCATAAATGTATATATAGCAATAATCAACTGAAGGAAAACATCTACGCTATCTCAAAGCATATCAGAAATCAAATATCGCAATACAATGTATCATCATGTCACAAAGTGAATCCACTGTCACTCAAAACTAGCGATCAAAATATCCAAACAAAGTACCAAGGTCTAAGGGTATGAAAACATGCAACATAAAACATAAGCATAAATGGAGGGGTACTACACTCTATTTTTATTTTATCGGGCTCTTGGACCTAAAATGCGTTCTAGTTCAAAACATGTTTCTCATTAGGTACATACTTCTTCAGAAGATATAGATTGAAAGCATCATGGATATGACTCAATTGGGGAGTTAGGGCCAATCGATAGGAAACCATATTTATCTTTTCTATAATTTTAAAGGGTCCCACATAATAGGGTGTTAAGTTTGCCTTCTTCCCAAAGCTTATAGAACTTTTGTATGACCTTAGTCTTAACAAAATATTTCACCCACTACAAATTCCCTTTGTGACCTATTCTTATCTGCATAACTCTTTTTCCTATCTCTTTCTTCCTTTAACCTTTGTCTAATTGACTTGGTCTGATTTTCCATTTCCTTCAACATGCCAGGTCCAATTATTGCTCTATCATCAAGGTTGCCTCAACTCAAAGGTGTTCAAAAATTTCTTCCATAAAGTGCCTCAAATGGAGTCATCCCTAAGGAGCTTGAAAGGAGTTATTATATAAAAATTCTACTAGTGGGAGATATTCTTCCCACTTAGATTGTTTATCCATGTAGTACATACGTAGGAGATATTCCACAATCAAATTTGTCCTTTCTATTTTTCCATTTGTTTTAGGATGATATGTTGTACTAAAATTCAATTATTCCTAAGGATGACTGAAGAGTTTTCCAAAATATTGAAGTGAATCTAGCATCTCTATTTCATATAATTTTCTCTAGAACTCCATGCAACTTGAATATTTCCTTCACAAAATGTTTAGCCAAAGTTGGAGCATCATATGTTGAATTCCCTGCTATGAAGTGAGCAACCTTGGTGAGTTTATCAATTACCACCATTATTTCATTGTTCATATAAGGTGTTTTAGGTAATCCTTGTATAAAATCCATACTAATGACTTACCACTTATGATGTGGTATATCATGAGGGTATAATAGTCATGTTGCATGACTATCTTTTGCCTTCACCCTATGACATTCAAGGAATTCAGCTACATAAAGTACTATGGCATTCTTCATTCCTTGCCAAAAATATAGCTTCTTAAGATATGAATAGATTTTGGTGGCCCTTGGATGTTTTGAATAAGGAGTATTATGGGATTCATTGAAAACCAACTCTCTCAATTCTTTAGAGTTTGGAACATATATTCTATTATTGTATCGAGACAACATGTCACCATCGAGAGTGCACCCCTTTATTCTAGGGTTAGTTGGGTCACTTTCTAAGGTTGAAATAACTTTTTCATGTCATGGATCTTCTTTTTCCTCATTTACCACTTGTTCCCTAAAAGTGGTTTTGAATATTGTAATTTTCATCAAGTGCCTTCTTCTTAATGCATATACAATCCTATTTTCCTTTCCTTTGATATATTCTATGTCAAAATCATATTCACTTAGGAATTCTAACCATATTCTTTGTCTATCATTTAAGTGAGGCTATGCTAAAATATATTTGAGTCCTTGATGGTTATTTTTTAACTCGAATAGTTTTCCTAAGAGAAAATGTCTCCATTTTTGAAGAGAATGAACAATGGCTTCTAGTTCCAAATCATGAGGTGCATAGTTTACTTCACGATTCTTTAATTTCCTTGATTCATAAGCTATCACACCTTCATCCTAGATGAGTACTCCTCCTAGACCTTCAATGAAAGCATTTGTCACAACTAAGAAATGTCCATTTGGATCCAGAACCTTTAAAATAGTTCTTGTGGTTAAATTTTCCTTTAAAACATGGAAAGCCTTATCACACCATTTAGTCCACAAGAATTTCTTACCCTTTCTTTGTAATAAGGTGATTGGATCTGAAATTTTTGAGAAAACTTCTACAATTCTCCTATAATATCCTACAAGCCCCATAAAACTTCTTACCTTTGACACATTTTTGGGAATAGGCCATTCTTCTATGCTTTTATCTTATCTGGATCTAATACTATTCCATCTTCTAAAATGATGTGTCCTAAGTAATGGATTTTCTTCTCAAAGAATGCAAATTTCACTAATTTTGCATATAGCTTATGTTCTCTCAACCTTTGCAAAACTAATTGAAGATGTGCTAGGTGTTCCTCCTCATATTTAAAATAAATCAAGATATCATCTAAGAAGACTAAGAAAAAAGTAATCATGAAACATAGTATTCATTAAGTTCATAAGGACAATTGGAGCATTAGTCACACCAAAAGGTACAACTGTAAACTCATAATGTTTGTACCTTATTCTAAAAGTTGTTTTTGGAATATCTTCTTCCTTTATCTTGAGTTGATGATACCTTGATCGAAGGTCTATTTTAGAAAACACAATTTCTCCTTTCATTTGTTCAAAGAGGTCTTCAATGCATGGAAAAGGGTATCTATTCTTTATTGTGACTTTGTTCAACATTCTATAATCAATACATAGGCTTAGGGTTCCATCTTTCCTTTTTACAAACAAAATTGGTGTTCCCTAAGGAGATACACTTGGTCTTATGAGACCTTTCCCAAGTAGTTCCTCTTATTGCATCTTAAGTTCTACTAATTCTGTTGTATTCATTCGATAGGGTGCCTTAGACATAGGTTCAACTCTTTGAAATATATTAATGGAGAAGTCAAATTTTCTTTTTGGGGGCAACCTTGGTAGTTATTCAAGAAATACATTACTATAGTCTTGAAGATAAGGGGGATTTTGGAAGGTTTGGGTATTTCCATTTTTTTCATCCATGGAAACCATGTATATTAGATCTCCCTTTCTCTTCTCCTTTTTCAATTGTATAGATGATATGATTTCCATACTTATGGGTTTGTGTTTTCCTTGAATTCTAACCCTTCTTCCATCATTATTTAATCATTCTACCCATTTTTCGTAACAATCTATAGTAGCTTGATGATTTGTTAACCAAATCAGTCCAATGATCACATCATATGACCTAGGTGTGCCACATAAAGATATACCCTTGTATCAAAATCAGGAAAGTTTATTTCTACATTAGATGACACTTGGTCACCTCTTTAATTACCTTGTCCCCATACTAAACTATCCATGATGATTCCATATGATATTAACTTTTAATGAATTTTTCCTTACTAATTTTGGAGAGATAAAACATTCACATGATCCAGTAACTATTAAAATTGAGACTTGTTTCCCAAAAAGTGTACCTGTAGTCTCTATGGGTACAATTTTGAATCAGGTTCATTGATTTCTCACTATTGCATGAATCCTTTATGAAGGTCCTATTTGAGGTTTATTTTCTCTCATTTTTCCTTGAATCCTTGGACATTCTCTAGAAAAGTTATTTCCTCCACACATAAAACATCCACCTAGTAGTCCTAATTGTAGAGGATTCCTAGGGCGATTATTTATTGCTTTGTTGAACCTTGGTTGATTTGTTGGTCTATTCTATTAGCATTATTTCCATTGTACCTTTGATTCTAAGTTGAATATGGTTTCCCTTTCCGATGAATTATTCCTTAGGTTCTTATTGAAGCTTGGGTTCCTTTTGAATTCCCTTTTCCTTTTGAAATTATTAGTTCTGAAAGAATGTCTTGCTAAAGTTAAAGCTTGTAATTTCCTTTCCCACTTTAAATACTTATTTAGCACTTAATTCATACTTTCCAATCCATGCATGTCAACATCTACCCTTATTTTGGTATTTAGCCTCAAAATAAATTTCCCGGTTTGGATCTTCTCATCTTGTTGATATATTAGCACATATTTTAGTAGTTTGGAAAACCTATCCTAGTATTGTTGCACTACCAAAGATCCTTGTCAAATGTTGTGGAACTCAATCATCTTCTCATAAAAAAAAATCTATGGTAGCCATATTTTTTGGAAATGTTCAAAAAATTGTTCCCATGTTGTTTTCTCTTTGGTGTACTTATTATTTTCTTTGACATTAGTCCACCAACTAGATGCTTCACCAAAAAGCTGGTAGGACCCCATAAGGCTTTCGTAGTTTCACTAAAGTCTCTTAACTTAAAATACTTTTCCATCTCATTCAACTAGTTTTCTACCCCTTCTAATTATCTTCCATTAAATTTTGGAGTGGTGATTTTTTCAAGTCTCTAGACAATTCAAAAATTTGATTTTCCTTTCTAGGTACAACAAAATTCATTATGTTTTCTTCTATATTATCTCTCTTAGGAGGGTTTTCAAGTTCAATTTCTACTATTTTTTCAATATTATCTTCCCTTGTTTGAAGATCTTGTACTGTTTGCTCTAGGGTGGCTTTAGAATAGCGGTTTACAATTTATAAGAGGAAGGAAATTTTGCTTTTTTCATTTTCCATATATTCAATGGGTTCGGTCGAACCCAATGGTTCGATCGAACCTCATATGTTCGGTTGAACCCCTAGTTCAACCAAACCCATATAACCTAAATAAAAAAAATCATAGTTAAATAGGTTCGACAGAACCCCCTTAAATATGACAAAAAACAAATATTCTGTCATTTTCAACTGTCATTTTCACTTTCTAAATTTACAGTCATTTTCCCTGGTGCGCATGGTGAACTGAGAGCGTGATGGCAACCAATTTCTTTTCGGTGAAAGAAAATTTAACTTTGTCTCTCCAAAGTTCATCATTTTGGTTTGCATATCGATCACTAGGTATTTGAAATTCAAGTTTTTTAGAGTTCAAAATGCATCTATTTTTTTAATTTCGAAACCCTAAATTTTTTTCAAATTTGTTGAATTCAAATTGCATTTGTTTGAAATTTTTTAAAGCATTTTCAACATACAATATTTTTCTTCCCCATTTTGCATCCATTTTTGTCTTGTGTAAATGAAATATACCTTCCCATTTCAACAATCAAATCTATGGATAAATAGATTTAATTTTAGTTACAAGAAAAATGTATAAATTATAAATTTATAACATAATTATGTACATGGGAAAATCCTCTTGGAAGAGAAATCCCACAGCCAAAAACATGAACCAATTATATTATTTGATAATAATATCATTTACAATAAAATATTCATGTGCATACCCTTATAGTAGTATCATCAACATGTGAATATGGAGTAGTTTCTAGTACCATGATGATACCTACAAAATCATTATGCTTTATCCATCTCAAACACCCATAAATAGGAAAAATTTAAACCATAAAGAAAGTGTGGTTTAACCAAAGCCATGAGCCAAAATAATGACCTAAAAATGGCACAAATTTTGGCACAAATTTCAACATCATATTCCTTGACTTGGTTTATAGGATGTATTTAGCAAATTCTTTACATCTTGTCAAAAAAATTCAAATCCTCCTCCTCATAATTGACACTCCATTTTTGACATATTCAAACCCATTATTTAAGATGATCTTGATGATTTTCATAATTCTAATCAATATTCTAGTGTAACCCCCATTTTTTATTGTCTTATGTGTCATTTAAATTTCATAAGTAATTCCCATCTTACAATTTCATACAATGCTCTTACAACTTTTTAAATATATAAAAAGGACAACCCTAGTTCAATTAGGATTATTTAATTATTATCACCTACATCCATTCATTACATGTTATTAGTTTTTAGTTGCACACATTATTAGAAAATATGCATTGTCTAAGCAATTGGGGTATATTGCATGTTTGAGAGTGTTTTCCTTGATCTTTTATCTAGTTAAATTAATATCCTTTAAAATCTTGTTTTATGGAGTTTTCATCTTAACTCTAATATGACTAGCAAATAAAATGATGATTGAATCATTTTTTCATATAATAGCTAATGACAACCATATAAAGAGCCACATTAAAGAAGATGAAAAATAATGATCACTTGAGACTATGATTTAGATACATATGTTGGTAAACAAGATATTTTCCTAAATTGATAATTACGTATTGATGCACCTCTCCACCCTAAATATCCTCACTCATTGGCTAGTAATTTATATAATGTATTAGGTGGCTATCCTTAGGGAATTAATACTATTCATAATATTACCACTCTAATGGATTTTAATAATGTTGTACCCTCTATGCATCCATCTACCCTTCATCCTCTTATAATGATTCCTCCTATCATACTATAGTTACCACTTCCATGGGATCCACCACCCATGTCCTACCGCCTTTCTTCCACTAGTATTTTTCTTATCTCCCATCCTTTTATATATGTTTACACCATTGTTACTACTAGCACTATCCTATACAGATATGTTCTTCATACCATTCCTCCTTATCCTATGAAAATCTAACCTTATAGTGTAACTTCTCCTTCCATTACCATGTCATTACCTTTCTAGACCTTCCCCTCTTTATACATTCTCCTTTTTATCCTACACTACTCCTACCACTAATATATCCCTATACCTTGGATATACTATTGAAGAAATTTAACTAACTTTCAATATCGCAAAAATTAGACCCATATTTTTAAACATAAAATGTGTATAATAAAGCACAATCCATGCTTCCTAATTCAACTTCACTAATATCTATCGAATGAATTAGGTTCATTACAATAAGATAATCATATAGCCATAATTAGTTGTCAAGATAATGATAAAGTTTTCAATAGCCATATTTATCCTTCCACATGCCACCATTAGACATACACATAAGATTCATGAACATCCATACCTATGAGCATCCAAATACAAGAAATATAACTATATATCATGAACATCATCAACATACACATAAAATATCACACCCATCATCAACCCAACTAATAGTTCCCATATCATATTATCTATGTTCTCATACAAATGTGTCTTCAAATACATCAAAGAACTCATGAGTAAATCCACTCTGTAGAGCATACACACAACTAAAAAGGCGCCCCTAAGGTATTTGTCTCCTATATCTATCATCTTCGCATATCCTTCTCTATGGATATGTTCCACTCATATCTACCACCCTGAGGTGATCCATGTCTCAATCCTTGTCAAGGTCACTCCTCCTCTCTACCTATATCCTTTCTCAATGAGCCGGATCTATCACTGCTACTCCCCATTTAACACCTACATTTAAATATTAAAAAAATGTTTAATAAATCATACAACATTGATTAAAACTAACTAAACAATGAAAGCATTTAATATTATAACACCTTATGAATTATATTGAATGTCCCCACCTTGAAATTTATAGCCATCGATGTCAATCACTTATTCATACTATAGCTTTGTTCTCCAAAACACCTACATTTATATAAAAGTTAATTTTTAAGAAAAATAATATTTAACCTACTTTTAACTCAACAATAATGGATGTATTTCTATCATAAACTCTTTGTACTCAAAAAAATCATGGCCTAGTTAGAGTATAAAAAATGTTGTTTCCAACCTCATATGTAAATCTAGAGTTAGAGTGTCAAAATTGTTGAATTTCATCCTTTGTGCTATTAATTAGCTTCTTATCGACTTATGGAAGCCTACTGCTAAAAGCCCAAGTATGATTTTCAATAGGACTTTCCAATCATGATCTTATTAATAGTACTTTTGATAATGTTTTATGATTTAGGCTTAATTCAAGACAACTTTACCTTAATAATTGAGCCTTTTTAATTATTTAATTTGTTACTAATGATGTTATTAGTCTATGAGCAACTCTTTTATCTTTTTCCTTACTATTATTTACAATAGAATTGAATGCATTAAAAAATAAATTAACAACAATATTATTTGGATCAAACTTTTTGTTTACATGAATCTTTGAAATTTATTTAGTAAAGGTCTCATTTTATACATCTTTAGTAATTGTATAAAAATTTGGAATATTTTGGTTAATACATCTTATTATAAAATCATTCATTGAAATTTTTTGAAGCCCACAACCGAATGGTTTGTGATGACCTCTTTCCTTCAGGAATTTCTATTATGCTTATCAATTTCAAACCATTTTGAGGTTCTTGAATGTTTTTAAATTTTAACAAACTCATTACAAAAAGATGGATTTTGAATTTCTTTTTCTTCACATTTAGGTTCTCTCTTCTTATGTAATTTGGAGGCACATTGAGTTTCATTGGTTCATGTGAGCTATCAATTTAATCATTGTTATCAACAAGTCGATTATTGAGTGCAATTTCAATGTCATAGGGTTCATAACCACATTAGTCAAGAAATTGTTGATGTATTTCTTCTTCTTCTTCTTCTTCTATGATGCTACTCCTATCAATAGGTGTTCCATCAAATTTTACAATATTTTCACATTCATGTTCAACATTTTTATTTTCAATATTATTGTCACTTTCATTTTTTAAACATATCATTATATTGAACATTAAAATATCCATTTTAAATGTCATTTAAGGGTAAATAAGGACCTTCATCTTCATTCAATAATTAACATTAGAAATTAATCCTTGTTTCATATTGTATACCCACCTCCCAATGGTCTTGGAATGGATGCATTTAAATCTATTGCACTACCTTACTATGATCTTACAATAAGAATATGGCTAGAAAGAGATCTAGAATGGAAAAAAAATATGGATCCAAATAAAAAAAAAATTGTTTTGGGTTTAGCACTTACTAATAACTTTTCTACAATGAGTGGTTGCTAAATCGTTGAAATAAAACTTAGAATATTTGAACTTAATTGTGGTCTAGAGGATCTCAATTAAGAGATAGGCTACATTGGATGAAAGGATATAAGGGATACAAATTATTTTTTAGTTCTCTAGAACATATTTACATTCTCGAGAGTGGATAATATCTATCGTTGATCAAGAGAGGTAGTTCCATGACAAATCTAATTATATTAAATATATTTTCCTCCAACATTACAAATAATTTTTAATTGATCTAGTTGAAGGAGATTCACATCAAGATATAGTGAAAAATTATGGGCATAACAATTATATATATTTTTAACATATATAATATGTATGGTTGGATTAGTGAGATATTTATAACAAGTATGCAATGAACTCAAACTTTATTAGATTTGATTCTTAATAAATTAGTTTTAACGATTCAATTTATAGCTTTATGCAATCTATAAGTTTAAATAGTTTGATGGTATCTAAACTTTATACATGTATAAAATATATGATAAATGTTTGATTATTTTGCTTTCCAATCTATAATTTTTTGATGTTCTTGGCTATATAATTGAAGTTCATTTATGTTAACAACTATTAGATTAAATATTTTTGTCCCCAATTATTTTCAAATAATTTAATACTTTAATCTTTGTATTCTTATTCTTTCTTTCACCGTTTCATTTAAAATTTGAACCATTTAAGGATGCTATGTTATAGATTATAGTTGTCTTCCAATTCTTTTTAAATTGTTAATAGTATGGAAATATTATTGATGAGTAGATGAATTATAACAAGTTCTATTTTAGATTTGTATTCTCTTTATCTAGATATATTATTTACCAAAGTCTCATTTCTTTTTTAGGTGTACTGTATATATATATATATATATATCATGGAAAATGCAGATCATGTTCCACCTATTCTAGATTCTTTGTTTACAAATACTAGTAATAAGATAAAAAAATTGAGAGATTCATTAGCACATGGTGAAAATCCAGGGATATAGAGTGAACCATGCATGTTAATATTGTATAGTCTAGAAAAACTAAAAGATGAACTTGAGAGGACTAGTGTATATTCCCCAGATAGAGTGATTGCTATTCTTTCCCGCATGCGAGAAGAAGTACATGGTGACGTTCCCCTTAAAAAAATACAAGATAGTGTCACCAAAGAAATGATAAAGCCACTTGTTTTCCATTTTATCAAAATGTGTGTAAGGTTAGGGGATACCAGGTCACTAGATGTGTCGATCATGCTATGGCCTCATTGATCTACCCACGATTTCTCGCAGCACATGGTCTATACCCAAACAATGACCAGATTCCATTGTATTTTGTTCAACAGTTGTATGCTGAGGTCTATTTGGGCCTCAAAGTTAACTACCTGGACATTCCGCCATATGTTGGTCAGGGGCATGGTAGGATTGCTGATAGGCCCACCTATTGTCAAGCAGATAGACCACCCCCAGTGTTTAGGGTATTGGTTGGTGATAGGTCTCCTGCTTTCACCCTAGCTTTAGCCCCCATAACAGATGAGGTAGTTGTTGCTTCCCAAAAGGAAGCAATTGACACTATAGGTGACATTGTGGCTGCCACCACTAGGATATCTGATGATCGTGTAGGCTAGTATTTGATATCCAGGCATTCCCGATCCACACCATTTTTAGCACAGTGGACCACCATGGATCCTTTTACAGTGGCCGACATCCCTACTCCTACACAACTTGATGCACTTACAGGAGATATGTCACGCATAACTCTACATTGTTTGGCTGAGGACCTCTTGGAGGTATATGCCCACATTGCATCAGACAATGGGATCAGTATAGAGCATGTTAGAGAGCATTTGAGATGCAGAGGTCATTCAGTTCCAAGATCCCATCACTCTCAGCCAAGCACTAGTGTGCATTAGGATCCACCTACAGCTCATACGACAGCTGCACAGACTATGGGTTTTACTGATATGTTGATTGGTTCTGGTTCATCATCATCGATGCCATCTCACCTTCATAGTCCTCTACATTCATCATTTATGGCACAACATGGGATTGATTAGATGGATGCAGATGTTGATTCGTCGCTTGATTTTTTGGTGGATATGGTGGAGGTGACTATTTTAAAGGACTTAGGTCATCCGATATCAGATGATGTGCATGTATGTGTGCATGTGCATGTTTCAATTCTTTTTTCATTATTTTTGAATTTTTTTTTAACTAGATATTCATGTAAGTTGATATATATGTGTATATATATTGTTACAGGGGGACATACCTCATATCACTCCTAGCCTTGGTCTAGATCATGTGCATGATCGATGTGACTTTGTGGATGAATCTGCTATCAGTGGACATGTGAGTTTTACATTTTTATATAATCACACGTGTATACATATACATGCAATATATTTATGTATGCATAGATCTAGATTGATATTTAAAAATACAAGTTCATTTAAAAATAACTTTCATAAAATTTATTTAATATAAATTATATGTATTTAACACATCTTGTACACAATTTTATTTGCAGGGCTCAACACATCCATCAGAGCAGGACTGTTCTCATTTAGATGGTCATTCATCTAGGAGTAGACATTCATATTAGGCCATGCATTCTATATTTATGATCTTTACCACATGTATTTGATTATATGATGATCTTTAATAGTATTTGATATTTGATGATCTCTAACTTACATTTGCTTATATGATAGACATAAATTTGCTTATTTGTTGATCTTTAGTATTCGACATTTGATGATCTTTAATTTTTATTTTTCTTTTATGATATGTACATATATTTTCTTATATGATATATACATACATTTTCCTCTTTGCTTATAATATGTGTTATGTTTATATGTATTGAATCCCTTTACATATATGTATATGTGTTTTTTTATGGTTTAAACATGTTTACACATAATATATGTATGCATTTGCTTTAAATATTCAATATACTTACATGTTTTCTTATTTTATGATCTCTTACAACTTACATTTCCTTATATTCAATATACACTTGATCTCTATTAGAATTTTAGGGAAATCAATGCCACTTTATAATTAAGTTCATTCATGTTGATCACAATAAATATTTTTAAAAAAATGACTTAAGTAACATGAACCATTGAGTTGAGAACAAGATATAATCTTTTTGACAAGTAACTTGAAATTCAATTCAAATATAATTAAGAAAATTTAACTCAAATTATACCTCTATTATGCATTTTCAACAACTAACTTGAAATTCAATTCAAATATAATTAAGAAAATTCAATTCAAATTATACCTCTAATATACATTTTTGACACTTTAACAAAATTCTAAAATTACTAGATATGTTGTGCATACCTATGAATTAAATAACAACAAACTCCACAATGAAATAACTTGTTTGTTTACTACTTGATTCATTTAAACTAGGATCTAGTTATTCCATGTACACTTGAATAATTTTGATTCACTTGGAGCACAGATTTTGGAGAAGTTTTTGCACATTTATCAAGGAGGTAAATATTGGAGCTCGACAACTTTTCATTTTTATCAATCAAGGAAAATTTTGGAGGATAATTTAACTAAGTTGGTAGAGGACTTGTTTAGAGTCATCTTTAAGTTGAAGAATAAAATGGGACAACAATGAAAAATAAAAAATGCATCTCAACGAAAATTGTCAAAAGAAGAACAAAAGAGGCATGATCAAATCTTGGAAAATTATCATAGAAAGAAACAAGGTACATGCTTGTTTCTTTTCTCTCTCACTCTCAAGTGTGTGTTTAGGACTTTTACTTTGAAGGTTTCTAAATATCATTGCACTTGAATGACTATATATACTTTTAAATATCCTCAAGTCATCTTGGTCATGCAAGTTGCAATGTTTATATGATCCTTGACTCCAATTCCTTAAGCCAATTCTTTTTGTTTCAATATTTGTGGTTTGTGTCTTTGATCTTTTATTTTTATCACTTCAATGTTCTCAAATTATTTTTATGTTTTATGCTCTAGGGATTCCTCAAGCTGGAGTCGAGCCAAATCTAGATATTGGATCAAACGAATCCGTTGAAGAACACATGGAACTTGAAGTTAGGGAGGAGACCCAAGTTCAAACAATGCTTGTTGGAGAGGGGTCAAGATCACTTCCTTCTACTGGTATGGATGAGCATATAAAACTAGCACAAACTTCTCTCACTTATAGCTCATCATGTTTTATCATTTTATTTGCTTGCATACATAAACTTCACTTATAT
The DNA here is from genome assembly GCA_007258455.2 of Sequoia sempervirens. Classification (NCBI taxonomy): domain Eukaryota; kingdom Viridiplantae; phylum Streptophyta; class Pinopsida; order Cupressales; family Cupressaceae; genus Sequoia; species Sequoia sempervirens. The sequence goes on from VDFB02281492.1 coordinate 971,914,515, forward strand.
ATTTAACATCATCTCTCACTTTTGTTTGCAAAATATTTTGTGACACATGTGTAGGAAGGGCTCAACAACCAGGAAGCTTTCATGCTCAATTCAAGCCAAATCTAGACATTGGATCAAATGAATCCGCTCAAGAATGCATGGTCCTTGAAGATATGGAGGAGGCACAAGTTCAAACAATGCATGTTGGAGAGGGGTCGGGATCACTTCCTCCTATTGGTATGGATGAACATATAAAACTAGCTGAGAAGGTGGGGAAACAAATTTCTCATAGAAATTTAGATCATTTACTTGAAATGGATATGGAGAAACTCAAATATTATGCCAACCAGCCTTATAATAAGAGAAAGAGGTCAATGAATAAATCTGTAAATAGAATGATCAATCATCATTTCAATCATCTTGATACACTTGAAAAAACCCAATTGTTATCACGTTTACTTCTTCGTGATGAGCTCAAAGAGTCATTACAATTGTTGGGTGTCCATTTAGCATCAAATAAGAAGAAACACATGGGATTACAAAAGGATATTGTTCAAAATGTTAAAAAGGGTTTAGATTCCATTGGGAAAGGATCTCGAACAGTGGATAAGGCCACTACAAGAAGGGTGATGTTGACATCTATTGTACATCAAGATATAGCAAGAAAAAGAAAAATGTCAGCACTTTCAACTGAAATTGGTTATAGTAGAACCACATTGATAAAATAATATGAGAAAAAGAGAAAGTTTTTGGATGAGAGTTTAGAAGGAAATTGGGCAATTATGTGTAGAGCTCCCCATTCTGACAGGATTGAAGATGTTGTTAGGAACTTGGTCTTAGGTTTTTGGCATGATTAGACTCGTCCATCATCAAACATCACTTTCAGAGAGATGTTATGAGATACAAGATTGACCTTAGTATTTATGAAAATTATATCAAACATTGGCTAGACATAACACAATTTGATGTATATGAACTTTTAGTGTAATAATACACATATCCTCATATAAAGATTGGGAAAACAATGTTTGAAAGGTTTAAGCCATATTATGTGAAGATAAACAAGTTTTTGAAACTTTTTGTTGTCATTATCATATTGAATTTGATCTCTACTATCAAGTGTTTCGAAAGATGAGAGAAGAAAGATGTGGGTTTCAAAATGCACCTCCTAAACATGCAAGTTTGTTCATAAAGTCTATATTATGTGATCATGAAAATGGACCTCAAATAAACTGCATAAAAGGAATTTGTGAGACATGGAAATTTGGCTAAATTTTCTTCAAGAATTGAGGATACCGACCCAACAAAGACAATAAATTGCAAGAGGTGAGTACTATTTTTAGAGAGTTTATTTGTTTCCACTGCTAGATCAAGTTATTTGATTCTCTTTGATGTAATGTTTCATTGATCAAGTGTGGCTTTATTAGTTATTCACATTTTATTGACACAGGTACAAGTATGTAAAGTTACAAACAAATTTTGGGAAAGAATCCACAAGGTTGATCTATGTAGAAGAGGAGATTCCCATTGAAAAATTTATGGAAGATTTTCGAAAATTGATACGACCATACATACATCATTCATTTTTGCTAAGTGGCAAGCACAACAATTCCAAACATTGAGAGATACTTTCCCACATGGAACAGTTCTATCAATAGTTGACTTTGCAGAAAATTACTCCTTTGTACATCAAAAGGAGATTCAATCAAAGTATTACTTTTCAAAGCAGATCACTATTATGGTTCATGTGTGTTGTCGACATGCACAATTAGAATTGGATGGTGTTGAGAGTACATATGAAGAACGAGTCATTAAAAAAGAATCACTTTTATATTAGTGATGATAAAGAGCATGACACACTTTTGTCCAACATTGTTTTACAATATTTTTTGAGAATTTGAGAAGTAGGGGTGTCAAATTTGAAAATCATTTTGTATG
>VDFB02281492.1:971916531-972003520 GCA_007258455.2 Sequoia sempervirens
CAATTGAAGGAATATTATAGAATTTTTCAATCGACTACCAAACTCTAAATCCAAGAGAAACAAAAAATAACTCCATCCCAGCTTTCCAAAAGATAAAATTTGTTCCATCAAACAAAGGAGCTTTGACACCTTTCCTATGCGTCATCTGGATCTACTTCAAGTGGTTAAGCTTCTTCTTGAGAACAATAGATTTGATACCAATTGTTAGATGCACAAGACAATTGAGAGGGAGGTGAATCATTTGTATACTTTAAAACATCAAAAACCCTCATTGGCATTCATATCTGCATCAACCCTTAAACCCTTATCCACCATTAAACCCTTAATATGCATTAACATAATGTAAACATGTAAAGTAGTAATGCAAACACAACAAACACATAAGAACACCAGATTTAAATGGAAAACACAAGAAGGTAAAAACTACAATGAGGATTAGCTCACTAATATATGAATTGCAACACTGAATACAATAAGGCTCACTTCCTAGAAAGATAAAGAAAGGCTCACTACCGGTGGCTCATTGCTAATGGACTCACTATCCAGAAGAAAGAAGAATAGAAGAAGGGGTGGCTCACTACCAATTTGAGTGAATAACAATGCATCTCTCATATGTCAAAGGTACAGTTCCACTAAAGCACAAATAACTCATCAAACAAACTGAAATGTAGACACCTTCTGCTCATTGCATTAGAAAGTCATAGGAATTAAGGCTCACACTTAGATAATCACACTTGATTATATTTGCATCTTTCACATCACACACTCTCCTCTTTTTCCACATAACAATTCACCTTTCATTTATACCCTCCACAACCAAAAACAATCTCAATTAGGTCAACCTTAAGGAAACTTACACACCTCAATTGTGCAACACCAAATAGGTCATCACCAAACACTTCCACAACATAAAGAATTGAATCCAAACCATGCCACTACTTAATTGGGACCCAAATCTACACCAAAAATCTTCTCAATACTTCCTCAAACAATAATTAGCCTCTACCATTAGTGCTAGCGCTCTAGGTTAGCCAAACCTATAGTAACACTAACAAGCGACTCCAAACACACCTCTCAATGTCTGAAAACATCTTGAAAACCACACAAAAATACTCCACAATATCCATACAACTCAAAATATTCTAGCATCATTAGAATATTCTGCATAACTATTGCAACCACCTAAAACTCAAGAACACCTTGATTCTGTGTGACTAGACATACTATCATAGACATCCAACACACCAAACAAATTTACGAAGCACCAAATCACTTGAAACTTCAAAGGAAGGTAGATACAATAATTATAAGAATGTTCCAAGATCCACAATGCCAAAACCTTCACTATGGAGAAATGCAGAGCAATCTGATTTCTCCCAGACACCTTATTTCACTAGAAAAACATACTATCAAACATATCTTCCACTGTAAAATGATCCAAAAACTCAAACTCTGAATATGAAACCTTTAAACACCCTTGATATTCACATCCAAACTTCATGGTAATATCTTCAACCGTGAAGAAATGTGGAGAGAAAAACTGAACACCACTTTATTACACTAAACTCTCTTTTATTCAAATTTTCTCAAAAGCACTTGAAAACCAAGTAAACCAACTTCGTCAGCAAAATTACTAACATCTCTGCAACACAAATACAACATCTACAACATGCAACACTTTCCAACTACAACAATTTCCTCAAACACAAGTTAGGACAACAACCTCTGTAACTAAATTGAAGTAGGACATCAATGACAACACCAACAACTCCAGGCTTCGAACAACTCCAATGCTATGGGTTGACATCATCAACACTAGAAAAATTCCAACACTCTCTTCATACAAGGGGTTGACATCAATGAAAACACCCAAGCAACTCACACACAACTCAAGATTCCAATATCTCCAAACTTTCAACATATACATATAGGTATATGTATGCCTATATATATACACACATATATGCATATACATATATACATATATATGCATACATACATATATACATATATATGCATACATACATATATACATATATATATATGCACACATACATATATACATATGTATGTATGTGTACAGATACATACATTCATTTACACACATAAATATATATGTATATATGTATCTATTTATTTATGTATGTACATATATACATTTATATATACATAAATATACATATATATATATACACATACGTACATATATACATATACTTACATACATATAGATACATATATATACACATACATACACATATATACATATACATACATACACATGTATACATACACATATATATGCATGCATACATACATATATGTGTGTGTGTATGTATATGTATATATATACATACGTACATACATATACATACATAAATATATACATTTATATATTATTGCAATTTATATCACCAAAATTAAGATTATTATGATCTATCTAAAATATAAGGAAACATAAGCTATATCATCACAACTATCACCCAAATAGTTTGCACTAAGAAAAGAGGTGAAGTAAGAGTTTATAGTAAGGAAGGAAGTGCAGTAAGTCCACAAAAGAGAAAAAATAACATATATAATCATACAATATTTTTTTGGACAATGCATTTCCATAATTAGTATACTAAAAGTTATGATTGAATCAACAACAATAGGGTCAAATGTAAAATTTTAAACATTTCATTATCAATGATGAAGGAATAGATAAAATTCAAGGATAGAGGACAATAGGATCCATAGTATAGAAAAAAAATTCTATAGTATCTATGGTTTTCTATTTATATATACAATACATGTGCAAACACTAGAAAGAAGAATCAAATGACATTATAGGGGTATTTATTTTTCTATGGACCAATATATGAATCCTAAATTAGATCTACAAAATATTCCAAAAAGTATAATCATAGGAAAACCAATGGTGGGTAAGATTAATCATGCAATATATTCAATTATCAAACTCTAAAAATAAAGGATGAATTAAAGAAACCCTAAATATGGATGAAAAATTAGCTATAAAAATAAAAAAATAAAAATTAATCATATATCTAAAAATGTAATTTGGGTTTTAAGGTTGGATACCCTTTTTGAAGTAACAAAAATAAAAAAGATTGATAAGGTTTATTTAAGATAGTTTATTAAATAAATAAAATTTTACACAAATTAACTTAAATATATGTTATGGAGTATAGATAGAGTGGAAGTTTATAGATTGGATTAGATAATATCATATAGTGAGCATGGTGATACCATAAAAATTAATTAATGATTAGAGAATACTTAGTTCTATGACAAAAAGCTCGCATGTCCACTAATGAAGACAAAAAGAATTTACTAATTTGGAGAAAGAGATCTAAACACCTACCTAAACTCCAAAACCTCATATCCTATTTCTAAATAGATAAAGATGGATTGTACATTTAAATATTTCTTATCTATTACAAATTAATATACCTTACAAAGAAATAGCTAAACCTTTGAGTATTTCATCCAAGCCATCTAGTTATGTACCATCTTTTTTTTTTTTTTGGTAAGCAAAAAGTGGTGAGCCACTTATAATTTATATTTAATAAATAAATGTATACAAAAACTGGTTCAAAGGGCATACTAGTAGGAAGAACAGTAAGAAACCTCCAGTTATAGCCCAAAATTAAACAACTATTGAACTAGACCTTGTAGGAGGTGACCTCATGTCATAGATTACAAAATTAAACTAAGCCCCAAATAGATTAAGACCCGAAAACCGTGGACGCCCACCACAGATTACAATTTTAAATCCTATGCAAAATTTGAAAAAACCCTTGACCTTTTACAATTTTTGAATCCCCCACAAAATTGAGTAACTGGGACAAAATCAACTTTTCATTGACTCCCCATTAACTAAGTTTTCATCTTTCCTTTCTAAATTTTCAACCAATTGAAGACCCCTCTCAAAGAATCTTTTGCTACAAACAGGTGCCCTATTTTGATTGGAAAGAGAAGATGATGGAGATGCAGCCACCAATGGAAAGCTAGTTTGAGCATTGGAAAACCCTAGGGTTGGAGCCATATGAGCCTGATTTTGAGCTTGGAAATGACCATGAACTGATTGGTTTGCCCCAAATTGAACACTAACTAGCCGATTGACACAATGAGTTGGCTGAATTCCCCATATTTCCCACGAGTTGATAGGTTAACCCCGAGTTGAAGGTCGAGCAACACACCATTCTGAAGAGGAGGCGTGTTAAATACATGGAGATAGGCCAATGCAAAGTATTTCTCTTTTATTTCTAGAGCCATAATGGAACAAGTGTGCCTCTGATGCTTCCTTAAGGCTCATATTAATATGCTATCATTATTAAACTGTAATGCCAAATTAATGGCATAAAAAAACTCTTCATAACACTGCCTGTTCTGCATTAAATCCCTAGGGAAGAGCCCTTCGATAAACCAATCTCCAACAAAGAAATTATATTTTTGAACACCAGAGGGTATTGCATTATCCAGAATAAATTGGAATTTAACATATTTCCTAGCTAGCTCTTCCAATTCAACCAGTGACTGAATGAAATCGAGAGCATTTGACAAGAAAATGGAGATCACCTGTGATGGGTAGATGAGATGGCGTGCCCTCAGACTGGTAATATCTTGACCTAGGATAATTCTAATAATATCTTCTACTCTCGCATTGTTTACGATGAACATCGATTGCAGAGCATCCCGCATGAGGTATTCTTCGAATGGTCGCTCCCATGGTCTGGCTAGTAACAAAACCCTTAGGTTCCAAGGATGATACACCATTAAGTTTACAGTGGAAGGGGAAGTTTCCAACTCTTAAAATGGAAACATTATAATACCTCAAAATGCCTTGTTGCTATTAAATGAAATTGTACAAATAATAACATCAAATGCCTATTTAATGCCAAATCCTTCCTAATTGAAATGTGAGAACATCATGAAAAGGATCATGATGGTTGAAAAATTAATTCCCCTATGTACCATTACAAGGATGACTCGTGCTAGCTGAATGTTTAAAAAGAAGGTGGCTTATAATGCATTTCAATTCATCATTATAACATAATGAAAGGAGAAAACACATGACTCTTAGGTGCTTTGAAAGGACTGGAGCAGAAATCAGACAATGTGACAACAACAATTGATAAGCATGGCCTTTGATGACTGATACGAACCTTCCTTTATTCTAATGTGAACAACTTTGAAAGTTACCAATTCATCATTACCTTGAGAGAATCACAAGCCAAATGTCTATCTTTTAGGCGTATCTCAGATTTGAAAAGTCCTTCAATATCCACGTTGGCAGTGACTCAAGGTTATGATTCCAGTTCAGACTCAATTTAGCTCTTGCTGTATTAGGTCAAATAATTGAGGAATGTCTTTTATCTGATTCATGTCATGCAAGGCATGTATTTCTCTATTCTCACAACGAAGATTGGCAAGGAAATATGCTACTCTATTTCCTTCCCTATCTATGTGGGTAATTATAGAAGCACTAAAACCATCTAACAAAGACCATGCTTGCTCTAAAATGTAATTTAGATTCCAATTGTGAACCCTTCTTGATCTACATGCATTAATAAAAATCAAAGAATCACCTTCAATGTGAATGTTTGCAACACCCAATTTTGATGCCAATTCTAACCCAAGTAGCAAGGCTTGAGCTTCTGCATTATTGTTTGAACCATGAGCTAAGTGGATTAAAGAGATTGCTAAAACTTCACTTGTCTCATTTCTAATGCAGATTCCTGCCTCTGACTTTTCTGCATCTGCCTTAGATGCCCAATCAAAATTGATTTTTACAAAGCCTTGCTATGGAGGGGCCCATTTAACTAGACTCCTGTCAACTTTATTTGAGTCATTGGTAAACAAGCTACCATCAAATGGTAACTTAATACTCTTCCGATTCTTTGAGATATCACTATCCCAACTTGTAAACAATGAATTTGTTTGCTTTTCTCTCTACACACATGAGTTAACTCCTTCTAAAATCTCCTTTTCAAATTTCAACAATGTTAAGGCTACTGGAGATTTTATTTTCCTAAATATCCTCAAATTCCTTTCCCACCATATGTTCCAAATTATTATCACTGGCACAATGTACCAAATACAACCAAAGAAAGAGGACTGGTATAAAAGTGTCCAACTTTGGAAAAGATCCCAAATTGTGTTTGGTAGAGGGATATTAATTTGAATCTATTCTTTTACAAAGTTCCAACACTAGAATGCAAAATTGCACTGGAGAAGCAGATGACCCACTGTTTCAAATTCTTCTTCACATAAAGGGCATTTGAACAGATCTACTATTTTTAAGTTAACCAAACGATCACTAGTTAAAATCCTTTTCTGAATAGCAAGACATGCAAACCCCCTTGCTTTTGGTAAAACTTTACTATTCCAACAGAAGAGAAAAGCACGTTGCTGTTGTGAAACATGGTTGGATTGACTTAAAACTGAATATCCTTCCTTCACAAAATAGGATCCTATTTTTGAAGCTTCCCATATGATTCTATCTACTTTTGCAGATAAATATACTAATATTTCTTTCATAACATTAGTGAATAACACCAACTGTTGAGGTGACAAGATATTTACTTTAGGCTTTCTCCACACTACTTTTCCATTGATAGGACTCAAGTGATACACATAGTCTAATAGATTTTCTCCCCAAGCTTCAGAAAGGATAAATCTTACCTCCTGCAACTCTTGAATGTTTGCCAAATATGGCTTCCCATTTCACGAGTCATCCCAAAACTTAACACTCTTCCCATTATTCACTTCCTAGGATGCATACTTTGTTATAATTTGCCTACTCTGAAGTATGAAATTCCAAATGGCAGAACCCTTTGGAGGGTCTGCAACTATTAGGATTCTTGAAGGAAGAGCATTATCTAGATACTTTGTCTGTAAAATTTTAACCCATTTTGAATCCAGATTGTTGTACATTTTCCATGCTAACTTGGCTCCAAAAGCTTTGTTTCTCCATGTGAGATTTTGGATTCTAGCCCCTCCTTGTTTCTTGCCTCTTTCTAAATTCACTAGAGATAGCAAAGGAACCTTCTTGTGACCATCTATATTTCCTTTCCAAAGAAAAGATCTTATTATTTTCTCTATTTCCCAAATTACCGAAGTAGGGGCTTTGAGGACAACAAGGAAATAGTTGGGGATGGATGATAACATTGATTTAATTAGAAGGATTCTGCCTCAAAGAGATAACCATCTTGCTTTCCATAATAAAATTCTTGCCTTAAGCCTACTAATTACCTTATCCTAGTAATGCACACTGTTAGAGCCTTTAAAGAAAGGGATCCCTATATAGGTACAGGGAAACTCTGCTTCTTGGAAACCAAGGGTGGTGACTATTTGCTCCTTAAGATCCTCTGAGGTGTTTAGAATGTATACCTTGGACTTGGTTGGATTAAATTTTTGCCCTAAAGCTGAAGAATATTTGTTGAGAACCTCTTTGACCTACTTTGCCTCTAATAATAAAGATTTATTGAAAAGTAGGGTATCATCAGCAAAAAGAGAATGTGTAACCAAGGTATTTGAATATTCTATCTGCACTCCCTTCCATAAGCCTTCATTATGTTTCAAGAGGATGAAGCGACTTAAAGCTTTTGCCATAATTATAAAAAGAAATGGGGAGAGAGGATCACCTTGTCTAACCTCTTGTGAAGCATTAAAGAATCTAGTGGGATTACCATTTATAATTACTAATAAATTTGCTCCAAATAGGCAAGACTTTATCCATCTACGCCAGTGAGAACAAAAACCAAATCTTTCCAGTACCTTATTGAGAAACTGCCAATCAACCTTATCATAGGCTTTCATCATATCTAGTTTAACTATGAAAGATGACAATTTGGACGTTGAGATTGAATGTAGGACCTCATGAGCAACAATTTCTCCCTTAGACGTTTCTCTCCTTGGCATGAACCCACCTTTCTCTTGAGAAATGATCCTTGGAATGATCGGCTAAAGTCTCATATAAATAGCTTTTGTGAATATTTTATATATTGTGTTGCACAAGGAGATGGGCTTGAAATCAACAAATGTTTTAGGTTATGAAACTTTTGGCAATATTGCAATGTTAGTTACATTAAATTTTTTGAGCATGAAGCTTGTTCTTCTAGATTCCTCAAGTGCCCAGAGGAGATCAAAACATAATAAATCCCAACATTTCTAAAAAATAAATGTTGTAAACCCATCTAGGCTAGGAGCCTTGTCAGGGGGAAGAGAGAATACCACCGATTTGAGCTCTTCCATGGAAAAAGGCTTTAAGAGTTTTCCATTATCTTCTGAGCTGATAAGATGTGGGATTGTGTTTAATAACTCTTGTTGATCATTTACTCTAGAAGCATGGTGTGGGGAGCAGAAAGGAGCTCTAAAAAAAAATTCACACCTTCTTTATTAATATCTTCCTCCTTAGTTAGCCAATTGTCTGATTAAGACTCCTGAATTGACTGAATTGACTTTGTTGCTTTTTTTATTTAAGCAGAGGCATGAAATTTTTTTGTGTTCCGATCTCCTTCTTTTAGCCATAATTCCCTAGACTTTTGTCTCCAATACGCTTCTTCTCTTGCACATAATTCTTCCCATTCCTCTTGCATATTTTTTTTGTTTTTCAAATAAAGCAGTATCCAAAACATTTTGAATTATGTGCTCATGAATTGCTGTTAACTCCTTGAACCAACATTTTTTTGTTCAAAAATATTTTTAAACACTTGTTTGTTCCAAATTCTGATTTGATGTTTCAAATAATTCAATTTTTCATAAAATTGGAACATTTTGGAGCCCTGTACATAGGGAGCATTAACCCACCAATTCTTCAAAAGGTCTAAGAACTAGGGATGCCTAAACCACATACTTTCAAATTTGAAAGATGATTTAGATTTAGAGGATGATGTGTTTGCTATCGACAATGTCTCATAACTAAGTAAAACATCAAAAAATATTCCTTGGCTAGAGAATTCAATTTAGCAAGCACAATGGGGAACCTTTAAGAAAGTTTGGAGATCTAATTGCAGTAAAATCTATACATGGTATTAGAAGAATTCTCCTTTCATAGACAAACTTTTACCCTTTCTCAATTTTATGGTTTTATACTATGATTTACACTATTATCTCCATCTCTTACGATGTGAATAGGGGTAGGGTCTTATTTTTAAAAGGATTATAACTAGAAAATTAAGATAATATGACACACATTTCCTCCACATTCAAATTTTTTTCCCACCTATTTTACATAACAAAAACATTATTCATCACTAATGGTCAATAGAAGTAGGGTCTTATTGTTAAAAGGATTATAACTAGAAAATTAAGATAGTATGACACACACATGAACAATATGGATATTCAAGAGATCACACACATGCATAAATAATAATAATCTAATACAAGAACAAATATATTACTAGACTACTATTTTTGTAGTATTACATCCTCATGTACATTTAGGGTTTTTATACACATTCTAAGATTTCCCAATATAATTTTTAAATGATCCTATCAATCTAACTTATTCATATCTCCAAATGTCATAGACACCATTTTCCAAAAAAATAAAAAATTTTACTATAACTATAGGGGTAGAGGGTATATATTTAAATATTACAAGTCTCTGACATGCCAATTAGAAACTAACATGACCATATAAGACAAACATATGAATCAAATAGTATTATAACCAAACAAAATTCAACAACTAATTAGAAAGTATTTCGTACAATTCCATTCTTCTTAGGAATATATTTACATTAATAATCATAAAATAAAACTAACATTTCAATAAATGATTTTAGATTAACCATATTCAATATATTTATATTTAGAATTTTGGTTAGCTTGGTGAGATTACAAAACTTTAGAATTTTTCTCTATCACACAAAATGATTTCAAGAGATTAAATTTTCCTTATTTATTTTCTTCTTTCTTGCATGTGGTACTTTAATTATTCAATCTTGTTTACCACACTTTCTTAAAACCTTCCCCCAAAAATGCTATAACACATTTCATACCATTCCAAACAACAATCCAATAGAAACAACACTCTTCCACCTTTCCCCTTAATTTAGTAAAATCTACTTATTAATTTTATTTTTGAGGCTATATGTCATCCTCCTATTCTTCTATCCTTTTATAGTGTAGCCCTACTCTCAAGCCATACTCTACCATGTCTAACAATAAAAATTGGTGTATATCTAACATGTGAAGATCTAAAATTGGTGTATATTTTATAAATTTAGATACATAATCTAAACACATGCATCAAAAAGTAGAAATTCTAACAAATTTTTAATTTAATATTTTTCAAATAATTTAAGAACCTCTAGATCAAATTAGTATATATTATGTTTCCTAATCATAAATAAATTAATTTTTAAAAATTAAATTAATTATCAATGGGAAGAGGGACATTAAATACATTATCATTTTAAGAAAATACTTTCTAAATTCATCATTAGGTGTATCAACCTTAATGTGATTTAATAGACCTCTAGATGTAAATTTAACATATAATTCATGTGCAAACAATATTTAAATAATAACTAATGTGTTATACATGTATATTAGTCATGGATCAGGGCTTAATATTGAATACATAGGGTTCAAAATTTAGGGATTAGGGTATAGAGTTTAAGGTATAGTTTAAGTTTCAAGGTTTAAGGTTATTGGTTGAAGATTTATCATTTATTATTCAAATTTTACTTGATTTGGTGTTTAAAATTATTTCTTGAGGTTTAGGTTGAATCTCAACTTTAGTTATAACATTTAACATATATTGTCTATTGATTGGAATTCAAGATTCAAGACTCATTTGTCAAGAATTAATCCATATGGTTAAACCTTTAGGGGTTAAGGTGTAGAGTAGAGGTCTCGAAGTTTTAAATTTTAGGTTCTTAGTTAAAGTTTTAAAATTAATAATTCAATATTATGGATTAGTATTTAAAATTATTGCTTTAGATTTAGGCTTCATAAAACTAGGCTTACCATTCAACTTATAATGTCTAATTTTTAATATTTAGGATCCAACATTCATCATTTAGAATTAAGGCATGAGGTTCAAGCTTTAAAGGTTAGGTTTAGAGTTTAAGGTAAAAAATTTAGGTTTAAATGTTTAGTTTTTGGGGTTCTTGGTTGAAGGTTTAGTGTTCAACATTCCTTATTAAATGTTTTTGTCCAATGTATAATGTTAAAGGCTTAGTGTTAACACTTACAATTAAGTTGTATGATTCATTATTTAGGTTTAAAGGGCCAATTCCTAGGGTTCAACATTTAAAGATTAGTGTTTATAGTTCAATTTTTAGAGCCTATGGTTTACATTCAAGGTTGATATTTCTCATAGTCAAGGATTTTTAAAAATAATTTTTAGGATTAACATTTAATATTTTGTGTTTAATGCTCACCATTTATAATTTAGAAGTGTAGTGAGAGACATATTTACGATGCATATTAGTGAGAGGAATCTATATTGCACATGTTTTGAAAAATTCTTTTTTAATTGATTTTATTTAGCTAGTGAGCTAGATGAAATTGAAAATGTAAGTAAATTGTGGGATTTTGTTGAATCCAATTTTGTATCATGTGTTTATAAGTTTTAAATTATGTGTCTAAATTAAATTAAATTTAGTTTCAAAATCAAAATGTAATTTTTTGTTTTAATTATGTCGATAATTAGATATGGTTGGTCAAACTTCTCATCAATCTAATAAGTCTAATCATGTTCATATAAGTAATATATATTCTAACACCATTTAGAGATTAGATAATACATTGCATTGTTTAGACCAAACTATACTGTGAGATAAGGGGGATTTTTTGCACACGAGTCTCTTCATTCTCAAGAGAATCCCAAATAACGAAATACCCTTATCCACTTCAACATAAGCCAAATGAAGAAATTACAAAGAAAGCATGCACAAATTGATTATCAGAAAAGACTACTTTAGATCCCGAGAGAGTGAAGCTTTTATATTTTTTCCTCCAATAGAGGAGCTCTCAGCCAAAGGACAACAACGTGGATTTAGGATGCCAACGCAGCATGTTGGTGTTCAAATGGTGCACTGGCATGCTAAGCAACAAAGAGCTCAAGAACTCGAGTGGAAAAAATAGAGTTAATTCACTACCTAACCCAGATCTGAGATCTACTTAACATAATGATAAAATAAAGAATAGAAACTATGAGAAAACACAAGAACTTGGGGAAAACTTACTAACAACTAGACATTTGAGTCTTCACTCCAACCTCGGCTTTACAACCTACACACAACGCAAATGAGAAAAAATGTTGGGGATGTATAGAGGTTTTCCTTAGTCAAACCCCCACTTTGGTGTTCCCACCTCCATGGAGAACAAACCCCACTTCAGGAGGAGAACCTGCACCACCAAGTAGAAAATGAACAAATATCTAATATATTCACAAATAGAAAAGAGTGAGAGAGCCTTACCAATAGGCCTCGACCCCCTCTTGAACACACAAATGCACCATTGAATGCTTGCTAGATAGCTTTGGTTGTTGGAGGGACCTCAGTCCGACAAAGCTTCACCTGTAGAAGTGTTGTTGTCAAGAATGGAAGAGATTCAAGAGTCAAGTTGAAGAGAGAAGCTTGAGTAAATGAATGAACCCCCAAAATGAGAGCAAATGAGGGATTTTGTTACATGCAAGGACAGAAAAGAGCTGTTACACCTAAAAAATTGACTACTGGGACACGTGTCAAGAGTTAAGATTCGAGATTCCTCATTTCAAACTCAAAAAAATGCCAAACGTCCCACATAGACATCTGCACACCGCGCAGGTGTCCAAAGCATCAATTTTTGAGAAATGTGTCATCAGGTTGTTGTTGCTTTGCAATTGGTCCACATGGAGCTAGAATTGTGAGATTTCAACCCATGAGGTTTTTGTCATTAATGCATTTGGGTGTCATAAATGTTAGGCAAAGTGCTAAAATGTGGAATTTACCCTAGGTACAACTCAAAGACATTACATTTTTCCCCCACTTTAATGGGCTCAATTTTGCAAAAAATTAACCACACTAAAGTAGAGAAGAAAAAATTTCACCCAAACTTGAAATTTTACAAATTTGCATGCCAAAAGAAGGTACCACAGAGGTTACTACGATCCAGCCAGCTAGTACTGAGGGTTCCCCCCAACAACCAAACTTAGTAAGAAGTGCAAGACTGGTTGTGAAAAATCATGCAAAATTTTATTCTACAAAACTCAATTTTAAGTTAGTTCCAAAAATTGGAAGAAGCTACAATGACAAGAAGAATTGTCAAGAAAAATTTGGTGATTCGGAAGAAAAAATATGTTGAAGAGGTGAATATATGCCCCCTCCTGAGTTTTCCCCTAGTGAGGTGGGGTAAAATCAAGAGAAACCAGGGAGCCACAAAATCTAGGAAAAATGGGCCTCGGGGGGCCTACATATACCTAAGTTGGCTTGAGAAGGGCCATTTTCACTGTTCACCACAAGGATTTTGCTAACTTTTGTGAGAGAAAAATCATCAAAATTTTGATAAGACATGATTACGAGGATCTGAGGCTAGACCAATTGTGTGAATACATTGTCGAGGCTGTCGAGGTCAATTAGGTAGGCCTCAAAACCTCTTTGTGTAGCATTTTTTGGTAAATTTTTGCACTTTTTTAGAATTTTAGGTGCGCAAGGGTCCTAGGCATGGGCACACATCTTCAGCACGCACTGGCATCCAGGATGGGTGTTGGCATCCTGAGGATGTGCTGGTGTCCAAGGGGCACGTTGTTGTCCCTGTGTCATTAATGGCGAACAGGGACACCTACGTGGCGCATAGACATTTGTGTGGTCTGCATGCATCCTTTAATATTTTTAACTTAGATTTTTCATAATTGGCTATGTATTGACATACACTTCTTTTTTCATAGGATTATCCAGAGAACAGGGAACATCTCGAAGGGTGGGTGCTTCACCTGCTACAAGATCAGATGGACTAACTCACCAATGATCAAATCACCCATTTGCAACGGGTCAACCTATGGCATGTATATACCATGCCAGAGATGTTGTATCATGACTGCATATTGATGGAATTGATGGAGAGGTGGGATGCCACCACCTCCAGCTTCCAAATATTGATTGGAGAGATGATGATCACACTAGAGGATGTCTACCATATCCTCAAGCTTCCCATCTATCACCGATGGGTGGCGATTGATGACACAAGCTCAATGCAGGAGTGATTGGATGGGGTCTGATACTACTCTAGCCAAACAGATGACAAAGACGGGACCAGGAATATCTACACTCAATGGTTTGGCTAGGCTTGAACCATTTCCCCTCTACTATGTTGCATCATGGTGGTTATTGTCACCATGCAGGTGACCATAAATGTATGAGGCTTTCACCTCCATGGGGGTCTCATCCACACCATTCAGGAGATGATGGAGTGGTAAACCATTTTCTGATGGAGGCACAACATGCTTGTGAACCTCTACCAGCAGCTCAGCTAGTAGGTCCACTATGAGTACCGCAACCTAACCGTGTGCACACTCCTTCATGTGTGGGATTTCATCCACATCATGTGAACTAGGCCAGACCGGTATCCACAAGTGTAGAACTACATTGTCCCAATGACCCATTGGTATGAGCTCACTTGATAGTGGAGGCATGATGATTTGTAGTTCTAGTGGCTATATTTTGATACCTTGATGCTAGACAGGATCAGGTGGAGACCCTACCAATATTTTTGGTGGGTTGATGATCGCAGGTTCCTCCAAAACAAACAATGTGACCAATTCATCCTCAGGTGCACAAATTTTGTTATCATATAGTATTATTGGAGTCGAGTCATACGATAGCATAGGTGGGTTCATACCATTCCCCCTCTTGTCCCCACACACACCCAAGCTATGCAGAGTGTTTTGATGCCTTAGGACCATCTGTACCCTACTCTAGTAGATGTGGATCTCTCTAACGATGACACTGATGATGTTGACCTACCACCGATGGGGACACTAGATAGCATCAACATGGCCTAAGATTTTTTGGCATGGTGGGTAGCACATTGTCCCACCCCATTTTTCCTAGCAGATGCTTCTAAAGGGGATCCTAAATTATAGGGGACATGCCACCACAACCACCCAGGTAGAGGTGGAGGCATAGAGGTAGTGATGGCAAGGAGGAGCAACAGCAGGTTGAGGAGGCTAGAGTGGAGTTGTGGAGACCTAGGAGGCGATGGAGGATGTCTTCCCATCCACTAGCTACTCCTTTCTCATTGGAACCACTAGCCCTTATAGCATTTGAGGCAACTCCTGTCACCGACGGTTCAGGACTGAGCACACCTCCTCCCCTTAACCCATTCTGGCAGCCAAAGGACTGAGGTATAACAGTTATTTATGTTGTTTCATTTCATTATTTCCAATTTTCATCTCATGCATACATACACCATGTTTCAATTTTATACATTTTATGATATTGATGTATATTCTGCTTATGTGTTTGCAATGGACACTCAGGGATGGACTGGGTTCTTCACCCAATGCATATCAGAGGTGACCCCTGCTATGTTGATCTAGGGGGCATTCCTTGATGCATATTGATCACCTTCAATAGGATGCCATGTCCACCTTTTCAAGCCAATGGCATGTCTAAGGATTGCATAGGAGGAGGAATAGGTGGAGATAGTACAAAGGGCAACTGATGCTACCACATTTCGAGGGTAGCGCGACTAGTTGTCAAGGGAGTTGTGGATGACACTCACAAAGTGAGACACAGTTGTGATGAGGACTAATGTCACTATGTAGGTGTGTGACACCCTTCAGAGCTACCTTAATGACCTCACGAGACAAGCAACAGCCGTGATCCTGATGGGTGACTCGCAATTGTAGAAAGAGCTCATCCAGGACTATATGTAGATATGCCCCCTTCAAGGAGAGATCAAGGGGATGTGTGCAACTATGTCAGCCTCACATTCACAGTGCTCTAGATTTGTCACCACTATGTAGCCTCAACCATGGCCACAACTAGAGCTAGAGAGCTTCGAGAGCCACATGTCCCAGCCATAGAGAGCCTCTAGTTTGTACATCAATTTTGTAGTCACAATAAATATATTGTAGATATTTTTTGTACAAACATTGATACACATATTCAGTAGCCACTTATTTTTTGATGACACTAGCCTGATACAAGTACATGAAATTTTATATTTATACATATATACATGAGATACCAATTTTTATGCCATGAAATTGTATATTTTGATGTGTATGTTCCTTACTTTCATGTATGTTGGTGCTATGGATCTTATATATGTATATGGATGTATGTTTACATTATATGCTATTATGATTTATTGAACACACATGGATGTATGTTGATTAAATACAATAATAATCTAACTTCCCTAAAAGATATAATGTAATGCATAGATACACATCATAGTAGGATACATGTATGTATGTCTCTCTCTCACACACACATGATCACATCATAACACAAAAAAAATTCATAATGTGTTAATGAATAATGTCAACATATGCAACGCTACAACCCTTAAAGAGTGAACACTACACATAGTATTGATGAAGGTGCATTGCATTAATAGGTTCTTTTAGAGGTATTCCATTCATAGATGATAATCTGTAGGCACTTGAACCATACATGGAGATGAAAATGTAAGGGCCCAACCAATTAGGACTGAATTTTCCCCTTTGATTAGGTGGTGCATTTACATTTCTCTGATTCTCATAGAGAACTAGGTCACCTACCTTGAAATTTCTAGGAAGTACACTTTGATTATATTGTCTAGACAATGATCGTTGATAAGCTTTAAGATGATCAAGGGCTTGTAATGGACACTCATCAAGCATCTCTAGTTGATGCAAACAATTGGATCGGTAAGTTTCATCATCAATTAACCCTTCGAGGGAAACCAACAAAGAAAAAAATTTCAACTCTAAAGGCATGATAGCTTTGGCACCATACATGAGGTTGTAAGGCGTCATTCCTGTCACCATAAAAATACTCATACAATAGGCCCACAAAGCATATGTTAATTGAATATGTCAATCCTTACCATGTTTATTAACTATTTTATGAAGAATGAGCTCAAGAGTCTTGTTAGATGCTTTTGCTTGGCCATTAGATTGAGGATAATATGGTGTAGAAAATCTATGTTGAATGTGAAATTTCTCTAGGAATTACTTTACTTCCTTGTTCTTGAATGGTGTACCATTGTCAGAGACAAGTGTAGCGGGAAATCCAAAATGAGAAATATTGTTGTTTAAAAGAAAAATACAAATAGCCTCAACATTTGTGGATTGAAGTGGGATGACTTAGGCCCACTTCGTGAAGTAATTTGTAGCGGTGATAATAAAAGCATGTCCTTTAGAGGAAGAAGGTGATATTTTTCCAACCCCCATTTTGAAAATGGCCAAGGAGAGGTCTGATTTTGTAACTTTTGTGCAGGTGCATGAATTAGACAACTATGTTGCTTACTTCTTAAAA
Source organism: Sequoia sempervirens (assembly GCA_007258455.2). Lineage (NCBI taxonomy): Eukaryota > Viridiplantae > Streptophyta > Pinopsida > Cupressales > Cupressaceae > Sequoia > Sequoia sempervirens. The sequence continues at coordinate 971,934,003 of VDFB02281492.1, forward strand.
AAGTTGAAGGAATCTTATTCCATCATTTGCTGGAAGTACCCCATGTGTATCAATTTACTCACTATGTACTTACCACAAAACTTTCCACACCCAGAACCCGAATGGGATTCTTTAAGGGAAAAGGGGTATTTCCTCTTTAGTGAGGCATTGAAGAAGCAAGACGTTATAATATTTATGATAGAGAATGTCTGAAAAGACAATATAACATACTGAAAATTTTTGTATACAAGTGCAATCATTTTTCATCGCATCATTAGGAAAGTTTCCATTCTTCAGGTAGTTGTAAATGTTAGAAAACCATTCTTCCAAGTCTATGTGAGAACACACAAAATCATTATATTCAGGCTGATCGAAAACAATAGGAGATTGAAAGACCTGAATCACGAAGTGGTATTCTTTTGTATCCTCATCCAAAGGTACCAAGGAAGCAACACTTGCCATGGAATCTACATGTTGATTCTCCCTCCTAGGGACACTATCTATTGTGAAAGAGGAGAACCATTCTAAGCAAGGACAAAGCAAGGTCTTGATGACGAGACAACTTACTTTTCTTAGCTTGATAAGTTCCCGTAATCTAGTTCACAATAAGCTCAGAATCACCCAGTATACAGAGATGTCTTATTTTTAGTGTGATTGTGGCATGCAAGCCAACAACGAGAGCTTCATACTTAGTGATGTTATTGGTACAAGGAAAGTCTAATCGAAAGGAGAGAGGGACCGACTTACCTTCAGGTGATATTAGAACCACACCCACTCCAGAGTCAGTTTGATATCTCAACCCATCGAAGTATATTTTCCATTCAAGGTCATAATTGATTACAAAAATGTTCTCATTAGGAAATAAATCCAAACCAGGGAAGGAGTGAGGTGAGGGAGCATTTTCCAATCAATCAGCAACCGCTTGACCCTTTATTGACTTTTGAGTAATAAACTTTATGTCACACTAAGAAAGAAACATCACCCATTTCGCTAACCTCCTAGCAAGGTTAGTACTGGAGAAAAATGCTTTAGAAGGTCACTTTTTACAATGACATGTGTTTCAACATGAAGAAGGTAGTGCCTCAGCTTCTATGTAGAAAATATGAGAGCAAGAAATTGCTTCTTCATGGACGAATAATAGAATTCATAGTCAACCAGGACATGACTAATGTAGTAGACTACTCTCTCTTTCCCAACATCATCATATTGAGCAAGCAAAGATTCCAAAGCATTCGGTGATGCTGCGAGGTAAAGAAAAAAGGGTCTATCTTGCATAGCCGACATTAGTACAAGATGGTTAGCCAAATAGGTTTTTATTGACTCAAAATATTTCTAGCACTCTTCATTCCGTATAAAGTGAACATATTTCTTTAAAAAATTAGTGAAAGGAAGGGTATAATCATCCAATTGAGATATGAACCTTCAAATTGCTTGAATCTTCCCTTGTAAACTTTGCAACTCGCTAATATTCCTGGGTGGAGGCATGTTAACAATTGCATCAATCTTATTTTTGTCGACTTCAATTCCATGACGAGAGACTATAAATCCTAGAAGCTTTGTCGTGTCTACGCCAAAGACACACTTAAGAGGATTAAGTCTCATCTTATAGAGTCAAATTATTTCAAAATTAAGATGAAGGTTTTTCACATGATCCTGATGGGTTATAGATTTCGCCAAGATATTGTCAACATAATCTTCTAGTATCTTATGAATGAAATCATGAAATCTTAGGGTCATCGACCACTGGTAAGTTTCTCCCACATTCTTTAACCCAAAGGGAATGACCACATAATAGAAAGTACCCCAATGGGTAGTGAAGGTTTTCTTGTACTAATCCTCTATATTAATACGAATTTGATTGTAACTCAAGAAACCATCCATGAAAGACAACAAGGCATGGCTAGCAGTTGAGTCCACAATCATGTCTATATTAGGTAAAAGAAAATCATCCTTAAGGGAAGCCTTATTAAGATCACAAAATTCAATCCATTATACGAATACGGCCATCAGGTTTACTAACGGTGACAATAGTTAAGATCCATGGGGAGTAGTCAATTTGATGGATAAAGCCTACTTTCGACAGCTTCTCTATCTCAATCTTAACCAATAACGCGACCTTGGGATTAATCTTTTGGATTTTCTACTTAAATGGCTTGGCATCAAGACATAAGACAATATTTTGAACCACTATAGACTCATCAATACTGGGCATGTCCTCATATGTCCAAGCAAATATATCAGGATGAGAATGTAGAAGATCAAAATATTCCTTAGCTTCTTCTGAAGAAAGGAACTTCCCAATATTAATCACCTTTTTAGAAGACTTAGGATCCATAGAGACTTTAGTATTATATCCATTAAGGAGAGAACTATGGTCTCCAAGATGCGATATCGAGACACCATCCTCAACATTGGCTAGAGGGTCCTCCTCATCAATGCTCTATGCATTGGCTATGGTATCCTATTCATTCAGGCAATACGAGAATCATCTTTTGTGATGGAAAGGAGGCAAAGGGGAGTAGGAACCTAAGAATTCCTCAAGTGCTTCATCCAAAGATAAAACATCTAAAGGGACTTTCTCGGCCTATACCCCATCCTCTATTAGTTCAGGATGGACCAAACTAAGTGGTTCAACCGAAATCATGTTAACACCCCACCAAGGTTTCTGGTTAGATTGTTCAATAGAGCATCCCAAATCTAGAGAGTGCTTACGAAGCTTGAACTAGATAGGGACTTAGATTCTTTGATCAATACGTCCAAGGCCTTTTAACCCATAGCCATATTGATAAGCGAGTCTATATCTGAAACCATAGCGAGTTTGTAGAACCTCGAAAGGCGGTGGTTCCATGTAGAGAGCTTCATTCCACTAGTGAAAATTGAACACATCTACGATAGCACAACCATCTCCTTTACTCAATTCACAAACATTATCCTCCTTTGCAAGAGTAGAACTATCCTCCTTAAAAGGGGAAAGATTGGTCTCTTGAATAGGATTATAGTTTTCCTCCTCAATGTGAGTGTCGTCTGCTTTTTAATCAAAGGAATTCGTGGTTATCATAAGTTTTAGATGAGTGGGACTCACTTTGTATTCTCCAATAAAGAATTAAGAGAATTCCAAAGACCCCTAGTCATCGCCAAGGAATGCATTCGCTTTAGAAGAAGTAGATAGTGAAGACTTAGGACTTTTTGCTTTAGGTGGTTCATCTTTAATGATGTTTGCTTCAAGGAGAACCTCCACAGAGGGTATCACTGAAGAACATGTCATAACATCAAAATTTAAAGACAAAATACAAAATTTAAGAGTGGAAACAACTGAAGCTTGACTAGCAGCCGCTAATTCACAAAGGTGAACAACTTCTAGGTTAGCTTTGATTGTGACTACTTGATTATATGCAACAAACTTTAGAGAAAGATGTAGAGTGGAATTCACAACACCCATAGCATGAATCCAGGGTCTCCCCAAAAGAATATTGTAAGGTAAAGGGCCAAGAATCACATAAACCAAAGTGGGTAAGGTAACAGAGCCTAGCTACAAAGGAAATATTATCATTCCTAGAGCCTAGTAGCCAATATTATCAAACCCACGAATGTACAAAGAAGAAGAAACTAAAGAAGATGAATCAACATTAAACTTGGGTAATAAATTGATACCACAAACATTGAGAGCTAAACCAATGTGAATGAGGGTATTTCTAATACCAATAGTATTAATATCAACTATAATCATCAAAGGATTTTCTTTCTTTTGCACATCTAGAGGTGGATTTCTTGTAAATAGAATGTAATATTTGGTGAATCTACACTAATATGAGCCATCAGTGCATTAACATCTATTGGCCTAGCTGAGGTAGGAAAGAGAAACTTCTGAAAGGATTCCTAAAGCATTTCTTGATAAACTGGAGTGGTTTGAAGTAAATCCCAAAGTGAGATTTCAGCCATAGTAACGCAAAGTTGCTCAACGAGATCATAATCACCTGGTGCTTTAACTAGTCATAGGTTTAGGTGCTGAAGGAAGACTTGGTTGAGAAGGTGGTAAAGAAGTAGGAACTTGAGTAGGCTGAGAAGTAGGAACAAAAGGTTGTTGATCCAAATTTTGTTTGTTTCTTCTTGTATTATATGTGTGGCCAACAACACTGTAAGAAGGAGAGTCCATAGCTTTTACAAACCTTCAATACAAATTTGGAGAATCATCATGATATGAAATTCCATAGATATAATGATCTTTATTTGGAGAAGGGCAAGTTGGTGTCAAGTAAATGATGGGTTTCTGAGGGCTTGGAGAAGCCACAAATACCACTACAACTATTACCGACTCTTCAACCTATGAAGAAGAGGTTTGTTCAGAAGATTTACAAATAGAGGAATATACTTCTAAGAAACCATCTAGAGCATCATCCAACATGTTGAAATCTTCCTTAGAAAAAGCATTATCATAGATATTGGAACATTGTAAAAATAGATCCAAAATGTTTCATGTCAGGTTCACCAAAACGTGAGATAAGGGGGATTCATTGCACACGAGTACCTTCATTCTCAAGAGAATCCCAAGGAAAGAACTACACTTATCCACCTCAAAATAAGTTGAATGAAGAAATTACCAAGAAAGCTTGTACAAATTAACTATCAAAAAAGAATACTTTAGATCTCAAGAGAGTGAAGCTTCTAGATTTTTCCTTCGATAGAGGAGCTCTTGCCCAAAGGACAACAATGTGAATTCAGGATGCCAACATGGTGTGCTAGTGTCGAAATGGTGTGCTGGTGTCCCGAGCAACAAAGAAATCAGGAACTCGGGTGGGTAAAATAGGGTTTCACTACCTAACCCATATCTAAGGTCTAATTAAGAGAATGATAAAATAAAGAACATAAACTATGAGAAAACATAAGGAGAACTTGGGGAAAACTTACTAACAACTGGATGTCTGAGTCTTCATTACAATCTCTACTTTACAACCTACACACAAGGAAAATGAGGGAAAATGTTGGGGTTGTATAAAAGTCAAACCATTTCATTGGTGTTCCCACCTCCACGAATAGCTAGATAGAAAGAGAGTGTAACCAAAATAGACAAAAAGAGTGGTGAAAGCTAACCCTACTTCAGGAAGAGAACCCGCACCACTGAGTAGCAAATGAACAAAGATATAACCTATTCACAAATAGAAAAGAGTGAGATAGCATTACATACAGGCCTCGACACCCTCTTGAACACATGAATGCATTGTTGAATGCTTTTTAGAGAGCTTTGGCTATTAGAGGGACCTCGACCCAATAGAGATTCACTTGTAGAAGTGTTGTTTTCAAGAATGGAAGAGATTCAAGAGTCAAGTTGAAGAGAGAAGCTTGAGTGAATGAATGAACCCAAAAAATGAGAGAAAACGAGGGGTTTTGTTGCATGAAAGGGCGATAAAGAGTCATTATACCCAAAAACTTGAATGTTGGGACACATGTCAAGAGTCAAGATTCGAGATTCCTCATTTCAAACTCAGAAAACCGCTAGGATGCTAGCACACCATGTAGAAATTCGTGCGTTGTGTAGGCATCCAAAGTGCTAGTTTTTAGGAAATGTGGACCATTAGGCTAATATTGCTTCACCATTGGTCCACATGGAGCTAGAATTGTGAAATTTTGACCCATAGGATTTTTTTCATTAATGTGTTTGGGTGTCATAAATGCTAGGCAAAGTGCTAAAATGTGGAATTTTCCCTAGGTGCAATTCTATGACATTACATATACATAATACCTCAAACTTGTTAAATAGAGACATGTTAGTCACTATCAGAGGTGAGATTACATGTATGATCAAGATAATTTAGTCATACAACACTTATGATGACATTAGCATTGACCAATTCTATGCATCACTTGATATGAGTGCTTCTAGCCATGAAAAATGGCCATTCATGAGTAGGGATATTTCATTGGAAATGGTTCACAATATGTTCCCTTTTTATATGGGACAAGAGAGAGTGTGGGCCTATTCCATCACTAGGTTCAAAGATCCACTTATTTATCTTAGATGGTTGGTAACTAATCATAGATGAGCCCATAATGATAAGATGATGTTATATATTTTTAAACAATTATATGTAGAGATCAATTTAAATTTAGATTTCGATTACACATCTATCCATAGACATGTTGGATAGGGGAGAGGGAGGTTTTCCAACAAACCTCAATATAGGTGAGTATATTTACCACCACCAATGAATAAGAGGGAATTGATTGGTCCAAACCTTTTGGTTCTTCCAAAATGTTTGGAATTTGGATCATCTATAGAGCTAGCACACACCCCCTCCAAATGTGGCATTTTTAGAGTATAACCACTATTTCCAATGAGGTTTATTTGTTGACATCTGATATTGAATCCACATATTATCATTCCTCCTATTGAGGCTATATGGACAAAAGTTATGATCCTTTCATTCATGTTGATATAGTATCACCATGTGTGATGTGGAACGAATGAATGTAGAGGATGATTTATGTAGGTTGAGTGCATATATCACCCATGATCTATTAGATAAATACTAGTTTATCAACATAGAGTATGAGATCCTACTTGATGTTGTGTCAAGATATATTAGATGCTATTTTGATAGATAGAGGGGCCATGGTTAGGTAACCACATAGTGCTCAAGGGGACATCAAAATGTTCAAATTGATTCTATAGTCCCCCTTAGTAGGTTTTTGATTAGGTTGAGGTAACACTTTATTTTCCACCACCATCATTTGGTAGGCTTCTTTATGGTAAAATTATTCTAGTGAACTAGAGTTGAAACCATCTACGAGTACTACTATGTCCCTTAATTCTTATTTACAATTTATAAATTTTTGGTATATCAACATAAAATGGATCACATGTGAGCTAACTCTTGATTGAAATCCTATGTATTAGGTGGATAATGATTTTTTTTAGTGTAGGTTTTGGATATTTGAAATATGTTGGTGACCTAATACATCACCATGAGGTATAAATCACCTATCTTTTAAGTACACATAGTTTTACATCAATTAAGTTTTTAATATGTAAACATGTACAAATAAAATTTATCTACCACAAGTTTTCTAACTTTACATGCATGTGTACGTAGGTTCTAGTATTAGCTCATGCTTCTATTTAGTAATAATCAACATACTCTACATGACGTAGGTGGATTCTAGATAAAGCTCTTATATAAAATTGAAATTAGATAAGTTATGTATATGCATACATTTCATGTTTCATTTCAATTTAAAAAATATATAATCATGAATTTATGTAGATATAATTTTACATGTGCATGGATACTTTTATGTACAAGGCTCTACATATGACTTGGGACATGATTTTAGTAGTCCTGGATAGAGTGATGTTCAATCCATTCGCAGAACACACATACTTTTTTGAGTCATGATAGATATTTTTGACATGTACATACACTTATGCATTATAAATTTTTTATGTGATATATGTTTATCATGTGCACATATATCACTTGTATCCATCTATTTTTTTTTAAAATCAATATATATGGTTCTTACTAATGATTATATTGTATGTACACATGTTACATTTTTAGCAAATTTATTATAATTTAATATTTAATGAATTAATGTAATTTAATAAATACTAATTTATACTAATTTACAATCGATATAAAAATTACAATTTAACTTATTATAATTTACTAACTAATTTAGTACAAATTAATTTTAGATCAAAATTTCTAATTTACTAATCAAGAATCATAATAATATAATGACTTAAATATACTCATAAATTACAACTTTTAAAGAATTTGAGAGATTCTATTATAAAATTTAATCATACCATTGAGGAACAATAGTGATAAGGTATACGCCTCTAATTGGTTACATGAAAAATATGTTTAAGGAATAAGAGGTGAGGATAATAATATATTATTGAAAGTTAAAAATAAGTACGTAACTTAAGCTACATAGATAATATCTTGTAATCATAAACAAGTGTAAAGATAATAAGATATAATGTAGAATACAAAATAAGAATGAAAGAACATATTTAAGACACAAAACAAGATAAAATGAATAATATAGAAGGTGAAATAAGAATAAAAGAATAAGGAGACTCACACAAAGTAAACAATGACAAGGAAAAATATATAATACAACATAATATATGATTAAGGATGAGAAAATAAATAAGGCCTATTAAAAAATTTCAAATTCAAAACAAAAAACAAACTAAAGATCAATGAAAATACACAACATAAAAGTGAATGATAAAGCTTAATGATTCCATTATAAATCTTAGTGTTATTATTGAAATAATTATTTTGATTACACCATTCTATATTTAGCAAGGATAAGTCTTGTGGAGAGGTAATACCTTTTGGTTCCAATGTGACACTTTATAATAGGAAAAAAGTTTTATAGTTCACTAGAAATAAAAAATTGAGCTCTTTGGACTTGTTAAAATATATTTCTTTGGTGAATCATTCATAATTGTATCATGGAATATAATGGATGTTAATTAAGGTTCTATTCTAGACATAAAAAATATTTTTGGAGATTAATTAATTGAAATTTAAAACTTTTAATTTAAGTATCAAATGTTTCTTGATGCTACAAGTTTCTAAACATTTTGTCTCTATAAAGTTGTGATCATCTTTTCAATAGATTACACAACTTAGATATCAACCATAGTTGTGTGAGATATAATCTCTCCTCTCAGAAAGGGGAGGCACCCTTCTTACTGCTAACTAAAGCTAAGGTGAAACTAATTAAGTATTTACAAAATGTACACTACACTTATGAAATGGGGGGGTGTGTCACATTCATGCTTCTCTTTTTTTAGAAAAGATGTTTTACAATGCTTCATAGTTGATAGTTCTGATTCAAAATAACTTTAAACTAAAAACAAGCAGTAATGCCAATACCTCTATCTTATCAAAGCAAAGCATAGAGATACTAGGTATGATAAAAATAACAATAAAATGAGAAAGGAAAGCTCATGAAGGCACAAAGTTGTTTCGTAGCTTTTTCACCAATGGATCTGTGAGAGATGTACCGTTTGTTGTATTAGAAGCACAAAGTCTTCTAGATATAGTAATTCCATGAACAACATGAACAATTACAAGCACAAAGTCTTGTAGATCATTCGACAATAGTTAACCAAACATAAACGTAAATTCAAATAAAGAATGCAACACAAAGTTTACATAAATTTATTTGAATCCGTTTAGATCTTATCTACTAATCACCACCAATATAATCGATCCACAAGATTATCGATTCCAACACAAATTTTGGTATGCAATTCTCTTCTTTATTGATCAAATTTTCATTCACAAACATGAACACAAAGTTTCACAAATCTGCTTCAAAAAGGGAAGCACTTCATTGCAAAATACTAAAGGTAAAAATTACAATAGAAATCACCCTTATTTATAAAAGAGAGGGAAGATAAAATATAGGAAATTAGTTGAGTAAAATTAGGAAAGTTAGGTGAGCTAATTTAGGAAAATCTCACCTAACTTTGACTAAGTCAAAAATGCAATCCATCTTTGTGAAACTACATCTCAGATTTTTAGTATAATTACATTTGCTAAAAAGACATTTAAGATGTCAAAAACTATTTACAAGATGCAAAAAGGGAAGCATCAAAAAGTTCAACACTAGAGATCAAAAATCTTCATGGTTCCATGCTTTGGGCGTAGAAGTATTTATACTTCTTCTTGGTCTCTTGGAGGAATGTATCATCTAGACTGACTATGTAGTCTAAAAGGGTGTGAACTCTTGTGATCAACTTTCTGGTAAATGAATAAATTTTCTTGCACCTGTGAAGATGCGTCTTGAGATTATCCAGAGTTAGTCATATCTCATAAGTGGCATGTATTGAGGCTTTTGAAAGTCTAGCATCCTCAACTGGCTACATGACGGCTTCTTTGTAGATCTTGGAAATTTTGATGGCTTGGAGGAAAATTTGGTTTTCTTCAACAAGCTTGCCCAACAACTCCTTGATTCCCTTCTCTAGGATAGCACAATGTCCTTCAACATCTTATTGAATATGGTGAAGATCTTCGATAAGAGATTTGATCACATTGATGTGGTTCTTGAGTGATTCTCTTACCTCTACATATTTTTCCTTTCAGGAATTAACCCAACTTGCGCCAATTTACTAAGCTTTTCCTGTTTCATTTGTGACCAAAATGATAGGCACTTTTCCATCTCTTTTTGCTCTTGAGTAAGAATAATTTCTTCCTTATCAAGCTCTAATTAGAGCTTGGCTATTTGTGTGGCCTTCTCATTTCTAGAAACTATTAGGTCTATGAACCATCTTGTATTAATTCATCAATGAAATCATACAATGCTTTACCTTTGGAGGAAAAATTTTCTACCTTCCATACTACTGATTCTTCAAGGTTTCCAATAGCCATGGGTTGGATATTTCCTAAAGAGTTTGCAAGTCTCCTCAGAGCAACTGCATATCATTTGGCCTTTTGTTTGTACATGTTTTGGGCTTTCTCCATTTTGTCAAGCCTTCCTACCAGTGCATTGAAGGTTATTTGTGCATCTGCATTTGCTCTTTCATTCGTGACCTTGCCAAGTTGAACTATTGTTACAATGTAGTCCTCCATATTTACATCTCCTTCCTCTTGAGGCAGTATGTTAATTTCCATGGATGGAACTCTATAAACAATATCAAAGAATTCAGGATCAAGTCTCATTATCACCTTTCCAGAGGAGTCTATCACACTTTTTCTTTCCTTGATGTAATGGGATTCTACTTGGAGGACGAACTTTGTATTGTGTGCAGAAGTAGGGAATGTGGACACTAGATGTAGAATGATGTGTACAATAGCTCTCAGAGAGTCTTCAAGAGGCTTTTGCTCAATCCTTTTCACAAAGTCTTCAAGACCTTGATGAGCAACCTCCGTGTCTTTTATTTCGTTCACCTTGGAGATCACCACTGTAGGTGGAAAAAAACCTTGGTACTTATATTTCATTTTTTTCTCTTTTTTAAAAGACAATGGAGGCTTCTTGGCTCTCATCTAGAAGCAGCTGGATCAAAGATGTCACCTTGAGGATCAATTGATGATATCTAGAAAGAAACTGCAAGGATGGTGAATCAACAGGCGTTAGTAGAAAAAGTAGCATTGGGAAGCATAAAATGAGCAAACGATGTTGAGCAAGCATGGAATGAGAAACTAGGCATGGAAAACGATGCGAGAATGAAGAAACGAGATCTAAAGCAAAAATGGAGCAATTTCGAAGTGTTTAAGGAAAAAATTTCCAAATGTGTAGGAGTGCTAAAATTCAACACTCCTACACTTAGAGAGGTGATTCTAGATGTAAGGGCACTAAAAATTAGCACCCTTACATGTTCTTTGAGTAATATTGCTAATTGTGTCAAGGAACTAAAAATCAGCACCTTGACATGTTCTCAGACTTAGAAAAATTGTGAAGTGCAAGGGTGGGGTTATTCAACGCTTTGCCATCAAGGTGAGAGGCCACTCCATGTAGGAGCGGTGATTTTCACTGCTCCTACATGGGAGTCTAGTGAAAAAATTCTGAGTGGGAGAGCAGGTTTTTTCACCGCCATGACATTTGAATGCTTGTGAATATTTTACGTTTGAGTAGTGAAAAACATCACTCAAACATGAAGAATGAATCTTTCAAACATGATGAAATGTATTCATACATCCCTAGATGTATGGATTCAAAACCTCAATGCTGTGAATGATACACATGAAAATACCAAAGGATTAATAAGAGAAACAGAGGCTTGGGTGTATTCAACCTAAAACATATTGTCTTAACATTTAAAAACAAAAACCCTAACAAAAAGGGATAGAGAACCAGGTGCAACATCAAGAATGTGAAGATCAAGAATAAAGAAAGATTCGACATGGCAAGGGAGATGATGAACTTGAAAATGAAGAAAATATTTGAAATCTAAGTCTCATAAAATGTTTGGTAGAAGATGGAAACAAAAACCTTCAGATATTTTGAAAAAAAATGAATAGAAGAAACACCATGAAAATAAAATGACATACCTTGAGAAAATGCAAAAACCTAGAACGATGGTGAAGAGATCCCAAAGCATGAGCTTGAAAGAGGTTGAGGAAGAAACCATTGCGGAGAGGAAATGGGAGAAAAATGAATAGAATGAGTCTAAACATAACCTAAAATCACTTAAAAGTGATTTAAATTGAAAAATATGAAACACAAGTCATGCATTAATTATGGCATGTTAAGTGGCATAAAACTGGGAAAAGTGCACAAGAGACCAAAATCACTACCCATGTATAGAGAAAACTAAGTAAAAAGAAAAAGTGAACAAGCACTAAAAATCAGTGCTTGTGCACCAAAAAATGAACTTGATAAAAATGCACAAGCGTTGATTTTTAGCACTTGTGCACTTTAAGGATTTAGAAAATTTTCACAACCTCAACATGTAGGAGCATTGAAAATCAACACTCCTACACTTTTGCCAATTTTTGCAAATACCAAAAGTTGGAGGTTGATAGAAATGCTTGTTTCAAAGCTCTTCGAAAGACAGACAAGGAAAGACACTCAAATGAATTGTTTGATATTTTGGAGCACATATCGAGGTGGATTAAAAATGACCTCATTTTTCATGCCTGAACACCACGAACCTATGAAATGGACAAGTTTCATAGGGGGTTATCCATGGATCGAGCATTGCTAGATTCCATGATAACGATTGGCTCATATTGGGGATCTTCCTTCAACCATTCTTTGAAATGAATGAAGGGAGAAGAACTTCAGAATTCAAGTGCCTTTATCCATCCATTGGGCTTGGATTCAGGTGATGATGAAAAAATGACTTAAAAGGAAAAGACACAAGGAATAAAAGTAAAAATATTTACATTTGAATGCCTATCACTTTACTGTGTAAAGTGTTTGAGATATTTCCCATTGTGAGGAAGGGCGAATGGTGTTCCATCTCCATATGCTAATAGGAAGCTGTTCTCACTATGCAACTAGTGAACTTGGAAAGGTCCTGTCCACAATGAATCAAATTTTCTATGCATACCTTTTGGTTCTCTTCATTTGTCCCATAGGAGAACAAGATGGCCAATTTGAAAATATCAAGACTTGGCCTTATTGTTGAAAAAATTCTTTACTTATTCCTAGTGTTCTGTGATGCAGTCAACCACTTGAACTCGATTCTCTTCCATTTTAGAGAGATACATCACACGCTTATCAACAGAGTTATCAAAAGTCTCGTCCTCAATGGCCTTAGCCAATTTGAGGGCTAGAAGTTCCAAGGTTATGGGAATCTCAAAATTCAACCCGAAAGGGAGACATACCAATCTTTTGCTTCAGATTTATCATGTCTACCCACAAAGTGTCATACAAATCTTTGTGCCAAAAAGATTGATTCTCGTCTACCAGCTTGCAGATGACAGTCACCAGATTTTTGTTGCTTGATTCGGCCTGGCCATTACCTTGTGGGTAATAGTTGGAAGAATGTGACAAAGTTATGCCATGTTCAAAATAGAATTTAGTGATCTTGTTTGATGAGAAGGAAAAAGCATCATCAACAACAATTTTTTTTGGCACGCTGAACCTGGAAATGATATTTTATTTTAGGAAACTGCACACCTTTCAAAAGTACCATGCTTAGTAGGAATTGCTTCCACCCACTTGGTGAAATAATCAGTGGTAGTTAGGGCATAAGTGTGTCCTACACTTGATGATGGATTAACTGCACTGATGAAGTCAATTCCCCACTGCTAGAAAGGTTCTTCAATCAAAACTAGTTTTAGGGGTAAAGCAACCAACTTTGGCTTGCTAACGAACTGTTGACACAACTCGCACTTACATACCCAAGAATACGTATCTTGAAAGAGTGTGGGCTAGTAGTAATTAGCTCTCAATATTTTGTGAGTGCTTACTAGCACAAAGAAGTGTCCTTCACATGCCAAGTCATGGTATGAATTCAACAGTCTTTGTTGTTGTTTATCAACACATCGCAATAAGGTCCCATCCAATGCACGCTTGTACAAATTGTTGTACCGTAAGAAAAAGTTTGTTGATTTTAGCTTAATGGTTCTTTTTTCCTTTGAGGTCAAATAATCAGGACATTCCCCATATCTAAGGAAATGGGTGATGTTGGAATACCTTTCATCGGTGGTGCTGACGAACAACACCATTGGAAGTTCACTTGAATCTACCTCTTCATTTTTTGAAACTTCTTCATTTTCTAAAATTTCTTCATCACGATTATTTTCAGCAATAAGCTAACACAGTCCACGCCCACATATCAACTTGGTAGGTTTTATTTCCATGTCATATTCCTGAATCTTTGCAATTCAATTGCCTCTTTTCATTCCAAATTCCTGTTGTGTTATGATGGATTTAATAGTTGAATTTGGGACTAGAACTTTGACATGGCTATTTAGAATGTAGAACCAAAAATGTTTAACAACTTTGACCATAGAGAAAGCATGTTTTCCCATCTGGGAGTATTTCAATTCATAATTCTTTAGACGATAGCTCATGAATGCAATTGGAGATTCAAAACCCTCACTGTTTTCTTGCACCAAAATTGCTGAAAGTGTATGCTTAGAAGCATAACTATACATGATGAATTCCTTGGTATAGTTAGGGAAGACTAACACTTGCGCATGAGCAATGGTCTCCTTGATGTCATCAAACACAACTTTACCTTTTGTCGTCCAATGAAAAGTGGTATTACCTTTCATCATATTTACAATATGACGAGTCTTCTCTGCAAAGTCTGGAAGGAACCTTCGCAAAGAGTTTACTTTTCCAAAGAAGGAATGGATAGCCTTCTTTCTTGATGGCAGAGTAAGAAATTCGATATTGTTTACTCTCTCTTTTTCAATCTTGATTCCCTCTGTGGACACTACATGACCAAGAAGTTTACCTTCTGTAACCCCAAAAAATGACTTTTTGGGCTTCAAGGAAATACCATGTTGTCGGCATCTCTCCAAGATTTTCCTTAAGTAGTAATAGTGTTCATGATGCTTTTTAGAGAACATCGTGAGATCATAAAGATACATCATGATAAACTTACCCATCACATCACAGAAAGCTAGGTCCATAGCTCGTTGGAATGTGGTGCCAACATTTATCAAGCCAAAAGGCATTTTGCGATACACAAAGGTACCCCATGGAATTGTGAAAGCCGACTTGTGTTGATCACTTGAATTAACTTCAATCTGATTGTAACCGGAGAAACCATCCAGCATGGAGAGAATCTTAGATATGGTTACGTTTTGTAGAACTTGGTCCATCATTGGAAGAGGATAATTATCCTTGAGTGAAAGCTGATTAAGATTTCTGAAATCCACACAGATACGGATCTTGCCATTTTTCTTATGAATGGGAACAATATTTGATATCCATGTTGAATGATGGATAGGAAATATTATTCAAGCATTCAACATTTTTTGAACTTCCGCAAGGATCATTCCATAAATAATTGGGTTGTATTTCCTTTGCTTTTGTTTATAAGGCAATGCTCCAACCTTGAGAGGAATATTGTGTTGCACCTCCTTGGCCAAAAGGATTTCAGATCTTCATATGAATATGCTAAGACATCCATATACTCTCATAACAACTGGGTAAATTGTTTCCTTTCTTCAACCATGCAACACTTGCCAATGTTTACCATCTTAGGATCTGCTTTAGTTCCTAAGTTGATCTGTTCAACCTCATTAGTCGAATCAGAGTCCAAGAGTTGCTTCTTGACATAGAGATCATGCTTATCAAAGAGTTTCTCTAGAGATACCAATCCTCTAAGAATTTTATTCCCTTTAAGTTGCAAGAATTCTTCACCCATAACTAGGTGAATATCAGCCATAGATTCTCGATGTGGAAATCACTTCCTTCAAAGTATAATTCATCAAACAAATTTCCTTCTCCAAAAAGGCAACAATTTGATGATCATCATTGAAAATTTGCTAGTTCTTTGAATTATTAGGAACACTTGGGCGAGAAACCAACTCAATGGTATAGGTGGAACCTTGAAAGTATTTATGTAGTATCAAGAGTGTGGCTAAAACTACTAAGGAATCAGCTCTAGTATTATATTCCTTTGGAGCTAAAAAATATGTCAAAAGCCTCAAATTCCTCAATAAAATCCCAAACAAGATTGTGATAATGCCCGAGTCTGTCATTTTATGTTTGGTACAAGTTTCTTACCTAATATACTATCAATTCGATATTGCCTTGTGCATGAAGATTTCTTATACCTTTCTTTAGTGCAACCTGCATTCCTAATAGCAAAGCTTCATATTCGACAGTGTTAATTAGTGTTATCAAATTGTAATTTGAAAGAGAAAGGGGAATTTTTTCCTGTATGGGAAATAAAAACCATTCTTGCTCCAGAACAGGTGGAAGAGTAGCTGCCATCAAACTTGAGTAACCAAATGCCATTTGGGTCACCAAGGCTGATAGTATCAAAATCTAAAGATTCATGATCTAATGAATTTTCATGATCTGAGATAGAAAAATCAACTGATGATGACTCATTTTTTGTTGAGGAAGAATGGTCACTCTCCAACTCATGTCTAGTCGAAGATTCACCAACCTCTTATGTTTGCAGATAGTAAGTTCCCATGCTTGAAGATTCAAACAAGATCTAAGCTCTTGGGTTGTCTGATTGGGTTACTAAAAACTTTGACTCCTTTTCATGAATCAATTTTTGTATCACGCATTTCACTAGTATTCTATCTTTAGACATTTCCATGCTTAATTATCCTCCAAAATCCTTACAAAAATTGCATTCAAGGAGGATCATGTAAGACCCTAGTACATCGGCTACTAGAATCATCATCTTTATCTTCTTCTCTAGGTATGCAACAAATGCATACTACACATCCTTGATTTGGTCGATCAAGGGCACTTGTTTGTTCTCCATGGAGAAACAACGGCTGAAGGTTTTGGTCAGATCCAAGCCTAAGGCAATAGCTACCTTGGCAGGCATCACATTGTTAGATGCACCAGCATCTTTAACATAGTTACTCAATTTAAAGCCATTGACAAGTAAGGAGATGAAAAATAGATCAATGCATCTGGAGGTTGTTGGAGGGTTGGACACAAGGTTACTCTATGGTGTTTTGGGATTAGGAGCAACAAGAACATCAGGAGGTGGATCCTGACTTGGGGTAGTTTCCTTATCTTTGACAAACTTGACAAGCATGTCAAATTGGTCAAGATTGGCTTTGAGGTACTCAGCCTCAGACATCTAGACCTTGGTTTTCTTGGCATGTTCGATAATGTAAAAATCTTGGAAAGAGTTTTGTAAACTAGAAAAAGTAACTTCATTGATTGGTTTGATAAAAGGCACACTGGTCTTTGGAACTAGAGGATTGGCTTTGGGAACAGTAGGAGTTGATGAAGGGGGATGAGGTGCACTTACTTGTGGGTTTGCTGCTTTCTTGGGTTGCTAAGAAAGAGGAAACCTCTTTTGGAAATTGTAACTGGTGGCTTCTCCTTTTTTGGTGGAGCAACAACTTGAGCTTTATCATGATGATTCTATTGGTGCCACGTAAAAAAAACATACATATCTATCACTAAGTAATCTTCATCTGACATCTATAAGTAGCTAATCTTGGAGTCGTCAACTGATTCCATTTCTTCATCTTGGAAGAGATTGACATTTTCTTCCTCGGGATAATCTGGCTATGCATAGTCGTCTTGTTTATCCTCATAATATCTTGCTGCATTATTAGCGAGTGGGGCTTCCAGAGCAAGCCTTCCTTGGGGTGTTGGGAGATGATTCTGATTTTTGTTTCCAACATAATTGGGAAAAGTCCTCCTTGGGAAACCCTTGTAGTTGTT
Organism: Sequoia sempervirens; assembly: GCA_007258455.2. Lineage (NCBI taxonomy): Eukaryota > Viridiplantae > Streptophyta > Pinopsida > Cupressales > Cupressaceae > Sequoia > Sequoia sempervirens. The sequence continues at coordinate 971,951,781 of VDFB02281492.1, forward strand.
GTTGTTGGAAACTTGCTTCTTCAGAGACAAGACTTCATTTTCCAACCTTTGGATCATGGGATCTGTAAAGTTGGAACTAGAATTGGGAGTGTTAGCATTGGATGTTGAAGATCCTGATGCTTGCATCCTTTTGTTGGTATTGGTGTTCTTCCTTATCTCTCTAGCAAGAATCATATTATTTTCAAGACTGGTGGCCAATTGCTGAGTTGCTTTAACATTGGTGAGATTTTCCTTGTGTAAGAAGAAACTTACTTTGGGGAGTTGAGTGTTGATGAAGAAGCACTTCAAGTTGTGATTTGTGGGTCTTGCATCATTTGGGATACGCATCACCAGCTTGTTGAACTTAACTACGAACTTGTGCATGGGTTAATGAGCCTCTTTCTACATGGTCATGAGTTGCACCAATAAAGCATGTGAATCTTCAGCAGGTTTGAATCTTTCTTCAAACTTTGTGTGAAGAGTGACCCAGTCGGTGATTGAAGCATTTGGAAGAGTATAGAACCATTTGGCTGCAACCCCTTGGAGGGATTTGATGAACAATCTTATAGAAACATCTCCATGCTCTATGCCGAGAACACCACAAACAATGTAGAAGGTAGATATGTTTTCATTAGGATGTTGTTTTTCATCACCTAGAAACTTTGGGAGATGCTTTCTCAAAACACGTGGAAGCTCATGCAGAGGTGCAACCAAACGGAGGGGACCAAAGGCATTTCTCCATGGTCCTACAGGTGGTGTGACCATGACTGGTTGCACAATAGGTACTTGAACTGGACGCCTATGATAAACATACCGAACACTTGGAAGAGGATATCTTTGTTTTTGTAGAGGGTAGCTTGTAGCACATTACAACGGTGATCTTACTCATGGAGGAGTAAATGGAAAATTACGTTGAAATAACTCTTTAAAAAGTGGATTTGCTACTCCTTGAGCCCTCAATCCTTGTGTATATCTGAACGGTCCACCAAAATGTAGATCTAAATAGGATGAAGATTAAAAATAACAATATACAAGACTACAATAATAAATTGGAAAGCTTATTCACTTCAATCAAAAGCATGAGGCTTAGATTGCATGATTCATTCCCCAGCCGAGTGGCCAAAAAATTGTTGGGTGAAAATTATGTAATCATCTTTTCAATAGATTACACAAGTTAGATTTCAACCATAGATGTGTGAGATATAATCTCTCCTCTCAGAAAGGGGAGGTGCCCTTCTTACTGCTAACAGAAGCTAAGGTAAAACTAATTAAGTATTTACAAAATGTACACTACACCTATGAAATGGGGGGTGTGTCACATTCATGCTTAGACTCTCTTATTTTAGAGAAGATGTTTTACAATGCTTCACAATTGATAGTTCTGATTCAAAATAACTTTAAATTAAAAAACAAGAAGTAACACCAATACCTCTATCTTATCAAAGCAAAGCATAGAGATACCAAGTATAATAAAAATAACAATAAAAAGAGAAAGGAAAGCTCATGAAGGCACAAAGTTTATTTGTAGCTTTTTCACCAATGGATTTGTGAGAGATGTACCATTTGTCGTATTAGAAGCACAAAGTCTTCTAGATACAACAATTCCACAAACAACATGAACAATTACAAGTAAAAATTCTTGTAGATCATTCAACAATAGTTAACCAAACATAAATGTAAATTCAAATAAAGAATGTAACACAAAGTTTACATAAATTTATTCGAAGCCCTTTAGATCTTATCTACTAATCACCACCAATATAATCAATCCACAAGATTATCGATTCCAACACAAAGTATGGTATGCAATTCTCTTCTTTATTTATCAGATTTTCATTCGCAAACATGGACACAAAGTTTCACAAATCTACTGCAAAAAGGGAAGCACTTCGTTGCAAAATACTAAAAGGTAAAAATTACAATAGAAATCCCTCTTATTTATAAAAGAGAGGAAAGAGAAAATCTAGGAAATTAGCTGAGTAAAATTAGGAAATTTAGGTGAGCTAATTTAGGAAAATCTCACCTAACTTTGACTAAGTAAAAAATGTAATCTATCTTTGTGAAAATACATCTCATATTTTCAGTGTAATTACATTTGCTAAAAAGACATTTAAGATGTCAAAAACTATTTACAAGATGCATAAAGGGAAGCATAAAAAATTTCAACACTAGAGATCAAGAGTCTTCATGGTTCCTTGCTTTGGGCACATAAGTCTTCATACTTCTTCTTGGTCTCTTGGAGGAATGCATCATCTGGACCGACTGTGTAATCTACATGGGTATGAACTCTTGTGATCAACTTTCTGGTAGATGAATGAATTTTCTTGCACCTGTGAAGATGTGTCTTGAGATTATCAAGAGTTAGTCATATCTCCTAAGTGGCATGTATTGAGGCTTTTGAAAATTTGGCATCCTCAACTTGTTGCATGATGACTTCTTTATAGATCTTGGAAAGTTCGTTGTCTGGGAGGAAAATATGGTTTTCTTCAAGAAGCATGCCTACAACTCCTTGATTCCCTTCTCCAGGATAACATGATTTCTTTCAACATCTTCTTGAACATGGTGAAGATCTTCGACAAAATATTTGATTACATTGATGTGGTGCTTTAGTGATTCTCTTACCTCTACATATTTTTCCTTGTTGGGAATTGCCCCAACTTGCACCAATTTATTGAGCTTTACAGATGTTTCATTTGTGACCAAAATGATAGGCACTTTTCCATCTCTTTTTTCTCTTGAGTAAGAATACTTTCTTCCTTATCAAGCTTTGATTTGAGCTTGGCTATTTGTTTGGCCTTCTCATCTGCAACAACTATTACCTGTGAACCATCTTGTATTAATTCATCAATGAAATCATACAATGCTTTATCTTTGTAGGAAAAATTTGCTGCCCTCTATACTATTTGTTCTTCAAGGTTTTAAATAGCCATGGGTTGGATATTTCCTGAAGAGTTTGCAAGTCTCCTCAAAACAACTACATATCATTTGACCTTTTGTTTGTACATGTCTCAGGCTTGCTCCATTTTGTCAAGCCTTCTTGCCAATGCATTCAAGGTTACTTTTGCATCTGACTTTGCACTTTCATTCATGACCTTTCCAATCTAGACTCTTGTTATAGTGTAGTCCATATTTAAATCTCTTTCCTCTTGAGATGGTATATGGATTTCTGAAAACTTATGGCCAGTTTTATCAACATGGAGTTTGGAATGTACCTTTGCCTTTTTCTTCCCCTTGGCTTTTGGAGGGGCTATCTCTTCAATATTGAGTTCCTCTAGAGAGATCATTTTATTTTTCCTCTTCGATACTTGAGATACCAACCAAGGGGGAAGAGAGGAAGTGTGAGCTTCTTAGCTGCTTTTCAACTCTTTTGTCACAACCGCTTCTATAAAAATGACTGGTATGATGACAATTGGAGTAGTGTTTGTCATGACTGCACTAGTATATTGCACACCAATTTGACAATGCAAGAATTCATTCATGAACCTATTGAATGCAGCCTCAGAAGTGATGTCATAAGATGGATATGAAAAAATAGGAATGGATGATGGAGGAATTGACAAAATATCAACTGTTTGTGTATTTGAAACTGATGGAGGAGTGTCAAGTATGGTTGATGCTGCAGGAGGAATGGAGATGTCCACTACATGTATGGTAGATGTGGGAAGAGATGATGTAGGAAAAGGTGGTTGACGAGTGTTTTGATTAGGAGGTGTGTGAGGAACATTTGAAGTTACTGGTGATGACGTTTGGGGAAAGTCTTCAACAACATTCTCATGTGGAGATAGAGTTTGTTCTTTGTCATGCCTGAGTTCCTATTTATCACCTTCTTGTTCTTTAGACTCTTGTTCACCTTCTTGACCACCTTCTTGATCTTCATACTTTTGTTCTCCTACAAAATTTTCTTCCTCATTAGATTCTTCTTGAGAATATTCTTCTTCAGCAGATTCTTCGCTTGAATTTTCTTCTTCTTCAGAATCTATCTCTTCAGAAATGGGCCCTTTTCCTTTGGAGTGAGATGTTTTAGATTTCATGGCTTCTTCTTCTTCAACTTCCTGCATATCCTTCTTTCCAACAATGAACTTTATTCTAGCACCTCTTTGGGAAGAAGAGGGAATAGTTGTCGGCTTATCTTTTGTGCAGAGTTACTCTTCTTGGTTGACTTCTACTCTAGGCATTTCTCCTTCAGACTCTGTCTTGAAGGCTTTCATTTGGAAACCATGTTTTTGTAACCACTCTGTAGTGTTATCCAATATGGGAGCAAGCCTCTCCCTGATGGAGACACATTCCTTCTTAGACCACTATACTACAAGTAAGGGTTTCCTAGAAATCTTGTTTTCATCATAGGCAACATTCATGATGTCACCAAGGTCTATGAAACCCTCTGGTAGGTCAACAATGCCAAGATCCCTGATCTGTTGTATGGTTAGCCTACAATAATCCATTTTTTGGATAACCTCTTCCTCTCTGCAATCAACCTAGATGTCTTCAAAGTGACACTTGTGGTTGTGACCCTTTTTCAACTTCCTATTCACATTCTGGAAATCAAAGTCAAATTTGTATCTATAGGTCCTTATTTTCATGACCTGCATTTCTACATAGATTGATTTGGATTTTTGCACACTCTTGATGGTATATCTACCAATCATCAGTAGAAACTTGAATCCTGGTTTGTGAATCCTCATTCATTCTTTGTGAACTAAAATTAGTTGTCTGTATAACTCCATGAGTATCCATTTGTCTGAGGGATATTTGGGCAACATGTAAGGGCACCCAATGTAGCATCCTACCCTCATGTGAGTGAAAGTTGGGAATTGTAAGAATATGCACCCAACCTTGCTTACCACTTTATAGTCCTCGTCTGACACTTTCTTCTTCTTGAGAGTTGGATCAAAACTGTATAGCAGAGGTATGAATAAAGCATCTATGACCCTCCTGAAATGGAGAAGACTCTCCTTCAACTCCAATTGATAGAAATACTTGTACACTGGTATAGAGTGTTGGTTCCCCTTTGTAGAAAGTCCAGGGAATTGTCTCATCACGATTGTGACATAAACCAAATAAGAAGTCATATAGAACTTCAAAGTTGTTGGTACATTAATCAGCTGCTCATGGATCTAATCACTAATTTGAGTTCCCCAGTCAATATGAGCCTTCTTTCTCCATATGATCTGAATGTATTCATACATCCAGTCCTGAAAATGAGATGATTTCAATAAGCCTTTGACCCTACTAAAGAGAGTGATCATGTCCCTGACATCCTCTTTGAAGTCACTTCATGGAAGCCCTTTCGACCATCTTGATATAGAATGCCTAGGTTCTTTCAACCACTAACTATTAATCAAGTTCTTAGCCTTATTGAGATCTAAGTCATAGACTTCTCATGCCTACTGAATAGAAATCTCTATGTATTGTTCCATGTGTGGAAATTTGAAAACAGTATCAAAGAATTTGGGATCAAGTCTCATTATCACCTATCCAGAGGAGTCTATCACACTTCTGCTTTCCCTGATGTAATGGGATTCAACTTGGAGGACAAACTCTGTATTGTGTGCAAAAGTAGAGAATGTGGACACTAGATGTAGATTGTTGTGTACAATGGCTCTCAGGGAGTCTTCAAGAGGCTTTTGCTTAGTCTTTTTTATGAAGTATTCAAGATCCTAATGATTGACCTCAGTTTCTTTTATTTCGTCCACCTTGGAGATCACCACTGTAGGTGGAAAAACACCTTGGTACTTATATTTCATTTTTTTCTCTTTTTGAGAAGACGATGGAGGCTTCTTGGCTGTCATCTAGAAACAACTAGATCAAAGATGTCACCTTGAGGATCACTTGACGATATCTAGAAAGAAACTACAAGTATGGTGAATCAATAGATGTTAGTAGAAAAAGAAGCATTGAAAGCATGAATCAAGAAAACGATGTTGAGCAACCATGGAATGAGCAACTAGGCATGGAAAATGATGTGAGAGCGAAGAAATGGGGTCCGAAGAAAAAATGGAGCAATTTTGAAGTGTTTAAGGAAAAAACTGCCAAATGTGTAGGAGCATTGAAAATCATCACTCCTACACTTAAAGAGGTGATTTTAGATGTAAGGGCGCTAAAAATCAACACCCTTACATGTTCTTTGAGTAAGATTGCTAATTGTGTCAAGGTGTTGAAAAATCAACGCCTTGACATGTTCTCAGACTTAGAAAAATGGTGAAGTGCATGGGTGGGGTTATTGAGTGCTATCATCAAGGTGAGAAGCCACTCCATTTAGGAGTGGTGATTTTCACCACTCCTACATGGGAGTCTAGTGAAAAACTTCTGAGTTGGAGAGCGGGTTTTTTCACCGCCATGACATTTGAATGCTTGTGAAGATTTTGTGTTCAAGTGGTGAAAAACATCACTCAAACATGAAGAATGAATCTTTCAAACACAATGAAATGTATTCATACATCCTTGGACGTATGGATTCAAAACTTCACCACTCTGAATGATACACGTGAAAACTTGAAAGGATTACTAAGAGAAACAAAGGCTTGGGTGCATTCAACCTAAAACATATTGTCTTAACATTTAAAAATAAAAACCCTAAAAAAAAGGCATAGAGAATAGGGTGTGACATCAAGAAGTTGAAGAACAAGAATAAAGAAAGTTTTGACATGGCGATGGAGATGATGAACTCAAAAAGGAAGAAAAGATTCAAAATCTAAGTCTCATAAAACATTTGGTAGAAGATGGAAACAAAAACTTTCAGAGATTTTGAAAACAAACGAATAGAAGAAATGCCATCAAAAGAAAATGACATACCTTGAGAAAACGTGAAAAAACCTAGAATGATGGTGAAGAGATCCCAAAGCATGAGCTCGAAAGAGGTTGAGGAAGAAACCAACGTGCAGAGGAAATGGGAGAAAAACAAATAGAATGAGTCTAAACATAACCTAAAATCACTTAAAATTGATTTAAAGTGGAAAATATGAAACACAAGTCACGCATTAATTATGGCACGTTAAGTGGCATAAAATTGGGAAAAGTGCATAAGAGATCAAAATCACCACCCATGTATAGAGAAAACTAAGTAAAAAGAAAAAGTGCACAAGCGCTAAAAATCAACACTTGTGCACCAAAAATTGAACTTGACAAAAATGCACAAGTGCTGATTTTTAGCACTTGTGTACTTTAAGGACTTAAATTTTTTTCACAACCTCAACATGTAGGAGCACTAAAAAATCAACGCTCCTCCACTATTGCCAATTTTCACAAATCCCAAAATTTGGAGGTTGACCAAGATGCTTGTTTCGAAGCTCTTCGAAAGACGGACGGGGAAAGAAACTCAAACAAACTATTTGAGATTTTGGAACACATATTGAGGTGGATTGAAAATGACCTTGTTTTGTGTGCTTGAACACCACGAACCTATGAAACAAATTTTTTTTGACGTAGGGTGGTTATCTGTGGATCAAGCTTTGCTAGATTCCATGATAACTTGATACTAAAGCAATAGTGAAGGAATTCTTTTTAGTCTATATGGATGCTTATCGAATTATTTATTCAATTATAGAATAATGCTATGCATCTTTGTAGGGATCTATCTAAATGGTTATATTAAACCTCTATGAACTTATCTTTAATTCTCAACTATTTTGAGAATGTGTTTTAAAAATTGAGTAATATCTCTAATGTTCTATCTATATGTGAATGTGGTTGTGAGACCAAGCCAATAGAAATCCCAACCCAACAATCCAAAAGAGCTATTGAAAATGATTTTTTTGCAAGGATCATATTAGGAAGATAAAAATATTTAAATGCTTAAGAAAACTTAAATAGTTCCAATCTTAAGATATTTGTTAATCCTAATTAGTTAAAAATTGGAACCCTCTCTTTTTTTTTTCACTAATTAATGGACATGTTGATCCTACCTATAAACCATGGTTCCATAACTAACCTAGCCAAGATGTCCTTTTTCCTAAGATAAATGAATCCTATATACCATTATGGTTTCACTTAATTCAAATAAATTGCTTTGGATTGTTTTAATTTTTAGAATATAAAATGTATGTTAATATGAATTTAACATTTTATCAAATTTAATCTCTTAACAATTTTAAGTCTAGGAATCTTATAAAAAGATACCACGTATTTTTGTGTGGTTCTTATATTTACAAATTTGTAACCACAATGTGGTGGAAATAATTTCCCTAAATTATTTGGCCTTTCCAAGCAATGTTCTAGACCATTACTTTTTCTCAAAAGGGCTATGTAGTCTCAAATCACTTAAGATAAAGTTGGTGTATCAAGTTTTCACTCTTGAAATATTTCTCACATTACTATCCACCAAATAATAAAAAATAATCTATTGGTTTCTATAAATTATGTATCAAATTTTTAATAATGATAAGAATTTCTACATATTTTATCTTCGTAAACTATGGTGGTATTTGATTATGAGACTTGAACAACAATTTAAGGTAATTTTTTTTTAAATTTATAATATAGGTGTTTATTTATTAATTAGTCATATATTAATATTGGAAGAATTTCATATGGATTTTTTACTAAAATATATGGAAAATCACTTATAAAAATTATTAACATTTAATACTAATTATAAGTATCACCAAAGTAATACTCAAAAAAATAAAATAAAAGCTATTTAGATTAAAATTAAATGACAATTTTAATGGGATTTGAAATATTATTGATTTAGGATATTTTTTAATTAAAATAAGTTGAATATTTTACAAAATAAACATTACTGAATTCACAATAAAACATAGTCATACAAACAAATCCCAAAGAGCCATTTCCATACATGTTAATAGCTGGCAAAACAAGGACAGACAATTGAGAGGGGGGAGTGAATCAAATGTCAGGGTATGTGCAGGATCGTCATGGAAAAAACAGGCCCTTAAGTGGCAAAATTAAAAAATCGAGTTAGGCAACTTGACATAAAATTTTGAATAAGTTATCTATATTATTTCAAAAATACATGTAAGAATAGAATTTGTAGCAAATTGAATGTAGTTTCTAAACTACTAGGTTTATTTTATTTTTAAAAATCTATTTGGTGAAAATTTGAAATTTCAATCATAGTACTTAAATTTCAAGAAAAATAAGAAGTAGGTGTCTGTCGACCACCCTAACCACAATAAAATGATAATATTTTTTATAAGATTTTAGATATGTAAGTAGATGACTCATGTCGGATGTGATGCATGATTTTTGTAATTTTTTTCCAAGTAAATAATTAATTATGATTTTTAATTACAACTTTTAAAAAATATAAAAATTGTATGTTTGACCACCTTAACTTGGCCAAAACTTCATGAAATTCATTTTTTTTTTTTTAATCCTATAGTATGTGAAGCATAGAATGTGATGCATGTTTTAGATTCAAAAAATGTGATATCATTTGAAACCTATAGATGTTTTTCAATCAACCTATCAATTAGGACTTTAGTAAGAATTCAAATAGAAAATAAACAATAATTATTTATTAAATTCAAAGTAAAGCATAATTTATATTGGTGGAAAGCGAGAATCTCCTTTAAAAACCCTTTTCCTTTCATAAATTTTGGGTAAAAAAAAAATTGTCAGCCACATACCCTACACATACCCATCATATCGCCACTTTTTGGCCCATCATGATCCTGCACATACCCATCATAGAAATTTAAACTTTTCTAACTTAACTTAACCTTAATCTAAGATCTAATGAATAAGCAATTAAAACATCAAAGAGAAAAATAACACCAAGATTTTTGTGTGGAAACCCTGTTAGGGGAAAAACCACGGTGGATGTTAGTCCACAAGATTATACTCTGTTAGAAGTATCAAAATAATTAATAAGGGGAATGCACATGCATTCAGGCACACTGCCTAGAGCTCACTGCTCAATTAGAAAAGAGGACTCATTTTCCAACAATAGGGTTTGTATTAAAACCATCAAAGATGTGAACTGAGAAAATAGCTTCTTCACAAGCTTGATTACAGTTCCAATTAAGTTCAACACTTCTTCACACTTCTCACAATCTTCTTCACACTATGCTCTTCAATCGAATGATATTCACATATACACACATAGGAGCACACGAAGCATCATCTACATCAATGAACTAATTGCCCTTATATATCTACTACATGAGATTCCATCACTACTTTGTCAGCTAAGAAAATAAAATATATTTGCAATGTCGGCCCAAATTTACAAATAAAATTTTAATGAAAATTCACCAAGGTCAGACACAACATAGTGGAGACCCAAATTAACATCTCCAATAAGAAAATAATTTAATTAATTTCACCTCAAAGATCCACAACACGCTACCAACAACATGTCGGCTAGAAACATGAAAAACCAAACATGCACCAGAAAAGATCTTCATCCATGAGCTCATCAATTAATGTGGACATACCAAAAAGATAGAGAATGATCTAGAGATATCTGAGAGAACCAAGAAACAATAGAGAAGCATCCGCAACAACTGAGATAACTAGAATCACATAATCTTCATTCAAGAACACTGACAGAGACCAGCAAGACATTGCCAAACCACAACATATTCAAAACTTCACATGGACCTCTGAAACTTCTGGTAGATGATCTAGATAAACTCAACAATAAACCCTTAAATCCACGTCAGCTAATCTTCAACGTATAGAACATGACACCATCATGACCTGCACAATTCCACTAGGAACACAAAACACTTTCTCTTACAATATTCTCAATGACAACCACATATCAGCAACCATATCCACAACATCCAACAATCTCCCCCTTTGGCATTGATGGAAACACATGATGTGAAAAATACCATCAACCCAACTGACTTCTTCTACACTACTCCTCTCAATTGAACTTCTCTCCACAAAGATTTTTCACAATGCACTTCTCCCCCTTTGACATCAATGGAAAAGGTAACAATGACCTTTCCATGCACATAATCTGAACCACATATCTACACATCTAACTACTCCTCCTGAGTAGCAGCCACAGAAACATCAATCCAGATCAAAGTATAGCAATGAAGTTCACGGATTGATGCAAGCAAATGCATCATTTAGTTCTTATCAGGAGGGGTAATTATCCCTAGCATTCCTCTGAGATACTCAAAAGTATCCTTCGGCAAAGGCTTAGTAAATATATCTACAATTTTTTCTTTGGTAGGCACATATTCCAATCTGACTTCTTTCTCATTCATGTTCTCCCTTAAGAAGTGAAACTTGATTGATATATGTTTAGTCTTAGAATGTAGTACCGGATTCCTTGATATATTTATTGCACTTGAATTGTCATAGTATATGGCAATAGGTTCTTCATATATCACCTTGATATCTTTCAACATTTTTTTCATCCATATCACTTGAGTACAATTATTGGCAGTAGCAATGTATTCTACTTCAACAATAGATAGAGAAATTGAGTTTTTCTTTTCACTCAACCAAGATACTAGCTTCTTCCCTAGGAAGAAAGCACCACCACTAGTACTTTTCCTGTCATCTACATCACCAGCCCAATCTGCATTAGTGTATGCACAAAAATTAAGATCATCATCCTTTGGATACCAAAGTCCAAAGTCAATTGTTCCTTTTAGACATCTAAAAATTATTTTGACAGTAGTCACATGTGATTCCTTCGAATTAGCTTGAAATCTAGCAACCATACATACAATATTCATAATGTCTGGTCTAGTCTGTGTTAAGTAGAGAAATCCACTGATCATTGACCTGTATCAAGTTTCATTTGCCTTTGGAGAATCATCATTCTGTGTCAACTTACATCCGGTCACCATGGGAGTACCAATAGGTTTGGAGTCATCCATTCCAAACTTCTTTAGTAGTTCTTTCACATATTTGGACTGAGATATGAATATCCCCTAGTCCAACTATGTAATTTGCAATCCTAGAAAGAACTTCATCTCACCAATCATGCTCATCTCAAATTCACTCTTCATCTCATCAACAAAAATCATACATTGATTATCATCTCCTCCAAAAATGATGCCATCAACAAAAACTTCTATAATCAACTCCTTATCATGATCTAACTTGAAGTATAAGTTACTATCAGTAGTACCTTTAGTGAATTGAAGCTTCAGTAAATATTTGTCCTATCTAGCGTACCAAGCTCTGGGGGCTTGCTTAAGTCCATACAAATATTTCTTCAATTTGCAAACCATATCTCCCTTGTTTGTTAGCTGGAATCCATCTGGTTGTTCAATGTACACTTCTTCTTCTAGTTCTCCATTCAGAATTGTAGACTTCACATCCATTTGATAAACTTTATAATTCTTATGTGCAGCATAAGCAAGAAATAATCTCCCAGCTTCAATTCTAGCTACAGGGGCAAAGGTTTCTTCAAAATCAATACCTTCCACTTGAGAATAACCTTTACATACCAGTCTTGCTTTATTCCAGACCACTTCACCTTCTTCATTCAACTTATTTTTAAATACCCACTTAGTACAAATCACATTTTTTTCTGTAGGCCTAGGAACCAATAACCATGTGTCATTCTTCTCAATCTGTGTTAGCTCTTCCTTCATGGATTCTAACCAGTGTTCATCTTGATAGGCTTTAGTGACACTCTTAGGTTCAATCTTGGAAATCAGACAATATTCTTCTAGTTTGCACTCCTTTACTCTTATCTCCTATGATTTCATTTTCAAAATGATTCAACTTTACATACCTTGGAGTTTTGGGACTTTCTCGGACTTCTGACTCTTTTGATATTTCTTAGATACACTTGCCCTTGTCTGAGCTTCTTGACTGACTTGATTTACCAAAACAAATTGAGGTTGCTTCACTAGAACATATGGAATAATCTAAAGTAGATTCGGTGTCTGAGTGTTCTTTACTCGACTTGTGTTGTCTTCATCTAAATCATAACTACATCGTCTAGATGATTTGATAGAATCCTCATCAACTTTGACATTTTCACTCTCAACCATCTTTCTCGGTCTTTAGTTATAGCATCGGTATGCCTTGCTCTTAGTGGAGTAACCTAGGAAGATCCCTTCATCACTTCTAGCATCAAATTTTCCTATATCATCATCTCTCTTGATATAACACTTGCTTCCAAAGATCTTAAAATACTTAACAGTAGGCTTGTGACCAAACCATAACTCATAAGGGGTGTTACCAAAATTGCTATTCACATTTACCCGGTTCAAGGTATACACAACAATGCTTACCGCTTCACTCCAGTACATCTGAGACACATTTCCTTCCATCATCATGGTTCTAGCAACATCCATAATTGTTCTATTCTTTCTCTCCACAAATCCATTTTGTTGAGGGGTTTGAGGAGCCGATAACTATCTTTTAATACCATGTTCTTCACAATAAGAGTTGAACTCCTTAGAAATAAACTCACCACCTCTGTCAGATCTCAAACACTTGATTTTTAGACCTTTCTCATTTTCTGCCATAGCCTTGAAACATTTGAATTTCTGCAGTGCTTCACATTTTTCTCTCGAAAAGGAAACCCAAATCATTCTAGAGTAATCACCAATAACCAACATAAAATACCTTTCTCCATGAATGCTTCTAACTTTGGAGGGACCACAAAGGTCAATATGTAGCAACTCCAGTAAATTATTTGAATGAAACTATTTGCTTCGAAAAGAGACTCTAGTCTGTTTACCTATCTGACATTCCTTGCAGAACACATTAGTAGGCTTCACTAATCTAGGCAGATCTCTTACTACTTGAGTAGAACTTATCTTGATAATGTTGTCAAAGTTTACATGACACAATCTCCTATTCCACAACCAACTTTCATCTACTTTAGAAATCAGATAACTTCCATTAGTAGTATTCAAGTGAAAAATGTTACCTTTTGTTTATTTTCCTGTTGCAATCATGTTCCTGAAACTTCCATGTATCTTGCATCTTTCATCTTTGAACTGTGGATCATATCCCTTATGAACCATCTGTCCAACACTCAACAAGTTGTGCTTCAGGCTTTCAACATAGAGGACATCATCAGTGTTGTCCTTACCACCAAGGAAAATAGATCCTTTGCCACGAATCACACCAGCATTGTTGCCTCCAAATCTTACAACCCCACTGTCATACTTCTCTAGACTCACAAATTTTCTTTTATCACTAGTCATATGATGTGAGCATCCACTATCAATGACCCATTCATGTTTTTCTTCAACTTGAGCTGCAAGAGATTTTTCATCTTTAGTAGATTCAGTAGCCACATGATTATTTTCAATAGTAGCAATGAAAGCCCAATCATCTTCTTTTCCATTGTCCTTATCAGACTCATCATCAGTCATTGCTTCTTCAGCAAAGTAGCATCTCTTTGGGAATCTAGACTTCTTAGGCTTAGATCTAGGAACTCTTTCAGGACATCTTGATGCAAAATGACCTATTTTATTGCAAGAAAAACATTTAATAGGTAATACATCTTCATACTTACCTTTTCCTTTTCCTTCTTGCTTTGCAATCAGTGCTTCAAGTTCTTCTACCTCTCTTTCTTTATCTTCAAGTTGTTTCAGTTCTTCATCATACTTGGATACCTTCCTAGAACTCTCTCCCTAACTATATCTTTGTCTATTACTTCCGGATACAGTAGCCTTGAATGCAGATTCAATCTTTAGTGTAGATTCACCAAATTCACTTATCTCAAAAGCAACAAGCTTCTTGATCAATGTATCTCTTGTCATCTTGTTTACTAATCTGAACTCTTCAATAGCATGAACCTTCATTTTGTAGGAGGGAGGAAAGGATCTGAGTACTTTAGCCACAATTTCATCCTCGTCGACAGAACCACTGACACATTTAATACCCATCACTATCTCATTTACTCTTTGCATAAAAGAAGTGATATTTTCATCTTCACCCATCTTTAGATTTTCATACTTTCCTTTTAAGCTTTGTAGCTTAGCTATCTTCACCTATGCATCTCCTTCATACAAAGTTTCCAATTTCATCCAAATCTCATGAGCTGTCTGTAGACCTACCACATTAGCCATATTTGAATCTGTCAGGGCACTCACCAAAGCTTCAATAGCCCTAATATTACTTTCAACATCTTTGATCTCATCAGCAATAGAGGGGCCATTATGAGGAATAATATATGGATCTCTTGTGATCTTCCAGAAGGCTACACCAATACACCTTAAATGACATTGCATCCTAATCTTCCACAGTGAATAGTTAACACCATCAAATCTAGGATTGTCCTATTGAATGTTGCCATCCTGGATCACCTCAAGCTATTAAACTTCTTTAGAGGAACTAGCTCTAATACCAATTGTTGGAAAAAAAGGATAGACAACTGAGAAGGGGGGTGAATCAGTTGTCACAAAAATTGAAACTTTTCTAACTTAACTTAACCTTAATCTTAGATCTGATGAATAAGAAATTAACACATCAGAGAGACAAATAAAACCAATATTTTTGTGTGAAAACCTTGTTAGGGGAAAAACCACAGTGGATGTTAGTCCACAAGATTATACTCTGTTAGAAGCATAAAAATAAATAATAAGGAGAATGCACATGCATTCAGGAACACTACCTAGAGCTCACTGCTCAATTACAAAAGAGGACTCACTGTCCAACAATAGGGTTTGGATTAAAACCATCAAAGATGTGAACTAAGAAAATAGCTTCTTCACAAGCCTGATTACAGTTCCAATTAAGCTCAACACTTCTTCACACTTCGCACAATCTTCTTCACACTCTACTCTTCAATCGAATGATATTCTCACATAAACACATAGGAGCACATGAAGCATCATCTACATCAATGAACTAATCGCCCTTATAGATCCGCTACATGAGATTCCATCACTACTTCGTCGGCCAAGAAAATAAGGTATATTTGGAATGTCGGTCCAAATTTACAAATAAACTTTTGATGTGAATTCACCAAGGTTGGCCACAACATAGTGGAGACCCAAATTAACATCTCCAATGTGAAAGACTTTAATTAATTTCACCTTGAAGATCCACAATTGCTACCAACAACATGTCGGCCAAAAACATGAAAAACCAAACATGCACCATAAAAGATCTTCATCCATGAGCTCGCCGATTAATGTGGACATACCACAAAGATAGAGAATGATCTAGAGACATCTGAGAGCACCAAGAAACACTAGAGAAGCATCTGCAACAACTAATATGACCAAAATCACACAATCTTCATTCAGGAACACTGACAAAGACTAGCAAGACACTGTCAAACGACAACATACTCAAAACTTCACATGGACCTCTAAAACTTCTGGTAGATGATCTAGATAAACTCAACAATAAACCCTTAAATCCATGTCAACTAATCTTCAACGTACAGAACATGACACCATCGTGACCTGCACAGTTCCACTAGGAACATAGAACACTTTCTCTTACAATATTCTCAATATCCTCAACATATACAACAATTGATACACCAAATGCTAATAGTGTTGACATCAATAACAACCACATATCAGCAACCATATCCACAACATCCAACATTAACAACCAAAAAATTTAGTCCATAAACTAATCCTTGTCCAAACTATTTTATAATTGATAAAAGATATATAAGATACTTAATATATTAGATATACATCACTCAAATAAAGATGGGGGGTAATGCCAATTTTATTGAATAGTACAAAAGTGTAAAGGGCTTAGAAACTTAATAGTATGATCTATAAGTCAAAGACATGTTACTCATTACAAAATCCTTTCCCTGCTATTCTCACCTTCCCCTGCTAGAATCCTCTTTTTTGCTCTAGAAGGGAGGGACAACTCCACCTTATTTGAACTCTAACTCCCTTTCCTCACCTTCACTGAGCCTTTACTCTTGGACCCAACTAAAGGAGAAACCTCAATTTCCAAACTAGTGTGCGAACTACCAAACTAGGAAGGGGAAGCCTCTTTCTTGGCTCTTTTCCTAAATAGATTAGTAGAGTCTTCTTGGGGTCCAGAGTACTCAAAAGTGTAAGGCCCTACCTGGTAAGGAAACCTTCTTCCTCACATGGAATTCCTATCCATAGTAATCATGATTGTCCCTTGTGCTTAGGTGGATTTAAAAGTTGCATAGTACTTGATTTGTTTGGTTATTCTTTTAGTTTATTGTCATAAACATAAATTGCTGTTTATGAGCTCAAGAAATGAGAAACAGAGTTATTTCATTAAAGCATATAGGGTCATGCACCCTAGTTTAGTAGGATCTCATCTAGTCTCCAAAAGCTATTTGTTTTTACCACCCATTTTCAAAGAAGTGGTATTTAAATAAAAATCAGTAGTAACATAATGAGTGGTCTTAATGAATATAACCACGATGTTAATATTATGTCATTTAGTGGTGTTACTAGGGTGAAAACCTTTGTTGGTACAAAGTTAAAAAAATGGTTCATTTAAAATAACTATTTTGTGACCATCAATGAGGTAACTCAATTAATTGTGGAGTAAGGTAATTTTATCATCCTCGAATAATAATAACAAGGCCTTCATTTACATGTTTTCCTATTGAATTACTCTATGGTGGAGTGTTCTTGTATGTTGGCTTTTAAAACAACAATATCTAGAATAAATGCTGAAAGTTGGGAGCATTGAGTGGGTATGATAAATCATAATGATGGGTTCATTTTCCACCCACCATCTTAATTAATTCAAGATGGCATGCCTTGTCAAGTTCTTAAGATATCATTGCATAATATCCAAGCATTCATTTCAAAGAAATAAACAAGTAGTGATGAATCTTCATTTGATAAGCTACAGAAAAATAAGAAAGTCTATGAGTTAAAGTCTTGGTTGCACCATCTCTAGAAAGCATTAAATTAATGAAAGATTTTATAGTCAAAACTCTATGCTCAACTACGGCAATGTCTATACAACCTTCAAAACGGTCATTTGTAAATATTAATTAATTAAAAAATAAAGAATACATTTATCTTTATTTTTAATTAATTAATAAATCCGGTCAAATGGCTATTTTGAGGGCTGCATAGACAATTCCCTCAACTACAAGTTTACGCCATGCCTCAAAAATCACGCCATGATATTTTGAGTAAAGGAATTATAAAGAGGACATTATGAAAGAGTATGGGGAAGAGAGCACGAGGTGAGCATGATTGCGTGAAGATGAAGACACAGAAGAATTAATGCAGAAATTCAGTCTCCCTTATGGGGATTTGGCTTGCCTTCAATGTCTCGGGGGAATGATAGGTATCGGGTGGATAGTTTGGAGGGAGTTGGGTTTGGTAGTAGTGTTAAGAAAAAAAATGAAGAGAATGAATAACACGATTTCTAAAGGAATGGCTCTAGTTTTGGCAGTTATTTCACAGCTCTAGAAAAATGGGAACCGAGAATCTAGATCTAGTCATGGGGATACTTATTGGTGTGACTATCAAAGCAGTGGGGGGAATTTCACTCTTCTCTACATCATATTTCATAGGAGACGTGCTAAAGGGAAGGCAATAGCTTAGATCAGAGAGGCTGGACTATCTAAATACAATATAATGGTGTCGATTTAAGCACAATGCTTTCAGATTCATCAGGAAGTTGAGAGTCATCAGAAGCAAATTAATATAACGTTTATTTTTTTCTTCATGGTGGGGATGACAGGAAAATAACGTGCTGACCACAGCTCCAAATTTACCATTTAATGGTGTGAGCCAGTTTTTCAATATCGTTATTGTGAAACAAAATCATGTAAAGTGAAACGACGATAAAAAAGATACCACAGTTTAGAAAAGCATTAGTTTATCCATAGTCTTGGGTGAGTTTTTCAGTAGTGGGTGGATTATACAAGCACTCTTTTGGTGTAGGAGTCCAATCCTCCAAACTTACTTTCACCAAGGCAAGTGAAGATGGACTTAGATAAGTGGTGCAAATTATATACACCAGTGCTACAGGTCATTCAATTCTTACTCCACTTGTTCTCTGAATCAATAATTCTTCCCCTTTATTATTTTCTAGATTGTTTAAGAATTAATGATTCAAGTCTTCTACAAATATCAGATTTAGGTTATAATATATTCACACAAGGGACGCGTAATAAAGCTCTCAACATATCAGTGTTAATAAATTTTAGACTAACAAATTGAAACCTTACTTAGGTTTTGACTGTATATTTGACTTATGGGTCAAACTTAAACTACCATTTTATGTTCTATAAAAAATGGAGATTGGAAGGACTCTCCAACTGTTGAAGCTCAATTAGTCAGTTACTTTAAGAGAAGTATGAATTTTACTGCAGCAATCTCCATTTTATTTGTTTCGATCTTTGTTTTCTTTAAATTGTTATCTCAAGGATGGTTAGACATTTCTACCTCTTATGGATTTTCCAACCACGTTATCTCGACCTTTAGGGTCATTATTCTATTAGACCAAGCTGGCCGAAAACGACTAGTAGCAAGGGCCTTGGGATGGCCTTTCAATTTCTTAGAATCCTGGTTGAGGCGAATTGACCTAGGGAAAAAGGATAGCTCGATGCCCCATTTCTAGAAAAAAAACTATAATAACAAAAAAATTTACAGAGTAAAGAGTTATATCAACTAAGGAAATTACATTTTGTATGCCATTCTACAGTCGATCCATGAGAAAGAAAGCTTCAAGTGGGTTGTGAGCGCTACTCTCTAGAAGAGATACAAACTCCCTACAACAGCTGCCAGTTACTTGGAATAAGTTTTAATGTAAATTGAACTGATCATATATTCCTCCCTAGTGGCAGTCGACTGCCTCTAAGATCCATGAGAAAGAGAAGTGACCACATTGAGAATTTTAGAGTTGAATTGGATGGGAAAAGAAAAGAAATGGGTGCAACTACTCCACTTCCTGCTGAAGGCAATTCATAATAGCGGAACCTACTTGGATGTCATCGTTAAGGATATCAGTATATCACCCAACAAAATGAAGTCTTAATATGGAAGGATTAATCTACTGAGAATACATTCCCGAGTCATAGAATCTGACTACTCGACCCTCTAATTTATGGTTAAAATCCTTTGTGATAGAAGCTGTTGTGAAAACCCTCTAGAATTTATAATCCCCTCTCCCTCCAACCCCTCCTTAACTAAATCTAGAGTGGTCATATCAGGGATACAAGAAGTCTCAAATCAAAAGATGGTTAAAGATCACCCCAATATATGGGAAATGATAATAACGGATGGCACCCAGCTTGACTGTGTGTCGTGCTTGAAAATGTTGACCTGCCTAATGAATCCTGGAGTAACCATGGGATTACCCAACAGGCCCATTTGTGTATGTCTTTCCTTGCAGCTGAAGTGTAGAACCATGAGGTAAGTCACTTGCCTCGATTTTCAATATGGAAGAGATGATAATCTATATATGGGTTAATTTCCTTTTGTTTGTGTTTTATTGCATTCTAAAGCAAGCCTGTTGTTACCTATCAAATGAAAGTGTTGGTTATGTGATTCTCATGTATTGCTATTTTCCTACTCAATACTTATTTGTATCTGCAAACAAATGGTTTTTTTTTTTGAATCGTGGTTTACCTCATTCTAAAATAATTCTGTTTTTGTTTTTATCTGTTAAATGAAAGACACTGGTTCTGTGTTGTGTGTTTTTTTTTC
The DNA here is from genome assembly GCA_007258455.2 of Sequoia sempervirens. NCBI lineage: Eukaryota > Viridiplantae > Streptophyta > Pinopsida > Cupressales > Cupressaceae > Sequoia > Sequoia sempervirens. Next base: position 971,972,294 of record VDFB02281492.1, read on the forward strand.
ATTTGTGGTTGTTTTTACTGATGGTTGCAAACATTTCTGCCCTGTCCAATAATTTAAAACTATCCACTTTAATGGCCTCTATAAATATCTGAGTTTCTAACTCAATTTATAGGCCCCTCTGCTTACGTGCTTTTACTGTAAATAGGATTTTCTATATGATACATTCTTAGTTTTTTTTTTTTACATGTAATTGCATTTGTATATATGTATGCGTTCTACATACATATGTAGTTGTGTAAATACATATTTATCTATTATAATAGAGATAATTTTTAAAGGAGAACATAGGTTATAATGTATTCGAAATCAATACCAAACAATGCTTAGATTTAGGTATTGTTCTTTCAAAAACTAAACCACCATCAATGCCATGAGTAATTCATATGATTTCAATATAGTACTATTTAATAATGGCTTTTTTAATACCAAAAAACGATGCGTAGAATTTAAAACTCAGTTCTATCATCTATGCATTGTCAATACCCAAAATAATAATGAATAGGATTTTAAACATAGTTCTACCAACAAAGTGTGTGCCATTTCCAAAATGAAAATGAGAAAGTTTTAACACCATCCTATTAATATAGTGGCATTGCCAATTCCAAATAAAAATGCACAAGATTATTAGACAGCCCTTGTAAAAAAACTGGCACTATCAATACCAATAAATATGTATATAGCTTTGATATTGACATAAGGAACTAAATGACTTTGCTCAATTCACATTTTTCCCTTGAATTAGTGTATGGGTACCAATCTTTAACATATTTAATGACTCATTAAAATCTCAAATTGTACAACTCAACAAAAAAAATCATATATTTGAAAGAACTCAAAATGAAGTTAGTTTCCAAATAAACTCATTACCTAGGTTTAAAACTCACATTGTTATCATGTTGGTAACAATAAATCTTCATTTTATGTCGCTTGCCAGCATATTCTTATTGCATCGTTGCAACACTTGATTTGACCTATTTAATAGGAAAACAAACCTTTGATAGATATCTACCTATTGATAGTTACCTAATGAATTAGTATAAATTTTATTATCACTAAATGGGTATTTATTACATGATGTAGAACTGCTAATCAAAAGTTTGATAATTTAATAGTAAATTGATTTAGGTATCATTTCTCTTATCAATAGGTATCATATGATCTTATTTCATTTTTTATTATTCATTTATAAAGGGGAGTATTTATTTAAATTTGATTAATCAATAAAATTTTGATATCAAGTTAGAATTTAATTATTACCCTATATACATTAATCCTTGGGCATTGAATAGTAACAAATTTACAAATCCTTAGTTTAAGTAGCTATTAGTTTGATTGGAAATGATTTGTACTGTTTGTGAAGTTATAATTGTAGGAATAAACTTTGTACTCATCTACATCCATGCTTTTATTGAAATGTTTTAGAAATATCAATTCTATTATTATGAAATATTATTTAGTAATATTGTCAAACATTATAAATAATTGCACCTTTAAAGTCTTCGACTATGTGAGTAGATAGATGGAATACAAGTTAACATAAATGAGAATCCATGTTGCTCCTTGTTTCCAACCAAGTAGGATTGCTTAGAGACCTATAATAATTTTCCCATTATGGTCCATTTCTTGTATTAACCAAATTGGTGATAAACTAGTTGTGAACCAAACCTTGATGATTTGTGTTTTGTTGGTCAATCAAGTATGATCTGTGAAATATATATGAAGGAAAGCCCATCATAGACGAGCCCTTGAGGAATTAGTTCTAGTCCCTAGGGTTTGCTCTCTTTTCATTACCTTGTGTTAATATTGATATATTGTATTGGCATAGTTTGTGGCTTGATTATGTCTTCTGACCATGAATGTGTTTGTAGGACTAATTAAGTCTATCTCGATGATGTGATTTCCATGTCTCCACTTGAAACCCTATTAGGATTGCCTAAGCAATTTAGTCACTTAACTGAATTTTATAATCTATATTTGGTCAAATGTTGATATGCCTTTTAAGAATTGTGTGCATTGGAAATGAAATTTTGCAAGTTAGTCATGTGTTGAAATCAAAATTTGAAATTTTTGTTTTAACCTCAATTGTATTTTAGTGTTAAATTTTAGGGCATTACAAAAAGAATCTGACTCAACATCCTCTTGTTCATAGTAATCATCAGATTCATCGCCCATTTCAAAATCATAGGGAAAATCCTTAAGCTTACAGTCTTTGTTCACTTTGGGAGCTTCAATTACATACTTATCTTTGATATGTTTTGTAATCAAGAGCATTAACCCCTCATGCATATAGGGGTTATTGGGGTTCTTTCAAAACTCTAGGATGCCATTTTCCAGAGACAAGAGTAGATAAAAAGGAAACACCACCAACTTATTATGTCTAAAATGGTTGAGGAGCATGAAATGATAACCATAAATGGCAAAGAACCTACCATCTAAGGTGAAGTACCTCATAATCACCATCACCACCTCCCACCAAATGGGCTTTATAGATTGCTAATGTTTGTTAGGGTGTAGTAAGATATACAATATATTATTTAATGTAACACAATAAAGTAAATATATTGCCTCAAGAAAATCATGACTTTCTCCTAAAGCATGATCTAACTCATTTTCTTGAATTAAAATATTAATCTTTCATTAAAATATTTTGAATTGGCCATATAAAATTATCTATCACTTTAATTAAATGATACTGATATCATAATTTTTTATTTTATTATTTAATCTAAAGATATGATTAAATTGTAATTATAATAATTAGATATTAGTAAGAACTATAAGAAAAAGGTGACCTATGAGACATTACATGCTTGAAGATCTTATTATTGGATAAAGAAGTAATGATGAATATATTTATGATTTATTTTCTTAATTTGTCAATTCAACTTATATGGTTTTAAGGTTTTAAAATATATGACCTCAATGATGGAGCACATATCTTCATAAATAGACCAACTCAAACTCACACCATACAATATATATATATAATGTTTCCATATATATATATATAATGTTTCCAAACGCACCTGTAATAAATTAATACATTATAAAGTGGACATTGAATTACAATCCAAGTTTGGTTATATTAACACATAATCATGTGACATGTCATTATGAAAACATATTTGGACATTATCTCAAAATGGGCACAAAACTAAATGAGAAAATTTGGAATGTTATGTACAAATTTGTTGGAATCTTGTTGGTGTTGTCATTGATGTCAACCCCTAGCATTGTTGTTATTGGAAGCTTGAAGTTGTTAGTGTTGTCAACACAATGTTGCTAGTGTTGTTATTGTTGTCAACTTTTAGTATAACTATGGAGATTGTTGGAGCCTACTTGTGTTGATGAGATCATTGGTAGTATGGATGTGTTGTGGTTAATAAGAAGTGTTTTAGATGTTTATATTTTAAAAGGCCTTGATAGTGTTGTAGTTGCAATTGGTTCACTTGGTTTCCAAGTGATTTTGAGAAAATTTGAATAAAAGAGATTACAGTGTGACTGAATGGTATTCAATGTTGTGCTCTACATTTCTTCATGGTTGAAGATATGCTTGTGTATTTTGGATGTGATGATCAAAGGTATTATATCCAAAGTTTTAGGTTCTAGATCATACAATAATGTAAGTTGTGTTCACCAATGTGTGTGCCTGTGAAAAAGGTTGTCTAGGAGAAATGATATTGCTCCACATTTCTCTGTATTAAAGTTTCCTATCTTGCGGATTTGGGGAAATGATTATAATATCTATTGTTGAATACTAGAATACAAAGAGGGGGGTGAATTAGTATTCTTTGAAACCACTTAAGCATTTAAAAATTAATTCCACACATAATATTCAAATTGTAGTAAGGAAAGGAATCATGAAAGAAATCATCAGAGACAACACATGAACACCCTATTTTTACGTGGAAAACCTAAAAAGGGAAAAACCATGGTGAGGATTAGCTCATAGTATATTATAACCGGTCATAACATATTACAAATAGGCTCACTACCAGATTAATTCACTGTCCGATAGACTCACTATCCACATAATGAAAGAAAGATAGAAGAAGGGGTGACACATTTCCAAGATCTAAACTTCTACAAATGCATCTAAAATATTCTAAAGATACAGTTTTGTTGAAGCTCAAAACATTGACGTTCATTAACACACTTCATGCTACATTGTTCTTACATCCTGCTCTTCTCTACATTCACATCACACTCACACACTTGTATTCAAAATTTAGAACACCAACTTCACTATCACTCTACAACACCAAAATGATCTTGCATTTATACCCATTACATCTATAAACTCCTACAACATCAATTAGGTCGGTCTAATTAGATGTATTATATAAAACAATAACTTATTGGCTCAAGATCAAACTATATGCACTTTTGAAAACACCAAAACTTGTAGCACATCCAAATAGGTCGACATGGACCTATAATAACTCCCACATAACTAAGCAACACTTCTTTTAACTTTGTACGACCCCAAACTTGTTAGGTCGACAATGTTGGTAAGACAACACCAAAATACACTAACTGATTATCCACAAACTGACACAAAGACCTCCAAAACACACACCACTTGGAATACACACCATTTTAACACCTGTCAACACTCCCATAAATCTACATAACCAAATATGCTTCTGCAGTGAAATGCAGACCAATCCAAATATGCACTCTATTATGATTATATTGTTACTAGCAAACACAATATTCTGACAACCATAACTTTTGCACTTGAGGAAATAAATACTTAAAAATTTGGATTTAAGGTCCTCAAACACATACATAAATTTCCCTAGAACTATAGACAAAAATACCTCAATGCGAACCAATGTGGACCAAAAAATTGATGCCTTGTACACTAAAAATTGCATTTTGGACTTAGTCAAATATTCAACACATCTATTTTTCACAAGAGAAAAACCTGTACATCTCTATGTCGGATTACAATCTCCATGCTCACTCATGCTTCACCAACAAATTTTACCTCAATGTAGACTTCTATTCAAACCATAATGTTGACATCAATAACAACACTGTATAAGCTCACGCTCATGTTGCCAACAACCATACCAATGACAATCTCCCCCTTTATCATTGATGGAAACATGAATCAACTCTTCTCCATATCTTCTCCCCCTTTGACATCAAGGGTAAAGGGCACATACATATTTCCTATTCTCTGTTCCCCCTTTCATACATGGATGATAGTAACAAACTTCTTCAAAAATCAAACGAACTCCCCTTAATAGTGATATCCATTTAAACTAATCAAAATTTGCACTAGTATACTATCCAATATCTTTCATATATATATATATATAATAAAATATGAAATGCATAAATAGAAAAATATATGCACAAATCAATTAGAAGAAGTGTATGACACTTGAAATTTTGTAAGGTGTGTTTCCCAATCCTTTTTGTCATCCTCCCAATCTTTCTTGGCTAGCCCAAGCATGCAGTTTTGAGTCTCAACCTCCATGAGGACTTATTCTCCTTCATTCAAAGCATTAGCTACTTGTCATACCCAAAATTTAATGCTAGGAAAACCTGACTATTTTTTTTTAAATAATGAATTAAGCTAATTATCACTCTTAATATTTTGAGGGGCAACATATAAAATGATGTGAGTTGGGGACCACTGTGAAGCTGCTTCTAAGTTAAGTGTAACAATTTTCTATACAACTTATTAATTATGATTCACTCAAGATAATAGCACTCTTACTTAATCGTGATCATACTATTATTATTCTTTTATAATAACTCAGTAACCAAATTTAGTCAGAGTCCTAAAAGTGACATCAATTTATTATTAAATCATTAAACCAAAGATAAAATTACTATTGAACCACATTTTCAACACTAATGATAATATTATTATGGACCCTCAAACCTCAATAAAATTGTCATTTATAAACCCACAATTGAATCTTCAATATAATAGTAGTATTATTATCCCATAAACTAAGTAGTACTAATATTACTACCTAATCCTCATTTGTAACACATTAGTATTGCCACCTCCTTGGTTACCAATAGTATTACTATATTAAACACTATTACCCTGATGTCATTTTACTATTGAACATAGATGATATAATTAGTATTGATATTACCTTCAATATTATCATTATTAATATGATAATTTAATTTAAATACAATGCATTTTCCAATTTCTTAAATTATTATACTTTCCATAAACTTATCTAAATCTCCATTAACATACGTTATTATCTACTTGAATATCAATAGTTCCTATTTTCTTTCAAGAAGGTATAATTGTCACTAATATTGTTTATCCTTTTAATGACAATCTAATTACTCCATAGTAATATTAAATCACAGGGAATGTGATTATAATCACTTCACCTAATTGATGAACCCATATCAATACTATTTAATTGAAAGGATAAAACTACATACAAACAAGTATATTAACTCTTGTATACATGTTAATGTATTAATATAATTGATATTCATATTTATAAATATTAATTCGCATTATAATTATATTGATCAAATTAAAAAAATGCTTTACTCTCTAAAAACCACACCCCTTTAGTATCACCCTCATTAATTAAATGTAGCTCTGTTACAGTAGAACCTAGGTGATCCCACAAAGCTAGTTTACAATTTCTGGGAGGATCTGATTTTTGCTGAAATCACATATTTTTAGAAAATATAATGATTTAAGCCTTAAAAATTTCCATTTAAAGCATTCCAATTGAAGAGGGTTAAATAAAACTACCTTAAATCGAACCCCCTTGGATAGAACCCTGCTAGTTTTAAACCATACCTATAACGAAGTCTCCTTTACACCTATCAAAATGCTAATAAAAACCCACAGTTGATTTACCTTTTGGGGGATCAAATGAATTCATTTAAAATTTATTTTTTGTAAGTATGTAGTCCTTATTATAAGATTCCCAAAAAGTATAGTTTTAAATAAATTTTATTTTATTATTATGTTTATTTTTTATTTCTTGTGAATGTAGGTTTTTCATCAAAAATCAAGCTCTCTGTTCTTCACATGTGGAAAAATAGTAGATTATAAAAAAAAAATCAAAAAAATATGAGTGCACTAGATATTAAATTCCTTGATCCAACAAAGAGAAAAATTTTGAATTTTGATACATATAAAAGAAGTTGTGTGTTATACGATCGTGCTATGTCTTAATTACAATTGGTTTGACTTTGAAACTTGATTAAAGAAAAAATATTCAATAGAAAACTATTTAACCAAGTGGAAGCACTAGATATCAGAGTTGTGAATCTAAATTCAAAAGAATTACAATTTTATCCTTCATGGAAAAAAAATATACGTTATACGGCGAGCGTCATTTTTTAAAAATGTTGTTTTTTGAAAAAAAAAAGATTTCGAGGGAGATGGAAAAAGAAGTGCAATCTAATTCCAAAAATTTTGAAAAAAATATATTTAGAATCTATAGACAAAATTTCATGAAACTCTAGTTTGCATCATCTTCAAATTCCTCACAGTTTAGCCGCTATAGGTGCCCGAAAGTGAGGATTTAGTTACAAAAAATTATTTTAGTGTCCAGTTTGGCCAACAATTGTAAACCACTATTGTGGGATCACCTACTTCTAATTTATCAAAGCTAATAACATTATTTCTCTTATTTACTAATATTATTAACAGTAATAGCACAAGTGATAATTTATTATTGTTTTTAATATAATTAACATTGATACCTCAAGTGTTCAAATCCACAAGTTATAATAACATATCCATTGAACTAAAATGCATAGGATCATACCTACATGAGTTACCATTTTTTTTTCTTTTGTCCGCTTAGACCATGCTTTCATTGCTGCAAGGTACACAAACTGAGATAGGTCATCTATGCCTCCAAACAATGAATGGATATCAAGAGTTGATGCAAGCACTGAAATTGTAAAATTTTGTGATGTCCCCAAGAGCAAAATTGATGATGACATGATATAGTGGTCGACCATGAAACTGACTCCAACATTCATAATTTTCCATAAAATCTAATGGGCTTGGCATGAGATTGGTTAGGTGGGGGTGAAGCATTGTTGGAGGGTTGGGTGAACATTTAGTAGACCTCTAAGTACACCATGTCCACTGAAAAGGTAGAATAAATGGTTACTAGCACGCAAAGGACCACTTGCATCACTCTATCGCTTCCACCCACTGGTCATTTCATTCTAAGTTGTGATATATCTATAGCTATGGTTAGAGAAGTGATATGATGACAACAAAACGTAATGAATAAAAAGAGGCATTACTTGCACTCACTCCTTTAGAATTTCCTAGAAATTCTATGATGTACTCCTAGATATTAGGAGGTCTTGAAAAACATAGATAGGGTGGCGTTATTAATCCTTTCAATAGCATTACTAACCTGCCTAGCTATTGGGAAATGACCTACATGCTACACCATGATGGTTAGACGGGGTGGCTTTGAGGATGCTACTTCTTTCTCTCATGGTACAATGAGACGATGCTCATACAAAATCCAAGGTGTAACTTATAGAAACACATTATACTTAACTTACACAAAAGTTCACAATCATGCGAGATACCTACAACAAACTAGCTAACTCGCATCCAAATTTGCCTTGATTACTACAATTTCAAACCAGAAATCCTGATATTTCCTGTAAATGCCAACAGTACTACTCCCTCCTTCCTTAAATGGTGACAAAGTCCATTTCTAATGTCAGATCGATCTTTGACTATTATTTATCAGTGCTTGCTTTGCTTTGACCCCCCCTTTTTTTTGGTGTGTGTCAGGTTTGATAGCTTATGGATGGGATAACTATTTTTTATTTTATTTTAGTTGCAGGGTGCTTTAGGTTGGAGAAAAGAAGATCGATCCTCACAATTCTTGCTATGTTGGTGTTGTAAACACGTATGTAAGTATAAGGATTCTTAATAAGTATGCTTTATGACAAAACTGCTACGCCAGTGTTGCAAGGTACCAAATATCTCAAAACAATTGACACAATTACAATTCCGTAGGAATTCCTTATGTCCTCGGGAAGTATTTTCTAGCTCTTACGAGAGAAGATGATTTGACTAGAAATATAGTCTTTGGTTAGGGCGCCGTCGAGTAGGTTGGTGTGTAACTTGAGTAAGACGAAATAGGTGTGAATTTATTTTTAGTCAAATAATAAACCCACCAAAATAGGTATTAGTTTGACATGAAGTAGTTATATCCATCTTTTCGTGTAAAGTGTTATATTAACTGAGCTTACATACTCAATAAGAAACTCCATCTTTCTTTGTGCTTTCTTGGCAATAAGGAGGATTCAACAACAATATTGATCACAACTTAACTAATTTCCTACTAAGTATAACATAACCATACCTTTATATGCTAACAGATTTATGCATGTTGTGTGTTCATCGCTGAGTAATAGTAAGTTTAGTCTTTTGAGCTCTCGTTCATGAAGAAGAGGTTGTTGAAGAAATAATGTTTTGCTTAGAAGAGTACCACCCTTATCACAAACAGACGCAACTATTGGGAGCTGGCTGGAAATTTGATGGAAGGACAACACCTTGTAGTAATGAAGGAGAATTTTATTATATTTAGAGGTTGATGCAATCTCGTTTTGATCAGGTCTTCTTATTTTATCAACAAAATCTCTACCTGTCATATCACCCAACACGTCCTCGCCTTTTCTACTGAGGCTTTGTCTAAGAGGGAAGACAATAAGTCCAAGATAGCCAAAATGAAAGAGGTCTTGACAAATAAAATGGGACGGTTCTAGCAAAAGCATGTGTTGAAATAATTCCACCTCTTAGATGTGTTACCAAGTCTATATAGCTTTCTCTCCATTTTTTCCTCCGTGCAAGGTGAATTATGTAAACCTGATGTAGGCTCAAGAGAGCGATATACTTTAGCAAAGGAAATAGGTAATGCATGACCAAGGAACCATGGACCCCTACTTGATTTGATCGGGCAAAGGAACTTAGCCCTAAAGACAAATTTCCTTTGGAAAACTTCTTTTGTTTACATCCTTTTGCTTTCAATTTTTTTATAGATCTCGACCTCTATTTTTCTTCTTTTATTTCAAGATATTTTAAAATCTTCATGTCATGGATAGAAATAGATGAGAGAAACTTTCATTCTTAACTATGATTCCAAAAAGATTTCCCTCTTCTTTTTTTGTTTCTTCCTTTCTTTCTTAACCCTAAGTTTCGAATGTGGATATACATAGATCATCTACACAATAGATGATTATCTATTTTAATAATCCTTATTTGTGTGTATATCTATATAACCTTACATTGTAATCTCTTTAATCCAGAATATGTAAATCCTAATTAGATGTAAAATTTTAGGTTAGAATGCCAATAAAGGTATATCCTCCCAATCTTTACCTAAAGGACTTAATTTTTTTTTTATTCTCACTACTAAGTGCCTTCTTTCTTGGCTGATTTACTAATTTATAAGAAGTTATTCCTCCTTTTTGTAACCTAATTAGATGATTGAGGAAAACATATAAAAATGACCAAGTCTTAAATCTTAAATATGGAATTAATACAACATACTTTCCTTATGGTTTGAGCCTTATGCATGATCTTCTCTCTAAAACTCCAACATAATACATTACTTGGTTCCATTGCAAGGTGAGTTTTCAAGATTTTACTCCAAGCTTCCAATTTAACTTTATTTGTTGTATTACAACTACATTCCTATTAAATATGAGAAATAAACAATATATGCTTTAGGTTTACTTCACAATAATTGATTCACAAAACAAAAATTTTCATAATTGTTTCACGAAACAAAAGCTTCCAATGAACACCAAGCCACCAAAGAAGAGCTTGCTCTTTTCCATTATCTTTCATGTTAGAACACAACACCATCTTTCCATATTGGAACAGATTAAAAGAATATAATGAAAGACACACAATGGATCAAGGCTTGCTCTCCACCCTACCATAATGGTGTCATGGAGCCTCGTGGACTCTAGCCATACCCTCAAGCAAGGAAGTCTCTTAGCTCCAAGATGATGCATGGAGTCTTTTCATTTTTTTACAAAGGAATAAGAATCACACCCATTTTATGTATGTAGGCTCTCTACTCTTTGTTTCAACCATGATCCATGTAACATACCACTTTCTTACAACAATTAAAAAAAATAAAAATGAAAGTATTTAAGAGAACTTATCTCTTCTCCTTAGATGAGGAAATTGAACTCTTTTAGCCTTCCTTTTCTCCAAGCTATGACATCTAGATTAGTATCTCCCCAAAAGGACTCCTCTCCTCCCCTCATTCTTTCTATCATCTTTACTAAAGTTCTCCAAAAGGAGGATTGGGTAACAACCCACTCTTCCTTCCCCTCCAAGTTATATAGGAGTTTCAACTTGCAACCTTTGAATGGGGAGGTGTGAAGTGTACCTACTTCCATCAATGAAAATATTTTCCTTATTAAAGAGGAAACATGCACTTGGAAAACCCCTCCATCTTTTCATCCCATCCTCTCCTCAAAACTCGTCACTATCCATTATGAGGACTTTTTTAGGGGTCAAATCATGTCCTTGGGGCACTATTATATGCCCACTTGACCCCTACCACTATGGTATATACCCTAGGGGGTTTCTTTTTGCATCCCAACCAAGGAATTTGACCAAAAACCCTCCTTAAAGACCCATTTAAGGATCCATCCGAGTTTCAAACTTGGATAAGGGTTCCTAACCCCTAACCCCACTCACTACCACATGACACATAATTAAATACTATCAAAACCCAAAAATAAATAAAGTATCCATTTAATATCAACTCTCACCACCTTAGTCTTCCAATACATTAACTCTACTTGTTTGTAGGCCTCCAAATGGGGTCAAATTGTATCCTCAAGAAGTCTTTTGATTTTCTCTTGATGGTCCTCCCTTCTCATGCTGAAACTATTACCTTCCTACACATTAACAACACGATCATAAGTAACAATTATTTATCACATTAATCTATTAGCCGAATATTCTAAACTTTAAACATATAATAATCTATTTAAATTTTGAATTTGTATTCCATAGTATACGAGAGCATTCAACCTTCATGGTGGTGAAATGTAAGAATATTACAAAAAAACACCTTATTTATCATCCACAATATATCAATTCAAGAAAAGCATATAACAATTTAGGTTTGACATTAATCACATGTGAAATGGGGTCTTACATCCCCCTCCCCTTAATTTAGACTTCCTCCTGGAATTCGTTAAGGTCTAGAACATAACCTCCATATAGAAATGTACATAATCTATTATACATACAAATTACTTTACTTCCATGATGAAGTAATTCAAAAAAATTAACTATAAGAACATATTAGAGGCATCCCTTCCATGCATCAAACCTCTAAATAATTAGAACAAAATTTCTCACCATAGAACATTTATCCAATATACTCACAATGTAACAAATGCTAGTAATTATCCATGTAATTAGCATTTTTTATTAACAATTACACCAACATATATCCAAAACATAGTAGCATCCTTAGACACCCCTCAACGTTCCCTTTTTGCATCATAAACATCACTCATGATGTTAGCAAATATTTTCATTCTAGTATCAATTCATGTCCCAAGAATAGTACTCCCAATTTATTTTGTCACTTTGTTTCACACATAGCAGTCAAGTATTTTCACATGTCATTTATTCACAAAATTTACCCATACATCACAGCAATTACACATAATTCACATCACAAGGCTCACAAAATGGGGTTTACAAGGATGGATATTTTTGGATACCATGGCCATTAGGAAAGATGGTCTCAAGGCCCTTCTCTAAGGACCCTTCCATACATATCCTAGGTACCTGCCCTTGTTGTCTAAGGGGTTTAGCCTCCAAGGAAAGGTGCAACATGAATAATCATAGAACTAGGGGAAGAATGGATTAATGACTGTCCCATACCATTCCCATTTACAACCCCTTCAAATAATTCATAATTCCCCAGCACATCTACTCCCCTATACAACCTACTAGGGAACCCCTCAAGATATGGTAGTTTTTACAAATGTCACATTACACCACACCTGCTAGCAATTATCAAACCATAAGAAGCCTCAAACCAAGCAATATAAAATCATGAACCAATGCTTCAATAAACATAAAATTATAAATTCTAGAGGAAAACCAAATAAAGAGCAGTTGCATCTGCATTTCAACATTCCAATCTTAATTCAAAAATAGAAATTAAATAAGTCCTTGAGGCAATGGATTATGAAAATTTTCAAATGGCTAAATAGCCCCCAATAAAAGAAATGTAAAATTTAACATTGTTGGCATATAAAAAAACATCAATTAAGAAATTACCAATAATTCATATATCAACAATAAAACTTTCACATTATGAGCACCATGTGACATTGATAAAGTCACCTAAGGGGAGGATGGGAATGGTGGTTTTCTAGTCATGTAACTATAATAGCATGCAATAACTGGTGGTAATTGACCACATAAATATGATAGCACACAATATCATGGTGGACTCTTCCACATAGTATCAATGCCTTGCATTGCTAAAGCATCTAAAATATATAATCAATATGGTCCAAGTATCTCCATCCTTTACCCATGGGTTATAATCATCAAGGAGTGGGTTTGCACTATGGACCAACAAGTGTGGTTCTCATATGTGGGGGAGTAGGTTAGGAACACGTCTAAGGGAAACCATGGAGTTCCCACTTGGGTTCTCTCACCCCTCAACCCCTATTTACACTAGCAGACATCTCAATCCCATAGGGGAGCCATACACTAGGGGTACACATTTAACATACGAACAAGACTTACACAAAGAATTACTTCACATTTCATTTAGTAGACACACATCTACAATTATCATGTTTACATTATTTCACAATTAAATGACTTACACAATGGGCCATCACAAAGGGTACACATAAGGGATCGTACTTGACATCCCTCACTCTTATCCCAAGTTAGATACCTTGTATCTCATACTTGGGGCACAACACATTTACTAGTTTTTCTCACTTCACATTTCATAACACAATACATGTTACAAAATTTACCATATTATATAACAAGAGAAATGCATTCTATTTTCTTTAGACAGTATTCACTTCTCATCTCAATTTTGGATACATCTACTAACTTTGCATAAGTACAAAAAATTCACTAGACGATGTGCAACGGTAGCTTATATATATTACTCCATCTTCTTAGAACTCAACAATACATGGTTCATCACACTTCCATTCTTACTAAGTTAGTGTTTGACATCACTTTTAAAATCAAGATTGGTTTTCTATATTTGTTATATCATTCTTTCTCTTTGATTCAACTATGCTTGTTATATTCACAATATATCAATGCAAGTAAGTCTAAAAGAAGGTTCCTTTTCTTATTAAGGAAGTTAGTTAACCATTTTTATTTGAAACATCACAAGGAAAGCACACTCTGTTGAATACACCAAATACTAAGAGGGGGGTGAATTAGTATTCTGCTAACACAATTAATTACTAACCATCCAATTATCAATCCACATCTAGCGGCAAAGTAAACCAAAACATAAAAGGAATCATAACACATTAAAACCAAGATTTTTATGTGGAAAACCCAAAATGGGAAGGAAAAAAATGGTGAGGATTAGCCCACAATATATTATAACTGGTTACAAGATATTACAGGGCTCATTGCCAGGACACGCTATCCTTGAAAGGCTCACATTCTGAATACAAAATGACTTATTTTCAAGATACAAAAAGGTATGGCTCACTGCCAAAAGTGAACTAAAAAAGTACACCTTCAAAGTAAAAAGATTAGTTTCGGTTAAGCTCTCGAAAACCAAAATCCTACTCCAGTTGTAGGTATACAATTATTATCAGTAACTTTGCACTATTACACTTGTCGTATCACTCGCTTACCATACTCTTTATCCACACTTTCTTCTATCCATCACACACACACACATATATACACAACCATATCTTCCTTCATCAATTAGGTCAGCCTAATTGGATGTGAACACACACAGAATTCAAAGTGACTTGTTGGCTTAAATCAAAAGTCCTTTTGGCGCACAAGAGAAATCATAACAAACAAAAATTAGGTCGGCCCGAACCTAATAAGGAACACACAAAGGATAAGAAGTTCTTAACCTTATTAGCCAAAAGAATTTCAAACTTCTGTCATTTAGATATCTTAGCCGGATCAACCAAAATTGTTGAAAGCTCGTTTATATCTATAAATGACACTCCTAAGGAACATATCAAAAACTCATAGAATTTACTTTTACTATGAGGATTTCTAGATCAAAATACCGGATCAACATCTAGACCCAAAATTTACTTAGCCAGTTACTAACTAGTGTTGGCATCAATGACAATAAACCTAGAGGTCACCTTCTTCATTCTTCCAACGATCCCCCCTTTGTCATTGATGGCAACATGTGCCAAAAATGAGACTTGCTTCAAAACAAAATATTGTGCAACACTAATGTGCTCAACTCCCCCTATCATATATACAAGAACACAAAAACATATAAAATGCCATAACATAACATAACATTCTTTATATAGACTCTTCTCCTCTTCTCCCCCTTTAACATCAAGGACAAAGGATTGGGAAAAGAAAAAAAACTTCAAATCAGGAATTGGGGGCACCTTGTAACTCCTTGAGAATCACTTCCCAAGCTCGCTTTCCATCATCCCAGACTCCTTTTTCCATGGAAAGAGTTTTGTGCATAGATTCTAATTCTACCAGAAATTCTTCTCCCTCTTTCGGAGTGGATGGAACAATGTTCATCTTCTTAATTTTTTTTGCTTCCATCAATGCATTTGATATAGAGACATATATGGTCATAACCAAGTCTCCAAGACGAGAATATTGTCTTAGAGCATCTTCTTTCTACCTCTTTAGGATGAAAAATTTTCTTTGAAGATCTGCAATAGAAACCCATCCAACATAGTTTTTTATCATTTGCAACCTTATAATCTCTAGAGGCATCTACAAGTTGAGACTCAATTGATTCCATTAAGTCCTTGATACCTTGAGTGGATTCAAGCCACTTCATGCAATAGACAAACAATAGTTGGGCTTCCTCATCACATTCTCTTACTTCTTTCAAAGTTTGCAAAGCCCTATCATGTGCAATTGTACTCTTGTCTTGTAAAAACAACAATATCTTCTCTAGCAAACTTAATTCCACTTCTTTTGTAGTTTGTACCTTGAGGTTAGATGTGTACTCTTTGACAGAGTCAACTATAAGATGGGTATGTGTAGGATCATCATGGAAAAAATAGGCCCTTAAGTGGTGAAAAATTTAGAAAAATTAGAGTTAGGCAACTTGACGTAAAAATTTGAATTTAAGTTATCTACATTATTTTAAAAATATGTAAGAATAGAATATGTAGCAAATTGAATGTAGTTTCTAAACTAGTAGGTTTATTTATTTATTTTTAAATCTATTTGGTGAAAATTTGAAATTTCAATGCAGTAGTACTTAAATTTCAGGGAAAAAATAAGAAGCAAGTGTCTATCTGACCACCCTAACCACAATAAAATCATAATATTTTTTCATAATATTTTAGATATAAGTAGAGGACTCATGTCCCAATGTGATACATATTTTTTTGTAATTTTTTTCCAAGTAAATAATTAATTATGAATTTTTTATTATAAATTTTTAAAAAATATAAAAAACTCATATGTTTGACCACCTTAACTTGGTCAAAACTTCATGAAATTCATTTTTTTATCTTTTAATCATATAGTATGTGAAGCATGTTTTAGATTCAAAAAATGTGACATCGTTTGAAAGCTATAGATATTTTGCAATCAACCTATCAATCAGGACTTTAGTCATAATTCAAATAGAAAATGAATAATAATTATTTATTAAATTAAAAGTAAATTATAATTTATATTGGTGGAAAGATGAGAATCTCCTTTAAAAACCCTTTTCATTTCATCAATTTCGGGTAAAAGAAAAGTTGTCAGCCACATACCCATCATATTGCCACTTTTTGGCCCATCATGATCCTACACATACCTAGATTTAGATTTTCAATTGGAGCTAAAGATTTATCTGTTTTAAAACTAAGGGTTGTCTCTTGTAGAGCTTTAATAGCTTCATTTATCAATTCATTTCCCTTTTGATACGACTCCACAACTTCCTGTGTGACAGAGCTAAGAAAAGTGCCACTTTTTTTTTTCTCACTTGGTGTAATCTTGGTCAAGTCCACATAACCTAGATGTGACACAACATAACTAGCTAGGGTGGAAGCATAGGTTGAAGTATAGTTTTCCTTGAAAGAAGACCTAAACATGTTAACTCTCTACTTGACTCTAAACTTATTAGAACATTCTTTTAGCAGATTGGTAGCTTCTATCTGAGAGAGAGTGAAACCACAAGAAATTAAAGCATCATTTCTCATCTTATCTTCAACATTTGTAGCCTCTTTCCTTCTGAGTACTAATTATTTCCAGAAATTTTTAGTTACCTTGCTCTATATAGTCTTCATTTTTACATTGCAAATGAATATGTACTAAAAAAATGCATTTATGATGGTTTCCTTTCCTTCATCATTAACTTTATCATACAACTCAATAGTTGGTATGATATCATTATCAATTATATTGTTTACTAACGCTCCTAGATCTAAAGATGGATGATCACTTACTAGAGGAGATCCAGGCATGTCCTTCATAGGATTAGATGAGCCTTCTTCAGTCTTCTTATGTACATGGATTTTGTATGTATCCTCCTCTTCCTCTATCTCCTCATTAATGGAGATATCAACTCTGGTTTCAACTTCTTGATAGGAGGTTATACTCCTTTTGTTTCTTTTCAACTGATGCTCTTCTTCTATGCCAAGTTCTATTTCTTCCTGAACAACATCACTCAAATTTTCTTTCCTATTGGCCTTTTGTTTTACTATTCTTTTACCTAAAGCAGCAAATGGTGCAGTACGAGGTATGACCTTTCTCTTAGATGCTTGAGTATTGGGATTAGTAGGGGTAGAAACATCAATTGATGGATGGGGACTTTGTTCTTTCCTCTTTCCCTTCTCAATATTAGCAGTATTGGAGGTAGGTTCTGGTGTAGCACTGGAAGATAGTCTTCTTGATTTCTTGGGTCTAGAGCGTAGTTCAATAGATTTAGCTTTTCTTTCATCAGGGGCCTCCTTTAGCTATTCTATGTCATCCTTGGAGAAAGTTTGTCCTTAGAATAAAACTTCAACTTTCTTTCTTCTTTTAGATGTGGTAGCCTCTAAATGAAATTTAGTAGATTTCTCCTCATATGTTCCATGCCTAGGTAGAGAGGGGTCCTTAGGATTTCTCAATAGAATCTCAGTGTACCTCTCTGCCACTTGTCCTTCAATCTCATACCTAGTGGTTCAATCCATCAAATTTTTGGTTCAACAACCTCTATAATGCATTCATCTATAGTTACAAGAAATGTTATCTCCTTCTCATACTTCTTCACTAGACTCCTTGCAATCTGGTATTTTTCATGCATTTCATTTTGAAATACTACAAAGAATGTAGTTAAGGCATTGTTTTGTGCCCTAAAATCTCCTAGACTACATAAATGATCAAAATATAATGAGCAATGATCCTATTGCCATCCCATATTATGCCTTTTCTTCTTGGTAATTCTCTCAAGAAATAAAACAACAAAAAAACAACTAAAGTGCCAAATTTAAAAGGATGCTTCTTTGCTTTAATCATACTTAGGTTCTCCATAAGTTGCAACCTAAGAAACTCACAAAGATCAAAATATTTTCCTTTCACCACCATTTCATATACAGTGTGAATTGTCATAGCAGATACAAAATTTACTCAGTTAGTGAAATAGAATTTCTGCCCAATCATGATAGTAGCATACTTGACGGAAGGGTTTGTAATAGACTTTGTAGTGAAAGCTATTCCATCAAATGTGGCACCATTCAGCCTTGAAAATGCATCATTCTTCAATGCCTTTAAAACTAGAATGGATCTAGTATCACAAAGACTAGTTATGGCTCAAATTTCCTCGTTAATAACCCCTAGTTTATTTGTCCATAAAAAATTTGTATGAACCCTACTACAGGCCATTCTAACAAACTTTGCCTCACTCTCACTGGAAAAGTTTGGAAACTAGTTCAAAACATTCAACTTCATCCGAACTAGGTTTTCATATTTTGGCTTAAGTAGTAGATCATCTCCCATCAACTCACTACCCCATAAATCCTTAAGCTCTTGGTGATTGAATTATTCTAGCTTCCCATGAATGTATACATGTTCTTATATCTTAAGTGGGTAGCACATGGCTCAAAATGTGTGAGAACGCACCCATGAGATCATTTTCATACACTTTCCATAAATATCTTCTAAATCTAGGTTGGGGTATCTCAGAGATCTCCACAACAGTAGGAGTGGCCATTTTCCACAAAACAACTTGAATAAGCTTAAAAAAAAGTTCCTTCAACTTAGAATCCACATAATTCAAATAATAAAGAATACCCTTTCTACTTGTCAAGAACTAGGGTTTTGATGTACAATGCTCTGAATCACCTTCAAACTCACTTCAGCTTGCACTGCTTCTTCCCAATTGCTCAAATGTGCTTTTCCTTTACTTAGTTTCTTGCTTTATTACTTATGAATTTTTCCCTAATCCACATTTATTGCCTTTCAAATTTTAATGTTGATAAATACTTTATGAAACACACTGTAAACCAAGAAAGGTTCCATAATTCTCT
Organism: Sequoia sempervirens; assembly: GCA_007258455.2. Lineage (NCBI taxonomy): Eukaryota > Viridiplantae > Streptophyta > Pinopsida > Cupressales > Cupressaceae > Sequoia > Sequoia sempervirens. Next base: position 971,992,010 of record VDFB02281492.1, read on the forward strand.
AGATTTTCCTATTTTCTGCTAGAGATTTCTCTAATGCCTTTAGAATGAGGACTCACATCACATATCCTTGTGTCACTGCTTGAAACCTCATATATCGAAGGATTTTTAGATTTCTCTGTAACTGTTCCCCCTGAAACCATTACTGGATTAAGTTTTTGGAAGAGGTATCTGCACCAGATGTAGATACAGAAGTATTTGACTCATCCTTTTTGTCAAGTTCTACCTTTTTCCTCCAAATCTTTTCCATTACTTTTCTTACTTCAGTAGGATCCACTTTTTTCATAGACTTGTTCTTTTGTTCTAGATTAGGTTTCTTCCCAATTTTTCTCCTATAAAATTTTGAGATATGTCCTGGTTTATTGCAATTATAGCACACAACATATCTTTGATCAAACTAATTTGTATTTATCCTTGATCTGCATTGATTAGCCTTATGTCCAAAGATATTGCATGTGTAACAATAGCCTTGAAAATACTGAATCCTTCTACTAGCATTAAATCTATTCATTATCTGGCTTCTACATTCGGTAGCTCTATATCCAAACTTATTGCAAGTAAATAATTTTCCAGCAAAGAATCCAACATTCTAACCCATTCTATTTTAGTTCATTCCACTCTTACATTTTGTTGCTCTATGACTGAATTTATTGCATGAGAAACAAAAACCATTAAAAGATGGGTACCTTTGAGCATTAGGTTGTTGAATAGGAATCCTTCTGGTATTGCTCCTTTGGTTCTTGATTTGATGAATATTATCTTGAAACTTCCTTTGATTATCCACATTGTTGGAAATTGGTTTTTCCTTTGAGCTTTGTCCTTCTTCAAGTCCTAGACCACTTTTATCCTTAGAAGGTTTTTGAAATGTAATCAACTCATCAAGCCTTGTAGAGCTTGTTTTGAATCTTTCTTCATGAGATTTCACCTTTTCCAAATTAGATCTTAGGGCTACCACTTCTTGTTCAAGATTTGTGCGTTCATCAATTTTATTCTGAATCTCAACTTTCTGACATTCCTCAGCTCATTTCTTTTCTTCTACTTGTACCTTCAGTCTGATAATGTCTTCATTATCCTTTTTCAACTGATCACTGACTTCTTTATGCCTTTCCTTGAACTTTTTGATCCGCTCTCTTAACTTTCTGATGCATTCATTTGCTTCCTTTAAATTTCCTTTTAGAGTTTCCTTTTCATCTTCACTTTTGCCTAGTTCTTCAAGAGTTGCATGAAGTTCCTTAGATCTAGAGTTTTCTTCTGGAGGAGCAGGATATCTTTTGTTAGCCATGTATTCAAATTTTGGGACCTTCCTCAAGCTATGAGACTTCTTCAGAGGAACCAAAATCTTATACCGATTGTTGAATACACTAAATACTGAGAGGGGGAGTGAATTAGTATTATACTAACACAATTAATTACTAACCATCCAATTATTAATCCACATCTAGGTGCAAAAGTAAACCAAAACATAAAAGGAATCATAGCACATTGACACCAATATTTTTACATGGAAAACCTAAAATGGGAAAAACTATGGTGAAGATTAGCTCACAATATATTATAATCGGTTAGAAGAAATTATAGGGCTCACTGGCAAGACACACTGTCCTTGAAAGGCTCACCACCTGAATACAAAATAGTTTATTGCCAAGGTACAAAAAGGTATGGCTCACTTCCAAAAGTGAATTGAAAAAGTACACCTTGAAAGTGTAGAGATCAATTTTGGTTAAGCTCTGGAAAACCAAAATCCTTCTTTGGCTGCAGGTATACAATTATTATCAATAACTTTTCACTATTACACTTGTCGCATTACTTGCATACCATACTCGTTATCCACACTTTATTCTATCCATCACACACACATATATATACAACCATATTTTCATCAATTATGTTGGCGTGATTGGATGTGAACACACACAAAATTCAAAGTGACTTTGTTAGTTTAAATAAAAATTCCTTTTGGCGCACAAGACAAATCATAACAAACACAAATCAGGTTGGTCCAGACCTAATAAGTAACACATAAGGGATAAGTAGTTCTTAACCTTGTCAGCCAAAAGAATGTTGAACATATGTCATTTAGATATCTCAGCCAAATCAACCAAAATTTTTGAAAGCTCATTTATATCCGTAATTGACACTCCTAGAAGCATATCAAAAACTCATATAATTTCCTTTTACTAAGAGGATTTCTGGATCAAAATACTAGATCAGCATAGACACACAGTTTACTTAGCCAGTTACCAACTAGTGTTGGCATCAATGACAACAAACCTGAAGGTCACCTTCTTCATTCTTCCAACACACTCAATGCATAAAACACATGAAAAATCATGGAAGCATAATTCTCACAAATTGTTAATATATTTTTACAAATCTTCCATTTCACTATGTAAGATTGAACCATTCAATCACATGTTATAATCATCACATTTTATCTATCCTCATAAAGATGCACATTGAGTAAAAAATTCTAGAAGTTTTGATTACCTGTATGTTTTCTCCATTGTATTTATGTGTACAAGTACTATCCAACACACAACATTAGTTGATTTTATTTTTTTATCTTTGTCTATTTTAATATCCCAACCACTTAATTTACCTAAAATCACACATAATTCATTATGTAAAAAAAAAAATTGATTAATCATCTTCATAGTTAAAGGATAATACCTACTTGCATAGGTTGTTAATTCCTAACTAATATTTATCCTTTTGTATTTCTTCTCTATTAGGTTCTTTAGTCTATAGCAAGGTACAAGGAAAGTAGAAATAACATATCTTAATTTTAACTCTAATTTCATTTTTTTTACAAGGTCCCTTCACAAAGATTTTATGTAGAATTATTATCAAGGTGTTGGAAATATGGAGCCTTGCAACATGAGCATGAAGTGTATATGGATTGTGTGGTTGATCCTATGTTTTCATTGATGTCAACATGGTGACAACTATCTGGGAAGCTTACTTAGTTTACCGAAAGCTATTATTAACTGGAAGTATTCTTTTTTGATGAACCAATGCGTTGGTTTTTGAGTTCGAAATTCACCACAAGAGAAGATATGATTCTAATCTCTTAACCATGTTATTATGTCTCATTTAGATAACTATATCCAGGATCTTGAGAAGTTGTGTGTTGTGAGCATAAAGTTATCATTGACATATTTTAGCTGTGTACTCTACAGGTGTTTCTCTGCTCTACATATCAGTGTGGGAGACTCCACATTTTCTTGAGGAGAAAATTCTAATGTTGTGGTTCTAATGGTAGTCTCTATATTGGTAGTGTGATGAGAAATTGATGTAATATCAAATTCAGAAGGTGTTTTCTTTGAGGATTGTATGTTGGTTTGGAGTTTTTGTGGTTAAGTCCTAGTCTTGGCCGACGTAATGTATGACATACATTAAGAATACTAGATATACTTTGTGAATGTTTTCTATAGAGATTTTTTGACTTGATATAATGCACTACATGGAAAAAAATGTTTTAAATCATATATGGTGCAGACAAGAGTGTATTTTATTGTTTTTCTTTCATCTAATTAGGCTAACCTAATTGATGAATGAGATATACTTGTATATATATAAGATTCTTTGAAGAGGAAAGGTATGATAGATGATGGTGTGTGGTCTGTGGTGTGTGGAGAAGAAGTGTAAAGGTGTGAATATGGAAGGTGAAGGAAGAGAGGTGTAGTTAAGTGCAAAGAGGATCAAGGGATATGTGAAGATGTGAACCTAAATGCTTTATCAGTTGAGGATCAAAATAGATTTGTGAGAAATTGCTATGAGAATTAGTACTTCTTATTCAGAGCTTCATTGGAACTGAACCCTATACACATAATGTGTATTCTATCAGTTTATACTTTTGGCAATGAGTCATAACATTTGTATCTTGGTGGTTAGCCATCTTTTGTATTCAGACTATGAGTATTTCAGGGATAGTGAGTCCTAGCAGTGTGCACTGTAATATCTTGTATTCAGATATACTATATTGTGAGCTAATCCTCATAGTGTTTTTTCCCTTTTTGGGTTTTCCACATAAAAAAAAATCTTGGTGTTCATGTGTGTTGATGCATTGATTTGTTTTCATGTTCTCTCTTGTTGATTTAGTTAGAATTGTGATAATGTTTAGATGGATTTTATTTGAATGGTTTTATGGAATACTAATTCAACCCCCCTCTCATTATTTTGGATATTCAATAGCTGGTATCATAGCTTGGTTCCTTTGAAGGACCCCAACAACTTGAGGAAGGTCCCAAAATTTGAATATAAGAATTTTTTTTCTCTGGAAGTGATCTCTGCTAGATATTTAGAAGAAATTCAAGATTTGAAGAATAAGCTAAAGAAAGCGAATGGTTGTATCAAGGATCTAAGGAGAATATATGAAGATTCCTATGATCAATTGAGAAGAGAACATGATGAGATCACTAGACTGCTACAACAATTAGAAGAAATGAAAAGAATTGAAGTTTGTTAGCAAGTTGAAATTCAATAGAAGATGGATGAATGTGTCAAGCTCAAACAAGAAACAAAAATATTGAGATCATATTTGGAAAAGGAAAAAATATTTCAGTATAAATTCAAGGAAAGCTCTGAAATGCTTGATGAGTTGATTATTTCTCAAAGACTGACGATGGATAAAAGTGGTTTAGGGTTTGAAGAAGGTCAAAGTTAAAAAATGAAGCAATCTACTAACAAGAAGACTCAATGCAAAGATGGAAAAATCAATAACTTAAGAAGCAATATCAGAAGAACTCCCATCATACAGCCTAATGCTCAAAGGTACTTTTCTTTCAATGGTGTTTTTCATTCCTGCAATAAATTTGGTCATAATAAAAAAGACTACAAAAGTAGAATGAATGATACTTTGTCATTCTCCAGAAAATGTTTTAAGTGCAAAAAGTTTGGACACAAGGTTAATCAGTGCGAATATAGATTGAATAAAAGAAAGTATGGAAGGAAGAATGTTGTTTGTTGTGATTGCAGCAATCCAGAATAATTGGCTAATAACTACAGAAGGAGAAAAGATAACTATCCAGAAAAGAAGCATTAACAAATCATTGATCCAGAAGAAGTAAGAAAAGAGATGAAAAGAATCTGGAGAAAGGAAGAAGAATTCAAGCAAGTTGAATCAAAATCATTTGACTCGTTTGTGCCGAATTTTGGTGTAGATACACCCATCAATTTTTGAGTTAGGCAATGCCTAAGGGGAGCAATTATTAGAAAATATAATAAAACCCCTCATCGATACTTATGTCACATCATGACAGAAGTATATTTAATGTGGTAATGAATTTTAGGATTTTTTTTTTAGTCGCATGTGTGAAGAATGAAGTTTGTAGAATTTGAAAGGATGGAAGCATAGACAAATTTTGAGGTAATCTACTTACAATTTGAAGCATTTATTGCAAAAGAATTCAGAATGAATTAAATAAATTCAGATGTATCAAAGAAATCATATTCAAAAGGCATGTGTGAATTTGGAGAAGCGTACAAAGAAAGTTTGGAGAAACCAGAGCAATTTAGAATTTTAGGGTTTGCAAGAAAAAGAGATCAAAGTGGATTCAAAGCATGCTCTGAAAGCTAGACATCTATCCTATTCTTTGTTGGAAATTAAAGAGGTATTTTTGCTTGTACAATCTTTCACTTTCATGGAATGAATAATTCAAAGGTTGTGAATATTTCGGATAGATTGCAAGTCAATTTGAGGAAACATTTGAATTTTTTTTGAAAGAATCATTTGTTGCATTCTCTTGTATTTCTCCTAGAGTGTTTCCCACTAAAGATATCTATGCATTTGTCTAGAGTAAGATAGAGGAAATGTCACCAGTTCTATTAAGTATCCTATGGAAGAATGAATTGGAAGAAAAACATGATGCTTACAAAATCCTAGTTGAGAAAAAGTTGGATGTATGGCAGAAAGGCCCTCTGTTTGAATTCGATAGGAAGTATATTTGAATAGTTTTGAGCAAGATTAATGATGAATCACTATGGATTGAAGAAGCACATTTGATAACTAGAGAAGCATTTAGAGATGTAACTAGTTTGTGTTCCTCTGGACTAGTTCCCAAATGAAAGGCTATGAGTGAACAAGAGATAATTGAGATGACTGGTGCGACCATCGATGGAAAAGAACTTGTTTTGAGAACAATTGAATATTTGGTCATTAGGTATGCTATGATGGTTATTGGTCACAAAGTTTGTCTACCTAGCACATTTGACCTCATAGTTTCTATTGTTGATGTTCACACTACTATTGATATGGTTAGAAGAGGTATGGATTATGACCTGTGTGAGCTACTTTGAATACATCTTTTAAAGAACTTGAAGGAAATCAAGAAGAGCAAGAGAAATACATTCGGGTATGGAAATTTGATTGTATGCTTACTCTTTTAATTCTTGAACAAGTTATCAATAATAGGAAGGATAGAATGGACAAATTCTTTTCCCTGCAAGATTAAAGAACAAAAGTGATTAGGAAGTTTGTGGCACTCAGAGATATGGTAAAACTTAGGCACATTTTTGTATCTAGTGCTCTTGATAGTATTGGTAATCTATCAGAGATTAATCTTAGTCCCAATACTTTAGCAGATGGTATAGATTCTTTGACTAAGCTTTAACTATTACACAAGAATCTTGTAAGTGTGAAAGATGCATGGGAAGAAGGAAAAGCTTCATGGAAGGATACCCTAAAGAATCTCAAAGGTTCCTCATCTTCAGGTTAATAAAATTCTCTTTGTGTTCATATATTTTTGGTTAATTCTTGATGCATACACATATATACCAAACCCCATCCGTTTCCATTGATGTCAAAGGGGGAGGGATAGAGATAGAGGAAAACCATTTTTGAGAAGAACAATTTTGAAAGGGGGAGTATTCAGCCTTATATCAAAAAATGTTTTTGACATGCATGTTATCAATGCCAAAGGAGATTGTTGGAAATATGGAGCCTTAAAACATGAGCATGAAGTGTATATGAATTGTTTGGTTGTTCCTATGTTGTCATTGATGTCAACATGGTGACAACTGTATGGGAAGCTTACTTAGTTTACTAGAAGTTGTTCTCTACTGGAAGTGTTCTTTTTTGATGAACCAGTGCATTGGTTTTTTAGTCCAAAATTCACCACAAGTAAAGATATGACTCTAATCTCTGAACCATGTTATTATGTCTCATTCAAACAACTATTGTAAGACCCCGCTTTGCATGTGAATAATACAATCTTAATTTTGTTATATACTTATAGATGCTTAGATATATTTCAGGCAATGCATAGTGTGATTTCATGAAAATGTGCTTGTATTTCATTTTGAAATGTTTTATTATCATTTCCATGGAAGTATTAGGCACTTGTAAACTATGAATGTGAATTGGAATTTTAATGAAATGGTTGCACAATTAAATCTTATTTTAGTTACCAAATTAATGTGATATATGATTGTTGCTTATGATTTCATTGGTAATGTGCAGGAAAGAAAAGAGGTGCTAATACGAGAACACAGAACCAATGAGAACAAATTGAAAGACACCATTTTGTGCTTATGTACTTGATTTCCTTATTTTGGAGCCGAGGGAAAATAGTTACTATGTTTATTCTTTTGGGTTGAAAGGTTATTTAATTGTGTCATGTGAGATATAAGTTGGGGTTAAGGTTTATGAACCCTTATCCAAGTGTGAAACTCGGATAGAACCTTAAGTGGGACTTTAAAGAGGGTTGTTGGTCAATTTCTTTAGTTGGGATACAAAGATAAACCCCCTAGGGTCTATACCATAGTTGTAGGGGACAAGTGGGCATGCAATATGGTCCCAAGGACATGATTTGACCCTTCAAAAGTCCACTTGAAAAGGAGTGACGAATTTGAGTCTTTGGGAGTTGGGAGAAGTGACTTATCACTTCCCCACCACACTCCCCAAAGTTCATTAATGAACTTGGAAAGAGCATCAAATCTCTCACATGTGTGGAGCCACCCTGTAAGGGTTGTTGGGTAGAGTGTCATAGTACATTCCCCATCTCCCCAAAAGTCTCACACATGTGTGAGAACTTGTGGGGATGTGTGTTGAAAGATCAAATGAGAGAGTGACAAGTGTCTCTCTCTCATTCAGGTGAATTCAAGTTGAATGCCTATATACTTGGATGGAAAAGAGGAAATGGATGTTACCCACTTCTCCTTTTGGAGAACTTGAGTGGAGATGGCAGAAAGAATGAGAGGAGGAGAGGAGTCCACCTCTTTGAGAAGAAAGTGTTCAAGATGGCTTGGCTTGAAGAAAAGATGGTTGAAAGAGTTCAACCCCTTCACCAAGTAGAAAGAAGATAAGTTCTTATTTCCATTTACTCTTGTGTATTTGTTGTAAGAATATGGCATGTTGTATAGATCATGGTTGAACATAGAGATTAGGGAACCTAGATGCATGAAATTCAAAGCTATGTCATTATTGTTCCTTTGTAAGAATTTGAAAAGACTCCATTGATCATCTTGGAGCTGAAAGACTACCTTGCTCGGGGGTATGGCTAGAGCCCACGAGGCTCCATGACGCCATTACGGTAGGGTGGAGAGCAAGCCCAAATCAGCTATGTGCCTTTCATTATATTTCTTTAAGTTTTTTTTGGTAATATGGAAAACTAGTGTATGATGTAGCATGAAAGAGAATGGAAAAGAGCAAGATCTTGTTCAAGAGTTTGTAATTCAATTATTTCCTCAAATATTGTGGTAACATTTTAAGTCAAAAAAAAAAAAAAGATGGGTTTCATATTATTTTTTTTATGAAGAAATGATGGGAGCAAGTCTTTGATATTTTGCATGAAAATCATATTTTTCTCCATCTTATTGTAATATTGCAACTTAAAAGATGAGTTTCATACTTTGTATAATTAAGTGGAAAGAGCAAGCCTTACTCAATATGTGTCATTCAAGGTGTTTATTAAAACTAGTTGTAATATGGAAAGTTATTGTTTTGTTGTAACATGAAGAAAATGGGAAAAGAGCAAGCCCTTATGCAATAGTTTGTCATTATTTTGTTTTCATGTAAGGTTGTAAACATGAAAACTCAGCTAAGTAAATGGTATGGTAAAAAGTAAAGGAAATTACCCCTTAAACTTGTATCAAAAGAGAAGGTTGAAACAAAGAAGGACCTCTACTTGGCATTTGAAGAAATATTGTGCATATTTTAATTGCATCTTTTTCTGATTGTTAAAACAAGTTCTTATGGAAAGGTTATTCACTTGCAGTCTTACAAGTTAAGCAAAATTGTTGTGTTGTCTATTGCTTGGGGTTAAGAAAGAATTTACTATAAGAGAAGAAGAAATATGCTAACAAAAAATAGAACCAAAAAAAAACACCTTCTTTATGCTTCTGATCGGGGACTTTTAAGGAAATTATGAAATGTATGACTTATTTCAGTGTGCTGCAAATAAATCTGTGTATGCAATTTTGTAATAACAAACTCAGTTAAGTAAAATAGTAAGACTTCTAGATGCAAGTTTGATTGTTCTCAAACACTACTTATCCTTCCTGTGAAAAGCAACCATGTTTCATCAACACTGCCTATGATGTTTATGTTACTGTCCCTCATGCCAGATTGATCTTGTTTCCCCTGTATGGAAAATCTATTAATACTGAGCACATCGTGCCCACAAGGATGTTCATGTCACTTTTATCGTAGATAAGGAATTTTCTATTTGGGGTCCTTACAACTAGCATTCCCTATAGCTCAGTAGAAATGAGGGATTCCATCAAAACAAGTTTTGACAGCTCCAAAACATTATCTTCACTGAGATAATAGACATTAAAGAATATAAATTTAAGTTTACCTTCTAAAGCCGACATCTGGAGCACCTCAATGAATCTCTTTTGTAATTAATTACTCAAGGGGATATATGCACCATCACCCAGATAGTTTCAGAGATGAAAAAATAACTCCCATCAAGGATATTACAGTCAGCGCTCTCTTTTGGCTACCAGTAAACAAAAAAAATATACAAAGAAAGGTACATAGTTGGGTTCCCACCTATGATCTCGAGGTAAGTAGATTTGAGATTGTAGATAATTAAATAAAAGTGTTATATGATCTCGAGGTAAGTAGATTTGAGATTGTAGATAACTAAATAAAGGTGATATAACAACAGTGTATTGATTGCTCCCTAGATCTCATTAGATCCCTATGACTCATCTCCCCATGCTTAATGAACAATTAGTAACTGCTCAAGGGTTGTATCCGGCTTGGAGATTGTATTAAAATATTTGCAATTGAAGCACACCAACAACCTTTTGTTCAAAGTAATTAATATCATCAATAAACAGTCATCTCATCTATAGCTCTGTGGTTGCATGAGGAGTCTTGGTTGTTGGTGTTGTCAAATCCACCCAACAATGCACCTCTTGTAGTTAGGCGAAGACCATAAATGCTGAGATCAGACCTCCCTTAATAAAGCCCTCTTTAATATTTCAAGGAAGAATTCTAGTCTTGTATTCGCAGTCATACCTTCACTGCACTTTAAATGACACAATATCTCTGCAAATTGACAAATTATCCCTTGAACAATGTCCAAGTATGATCTGCTCAATGATCATCCTGTTGTGCAAAAGAAAGGAAATAATTATTATAAACCAGCACTATATCTGTTGTACAGTCCTGGCGTATAAATGATATCTCGTCTCTACCTACCCTGGCACCCCTCAGCAATGATGGTTTCCACTTCGTTTACTTGAGAGATGATGGGAGAGTGTCATTTTAGAAAAAAAAACCCTTTGAAATCGGTTTAGATTTAAGTGCATGAATAACTATGATGCGTGAAAATTTATTTGAAGATTGAGTTATACTTTCCAGCAGCCCATCTCTCATCATTATGATAGTTAATGGTTTTATTTTTACAGTGTTAGTTGAACTTGAACAGATTTTACACCCCAGATCCCTTTATTTATCTATGCATGGTAAACTCCGTCATAATCTTATCGATGCCAGTGCTTGCTACTGTATTTATGTTAAAAGTCAATGGTGATAATTGCCTTGTCATGGGGTACTTCAAGTTCAGTTAGTGATTAAAATAAAAGCTATGATGCTAAGCCTAAAATCACATCCTTGCCACAAACAATACATGGGATAAAATAATTATATGGTGAAAAGTGAAAGAGAGGAAAAATATCCCCATACTCTCTTAAGAAAGAGACACCTGTTAAGTTAAACAATGTTCTATATGAGGTTAGAGTAGGGGTAAGTGCACCAAGATGGTTCCCAAAAAGGGGCTTAAGTGGCCACTTTTTTTCTGAAATCAGGAAATACTGACCTTGGACGTGAAATTGAGGATAGCTACACTCAAAAATTTTTGATGGAACAAAAACAAGGACCGCAGTGCTCCGAGTCTACTTTCTAAACTACTAATTTATTTTGAAAATGGTTGAGATTAAGGGGTTCAAAGAGGGATGTACACAAATTGCTATTGTTTTTTTCAGAAAAACATAACATAGCAACTTTTGTACGACCCTAGCATGGTGAACTTTTTTGTAGTATTTTAAAATCGCTACGGTCAG
>VDFB02281492.1:972011371-972071537 GCA_007258455.2 Sequoia sempervirens
GAAATGGCCCTTATTATCCGCATTTGGTCTTAATCAATTGCTTCTTCTTCCTCTTCTACATCTGAACCTTCTTCCTCTCCTTCATCCTCACATTCCTCCCTCAGGTTTAACCCTCTTCTCAATTACTCTTGTAACACATCGTAATACGTCTTTGGAGGGCTGCCAGTGCATCTTTTCCACCAGCATTTCTACCACCTCGACCACCTCTAGCACCACCATGCCTACCAGGCATCACTTTTGGAGGCATCTTTCTTGACCTAGACCCACAACCACGGTCCTGGTGCGAATTGCCTCACGATCGGCTTGATCTATCCACATGTAAAAACCTCGCTCTGATACCACTTGATGAGGGCGCAACCCGAGACTTAGAAAATAACCCACAAACAAGAAAATAATTTTATTATTTAGAAAATGAAGCTTCACATGCAGAGGATCTCAAATCCCCAAGTTCTACAACACATGCAAGTTACAGAAAGCTACAGAATAACCCTTTCGCAATATGCAAGCTTGTCCCCAAAAAGTTACCCAAAAATTAGAAACCCGCCCATAAATAGAGCTCCTTATTAGTTTGGAGCCAAAACAACATTCAAATTTGAGTTTAGGCGGTTTGGTGGCAAAAATTTACAACATGAAGTTCAAATTTCAAAAGAGCATTTGGAATTGTATCTTCTAGAAAGTGCGCCAACTTCCTGGGGCCATAACTTTTGATCTAGGACTCTGATTCGCGAACCCTTTGAACCGTTGGAAAGGTCTCGAAGTCAATAACGTGTTTAAAATTTGCTATGCTGATTTCGGCAAGTTTCGGGGCCAATCTGGGAGCTCTAAGTGCTTCAAATCTAACTTGGAAGATTTTCAGGTGCAAATCTATAAAACTAAAACTGCAATATCTTTCAACCCAGGAACCAAAAATAAAAACCATAAATTGGAAATTTTATTATGATGAAAAGGGTATCCAAAAATGTAAAAACATCTAAAATCTAAGAAACTTCAAATTTAACTATTTTTGGGTGATGCAAAATTGCCCTTACACCACTGGATGCTCCTACATCAGAACTTAGGAATTTGAATTTGAATGTGTATTCTAAGGTCAATCTCAATCCCCTTAGGATAAAATCAAAGTATCATGGGATCAATATAAAAGCAACAAAAATGTAAATCTTTGAATTAGGAACAAGTATGTAGAAATATAAGACACTAATAAGAAAAATGTATTGAAATAAATACAAATGCAATAGGGATAAAATGGAATATATGAAAATATATGAAGATAAGAATGAATAAGAATAAATGAGAATAAAAAAGTTAAGTGAAACTTTACACAATATTATACCACTTATTAACATGTAATTTGTATTAAGACATTCTATTAAAATAAACAAAAATGACAAACTATAAAAGATGTAGAAAACAAACAAGTGCTAGAATGTACATTACACAATTATAAAGGAGATTTTAAGGCAAAACTCCTCTTAAAAGAGTAGCAACTCCTTATTTTAAAGAGAATATTTTAAATAATTATCATTTGTAAGACTTTGTTTTTGGATGCCTACATAAAGTATTTTGATGCAATAGATCTTTGGACTTTGGAGAACAAATTAAATAATTCAGAAATGACTACTGGTAAAGTCAGTGCTTTGGAAACTGAGAGTCTCTACTGCTTTCTTACCTTGAACTCAACTTTGGCCTATCATCTAGAAATTAAGAAACATAGAAAAAGGGATATGATGGAGGCTTCTTCAAGATAGATGAAGACTTTTAGATTTTGCAACTTAGTTTTGAATTAATCAACAATGATATAATCCAAATATTACTAATAGTTGTGAAAAAATTGTACTAAGTCATATTTGATTTGAGTGCTAAATTGAATTAGAGGTTACAAAAGAATAAGTTAAGGCTAGAATTTCTTGATACTTCTAATTTAAACTATACCATTCGATCTACAAAAGAATTACAAACGTTGACTCTTTCAATCAAAACTCATATCCCCTAACATATAACTAATCCACTAGGGGAGAGGGCCCCATAGTGGAGCACCCTAATTTCATATTTTTGAAAATCTTATGTGAAAATTTCAAATCAATTCCAATTTTGTACAACAGTTTATTTGTCAACTCATTTGCTTCTATATTTCATTTTAGGGTCACATCATCAAATGTGATGCCACGTCAGCATGCATTTTGTTGAGGTAACCAAAAAGGGCCCAAAAAAAAGTGACATCAATAGTGGTGCACTAAGTCATGCTTTATTGGTGCACTGATGTGGCATCACATGATTTGTCAGTTTGTGTATTTTATGGATAGAAAGTGTTTTGCAATTGGATATAAGGTGCTCTACTATAGGGTCCACTAAGGACTACTTCTATCCCCATTATTAGTCCTGCTCCACTATGGACCCCTCTCCCCTATGTAAATTTGATATAAAGCCCTCATAGAAATATTGATTCTACATCTCCCACGTGCAAATTACTTGTGATTGCCCCTTCCAAACCACATGGACCATGGTTGTACTTATGGGCATCGATCTATTTAAAAATGAAAAATGTGCCTAAAATATGAGTGGTCAAGCTAAAGACAACATGGGAAACAACTTTACTTGCAGCAAAGGACGTCATGGGAAACACAATCGACAAAATGTATCATTTCGACTGAGAAAGTCATGGACACGTTGTAAACGCGGAAACCACAAATCTGCGCGTGCTTATGAAGTTTAGTGTGCTTAAGAACAAGGAAGAAGGAAACTTGCTTGTATAATTAAATCTTATTATGTTCTTATACTTCATATACTCCAAACTGTACAGATTCCACAACCGTTTCAAAGTAGTAGAACAAGCATTGTAATGATGGAAACTCTGCTGCCAAAATCTGATGAAATGACTGTGAGCAGCACTGAATCGGAGAATGCTTCTATTGAGTGCAGCCAGTGTGGTGATGTGGGTTTGAAGGAGCAGCTCTTCAAATGCACCTCCTGTTTATCCAGATATCAGCACACGTAATTATCATTATTTTCCTTCTCTCTATCTAAAAAATTCATTCAATCTAGATTAGGTACATACTCATTTGCAGCTCTGATTAAGCTTCGGTTTCACAGTTTATTTCTGAATGCTGAGAATGTGTTTTTCAATGCTTAAAACCCATCTTGGCAATGTTGGTATTGCAGGTATTGCAGTAGGTTGTATCCAAAGATAGACTTGGAGCATTTTTCGTGCGAATGGTGTATCTGCAAAGTCACACAAATGGTGGCAACGCAAGTTGATAACAGTGGGTTGAATGAATTCATCTCCGACAAGCTGCAAGTTGATAATGGTGGCAACGCAAGTTGATAAGAGGAGACTGCGAAGAGAAATCAGATCTGGTTGTTTCTGTTAATGGACGAAAGCAGTGTCAAGTGAAGGAAAAGCCCAAACTACAAATTCATGCTCGGCGCAGATACAAACGCCTTGCAGACTTGAATTTCTAACATTGTGTACTGTGCTTGTGGCACTGTTTTCTGTACATTGTTTCAAAATTCTATATAAGCTTTGTATTTTTCCTCCCATACATTTAATGGTGTTGTCGGATTGTAGACAGTTATGTGTAAATATTTTATATATTATTTTGTCTTATTGAATAGTATATACCTAGTTGTATAAAAATAGTTTCCTATTTGTGGTCAATTTATTTTTAGTGGATTAGATTTAACTATGATCCTATCCATTCTTCTATTCTAGATGCAACCACTTGTGTAAATTTGCTCACCTTAAGCAATGCTTGATCTCACGTTGATTGGGCTAATTCCACCCCAAGTATGTTAGTTTTAGTTGAAGTAAATGCAAATGTTTCAAATTGAACATTATCATTGTTTATTTAAAAATAATTTGTTCTAATTCGATTAGTATTTCACATTTCATGGCAATCATTTGAGCATCTAAGAGCATTAAGAGTAATCAAAGAGTACTTTCAAATCAAGAACATCATTGCATATAGTGTCTTCCATTCAACATACATGCATATCTTGTAATTACACATTGTAAAAAATGATAAACAAATGCAGAAGTGAGTGTGAGAGGGACAAGAGAAAAGTAAAAGAAGGATAGAAAAATAATTGAAGAACCAAATCAAAGGTGGAAAAAGTAAGGGAACTGCATACATTTCTTGAATTTGATAGAGGGAAATGATCTTGCTACATATACCAAAATATGTATTAATGCAGACTTAAGAAAAATAATTAAGTATTCATAAACCTTAGCTCCTCATTGGGAGTCTAGACATAGCAATTTGACTATGAATGCTTACTTCTTAGGTGTTTCTATTGCTAGAAAGTGGAGCATTTGGAAAGGGATTGCACTAAGATCTAGAATATTTGATTGAACTCACAATCCTAAGAAAAGAAAATATAGAGAAAGAAAGAGCAGAAAGAAAATTTAAATTCAAAATTTTGTGGGAGTGCACCTTCAAAGGGAGGAGAGTTGAGTTTGAATAAGGCTAAAACCCATAGCCTAGATTCTTTCATGATAGAGAATCATTTAAAACCTAGTTAAATCATTGATGAGAAAATAAATGAACAAGACTTCCTAATGATTGAATGCATAGATACAATAGGAGATGAAGAAGAATGTTTTAAGGATAATATTGAGAATGAGATAGGTATAAAATATTGAAGTGGCAAATAGAGGAAAGGGAAATGCATTTGTCTTAATTGACCAACCTCCTAATTCGTAGACACAAGAATGGAAGATCATAAGGGAGAAAGATAGATGCTAGAAAATTAAAGGTGGTGGCCATTAAAGATGTGGAGAAAGGAACTTGGACCCTTGTGAGGTTCCAAATTTGATCAAAATAGATACAAGCACCTCTCTCCAAGGAGAACTTGAAGGTGTTAACTTAAAATATGAAGGGATTAAATTTTATTTGTCAAAATGATTAGTAGGAGTGATATATTTATACTACAAGAAACCAAAAGTAGCAACGAAGATGCTAGAGATTTTTAGAAGGTTATGGTTCAAAATTTAGACACTAAAAATTGGATTTCACTTGTGAATACCATTTTTCTGTGTCAATCCCCTTTTCTTCCCTAAATAATTATTTATTGTCTAAAGTCATATTTCGTTTATTAATTAAATAATATTAAATACTTAATTAATTCATTTCTTTCTTTCGCTCTTCCTTTGATTAATTAAATAAAATATATATTTTTAATTACATCACTAATGTCCCCTTTCCTCTATAATTAAATAAAATTTGATTTATTTAATTATTAACATTTTCTACTATAATTAAATAATTATTTTAATTATTTAATTATTCATTATCCTCTTCCTCTATAATTAAATAAATTCTATTTATTTAATTATTTACTATTTTGTCATTTTCCTCCACTTTTAAATTAAATTATTATTATTTAATTTAAAAGCCAAATTTCTCTCTTTTATAATTAAATAATGTTTTAATTATTAAATTATTCACTTTCCCTCCTAGATTAAATAATTTTATAATTATTTAATTTTCTCAACAACCTCTTTTTTTGTGTCATTCTTATCTTTTCACATCTCATTTAATTTCCACACTTGATTGAATTATTTTATAATTTAATCCCAGCTGTCCATCCTTAATCAAACCCTATCTTTGCCCTATTTTAGCCCTAACTCTATTTCATATTACATCTTTCAATCTTGACTATTGATTGTCATATCTTCTTGTTTTCTAATCTTAGCCCTTCATTCCAATTTGGATTTCTATAAAAGGCACCTATCATTGTTATTTCAATCAACCTAGCTCATGTTACTTAGACTTGATGAAGGCGCGGCCCGAGACTTAGAAAATAACCCACAAACAAGAGAATAATTTTATTATTCAAAAAATGGAACTTCTTACATGTAGAGAATCTCAAATCCCCAAGTTCTACAACACATGCAAGTTACAGAAAGCTACAAAATAACCCTTTCGCAATATGCGAGCTTATCCCCAAAAAGCTGCCCAAAAATTAGAAACCCACCCATAAATAGAGCTCCTCTTTCGTTTGGAGCCAAAACAACATTCAAATTTGAGCTTAAGTGGTTTGGCAACAAAAAATTACAACTTGAAGTTCAAATTTCAAAAGAACATTTGCAATTGTATCTTCTAGAAAGTGTGCCAACTTCTCGGGGCCATAACTTTTGATTCGGGGCTCCGATTCGCGAACCGTTTGAACCGTTAGAAAGGTCTTGAGGTCAATAACGCGCTCAAATTTTACTACGCCAATTTCAAAAAGTATTGGGGCCATTCCAGGAATTCTAAGTGCCTCAAATCCAACTCGAAATATTTTCAGGTGCAAATCTAGAAAACTAAAACTGCAATATCTTTCAACCCAGGAATAGAAAATAAAAACTATAAATTAAGAATTTCATTATGACAAAAAGGGTATCCAAAAATGTAAAAACATCTAAAAGCTAAGAAACTTAAAATTTAACTATTTTTGGGTGATGCAAGATTGCCCTTACACCACTAGATGCTCCTACATCAGACACCCAGGGTAATTTGAGAAGTGACCCCGTCACATCTCAGATGGTGGAGGAAAACCAAAACGGTCAACCTCTGCCTTAGGCAACCAGGATGAATCTTCAACAAGCCTTCCTTTCCATTTCACCAGATATTCTTCATACTACATTTTCCTCGTACTGCTTCCCACACGACTATCCAGGATTTCTTCAATCTCCTCCTTTTCTAAAGTAGGTGCTGGAATCCCACACTATTCCATCGTTGGTACTTCCTCTGTGCCACCTTCATGATACTCTGTCAAATCTGAAATGTTGAACACAGGGGAAATGTTGAATCCATCTGGCAACTCTACCTCATATGCATTCCCTGAATCATTCCTCTTCAAAATTTTATAGGGACTGAACTTCTTTATCTTCAATTTGTTATATGTTCCCACTGGAAACCTTTCTTTCCTCAAGTGGACCATCACTTCATCACCAATCTGAAACTCCTTATACCTCCTCTTCTGATCTGCCTTAGCCTTATACTGCATATTCATCTTGTTAATATGTTCTCTTACCTTCTCATGTATATCCTTGATGTGTCCTGCCAAAATCTTCAGCTTCAACACTTATTTTCTTCTCTTGGTCCATCGTTCTCAATTTTTGAGTTGTTCTAGGGCTACCTCCATACACAATCTAGAATGGTGATCTACCAGTGCTTTTGTTGACAGAATTGTTGTAAGAAAAATTTCGTCTCCTGGGTAAAGATCAAGTCCCATCCCTTGGGTTTATCTCCCACCAAACATCCTCAAAGAGGTTACCCACCTCACAACCTCTATTCCACCCAATCACGGGATGGTGTGCGTGAATCAACTTCAACTCTGCCTTCAGCTTCTTCCACAAGGTCCTCCAAAAGTACCCCACAAATTTGGTGTCACGATCTGAAACAATACTCTTTGGAAGACCATGTAGCCTCACCACCTCTTTGAAGAACAAGTCAGCAATGTGGACTACATCATGGGTCTTCTGACATGGAATGAAATGTCTCATCTTCGAAAACCTGTCAACTACCATAAATATTGAATCATTCCCTCTTTGCGTCCTTGGCAAACCAAGAATAAAGTCCATACTTATATCCTCCCAAGGTCTCTCTGGTACAGGTAAGGGCTGATACAAGCCTGTATTCTGGCTCACTCCTTTAGCCATCTGACACACCCTACAACTCTGCACAAACTTCTTCACATCTTGTGATAACTGAGGCCAATAATAATGCTCACCGATAATGGCAATGGTCTTATCCCGACCAAAATGTCCCGCCATTCCTCCACTATGCTTCTCCTTTATCAGGTTTTCCCTCATGGAACTCCTCAGGGATACACAATTGACTTCCTTAAACAACATGCCATCCTGGATTATTAAATCTAGCCACCTTGTCCTGTCCACCGTAATAGGTTCCTTGCAGGCTTTCCAAGCCTCTGAAAAATTAGGATCTTTATGGTACAATGTTTTGAGTTCATTGAACCCAACCACTTCCATCTGCATCTTTGTCATCAATGTATGCCTCCTACTTAAGACATCTGCAACCCTATTTGACTTCCCACTCCTATGTTTCAAAACAAAGGTAGAACTCTGCAAAAAATTGACCCATTTCATATGCCTCTGATTTAATTTTCCCTAACTATTTAGGTACTGCAAGGCCTGATGATCAGTATATAGAACAAATTCCTTTGACAACAAATAATGTCTCCATTTTTTTAATGTTTGAACTATTGCATAAAATTCCTGATCATATACAAAATACTTTCTCTTGGTATCATTTAACTTTTCATTGAAATAGGCAATGGGCTTACCCTCTTGGCTCAACACTGTTCCAATGGCACAACCACTGGCATCACAATCCACCTGAAACACCTTGTTGAAATCTGGGAGGGCTAAAATAGGTTGCTTTGTCACCTTCTACTTGAACAGTTCAAAACTTTTTGCCGCACTCCACTACTCCACTTGAATTCTTTTCTATCCCCTCTCATTGTTTCAGTCAGGGGTTCGAAAATACTACTAAAGTTTCTAATGAACTTTTTATAAAAACTAGCCAAACCATGGAAATATCTCACCTCGGTAGCAGTTCTTGGGGTAGGCCATTTCAGAATAGCCTTCACCTTCTCTAGGTCCATCTTGAGACCTTTTGTTGAGACAAAAAACCCCAAGTACACTACCTCCCTCTTCACAAAACTGCACTTCTTCAGATTAATCAACAGTTTCTCTTCTCTTAACTTTTCAAAGGCTCTTCGAATATGCATCAGATGCTCATCCAATGTCTTATTGAAAATCAAAATATCATCTAAATACACAATAACAAAACTTCCCAGAAATTATTTTAGTACCTTATTCATGAGCCGCATGAATGTGCTCGATGCATTGGTTGGCCCAAAAGGCATGACTAACCACTCGTATAGGCCCACTTTGGTCTTGAAGGCAGTCTTCCATTCATCTCCCTCACGAATCTAGATCTGGTGATATCCACTCTTTAGATCAATCTTTGTAAAGTACTGAGCTCCACTCAAACAGTCCATCAGGTCATCCATCCTTGGTAGAGGAAATCTGTACTTGATTGTTATCTTGTTTATGGCTCTGGAATCTGTACACATCTTCCGCCCCATCCTTCTTTGGTGCTTATCTTTGCGTGTACTGTACATGGACTCTCCCATATCAAACCTTTCTCTCAACAACTCTTGAACTTATCTTTCAACTCCTCATTTTCTCTGGAGTTATTCTATGAGCCCTTATTTGGCAAACTGGCTCCAGGAATCAAGTCAATCTGATGACTGATCTTCCTTATTGGTGGTAAACCCTCAAGTACATTATTAGAAACAATATCCTAAAACTCATCCACATCCTAGAAACTTCTTGGAACCTTCTCACTATCCTCTTGACTCACTCTAGCAATCAATGCATAACACACACGCTCATGCTTCATACCTTCTAAAATTTTTCTTCCATCTACATAACAAATTCTAGCACTACTGCATACCTTTTCTTGGTCTCCTTCAGGGGTTTCAACTTGTGATGAACCCCATTCTTTGTCAAGGAATAAGTGTTTGCATGGCCATCATGTATAGCTCGCCTATCAAACTGCCACGACCTCCCCAACAACATGTGACATGCATCCATGGGGATGATATCACAGAGTACCTCATCATGGTAGCTCTCGATCTTGAACTTTACTAGGCACTGCTCATTGACCAAAAATTTGTGGTCTTTCTGCAACCAGGCAATCTGATATGGATGCGGGTGTCTTTCCCTCTTCAACTTCAACTTTGTGACCATCTCCTCTGACACTAGATTATCAGTGCTCCCACCGTCAATAATGACATCACAACATTTTCCTTCACACTTGCACCTTGTGTAAAATAGATTCTTCCTCTGTTCTAGTTCCTTTTCCTCAGTCACCAGGGCTCTCCTAATCACTAGGGCTTCTCCCCTTTTATCATCATCTAGATGTTCAGATTGGGCCTCCTCATCTGCATGTGCAAACCTACCATGACCTTCTAGCCTTTTGTCTGCCCTTCCTTGGTGTTGTGGACATTCATAGGATCGATGCCCTTCTTCACCACAATGGAAACACGTTCCTTTGAAACCACCTCTTCCAGATCCTTGTCCATATCTCCCTCTACCTCTTTGATCACCATTGTTTTGATCATGAAGGTGGTAGAAGTTGTCATTCCTTTTGCTTTGGCTAGTACCCACATCTTCACTTTTCTTTTCATCATCATTTCGGCTTCCTGAAGGTCTTCCACTACCCCTTCTGCTTTGACCTCCTCATCCTTTTTTGCTTTCCCTCAAATCTTTTGTTCAACTTCTCTTCCACTTTCAGAGTAAACTGATAAGCATCCTCAATGATGGTCATTCTGCTAGGCTTAACTCCTCCTGAATGCTCATTCGTAACCCATTAAGATATCAGGCTACCTTCTCCTTATTGGCCTCTGTGTGGCCCATTCTAATGATTATCTTATGAAATTCTTCAGTATATTCTTTCACATATCTGCTTCCTTGCTTCAACCCTTGCAATTTCTTTAATAGATCTAACTTGTAGTCCACTGGTACGAACTGCTTCTTCAGTTTCTCTACCATGTGATCACATCTGGTGATATTTCCTTTTCCTCTTCGATTTCTTTCCAACTAGACCTCTTTCCACCAAATATTGGCATGGCCCTTCAACTTCATTTTCACAAACTTAACCCGATCTGGGTCCTCTATTTCCTCATACTCAATATTCTTCTAGCTCGTTGATCCAGTCGATCAACTCTTCCGAAATAACTTGGGACTTCTGCTCTAGGTCTTTTTTTGATCTTCGAAATGGACCTTATTAGCCACATTTGGTCTTGATCAATTGCTTCTTCTTCCTTTTCTACATCTGAACCTTCTTCCTCTCCTTCATCCTCACTTTCCTCCCTCGAGTTTAACCCTCTTCTCAACTGCTCTTGTAACGCATCAGTTTGTCTCTGGAGGGCTGCCAGTACATCTCTTCCACCAGCATTTCTGCTGCCTTGACCACCTCTGGCACCACCATGCCTACCAAGCATCACTCTTGGAGGCATCTTTCTTAACCTTGACCCACAACCATGGTCCTGGTGTGAACTGCCTCATGATCGGCGATCTGTCCACATGCTCAAGAAAACCCGCTCTGATACTACTTGATGAAGGCGCAACCCGAGACTTAGAAAATAACCCACAAATAAGAGAATAATTTTATTATTTATAAAATGGAGCTTCTTACATGCAGAGGATCTCAAATCCCCAAGTTCTACAACATATGCAAGTTACAGAAAGCTACATAATCACCCTTTCGCAATATGCGAGCTTGTCCCCAAAAAGTTACCCAAAAATTAGAAACCTGCCCATAAATAGAGCTCCTCTTTAGTTTGGAGTCAAAACAACATTCAAATTAGAGTTTAGGCAGTTTGGCGCTGAAAAATTACAACTTGAAGTTCAAATTTTAAAACATTTGCAATTGTATCTTCTAGAAAGTGCACCAACTTCCCGAGGCCATAACTTTTGATTCGGGACTCTGATTCGCGAACCGTTTGAACTGTTGGAAAGGTCTCGAAGTCAAGAATGCACTAAAAATTAGCTATTCCAATTTTGGCAAGTTTTGGGGCTGACCACAGAACTCTAAGTGCCTCAAATCTAACTCGAAAGATTTTCTGGTGCAAATCTGGGAAACTAAAACTACAATATCTTTTAACCCAAGAATAGAAAATAAAAACCGTAAATTGGGAATTTAATTATGATGAAAAGGGTATCCAAAAATTTAAAAACATATAAGAACTAAGAAGCTTGCAATTTAACTATTTTTGGGTGATGCAAGATTGCCCTTACACCACTGGATGCTCCTGCATCATTATAGCCCTAATCGCCTCCTTATCAATCATATACAATATATGGAAAACCAAATGAATTTCTCATGAATTTGGCTCAATGTGTATCTCACCCATGCCTCAACATAGTGAAAGTTTAGGGAATTATTCTAGACATATAGGGTTTTCTCTATTAGACTCTCAAACTTGTATTTCAATTCAAATTGGTCTCCAATGAGTTCATTAACCCACAAATCACCCAACTTTGAGTGATTATACTCCACCAACTTAGAATGTATGTAAATCCTTACACCTTCTATATGTAGCACACCAATAGGGATATCTGAGAACATACCATCCAAATCCATCTCCATTGATTTATCAAGGTGTCATTTGAACTTTAGATGGGGTCGGTCCACAACCTCAAAAAATTGTAGGGTATACATCTTCCAACACAATGAAAATACTTACAAAATGTGGGAAAATAGAAATTGTAAATAGATTTCGATCATTGTTGGTTAGGGTTTCATGCACAAGAATTCTAAAACACTTCACTTTTCTCATTCATTGCTCTTCTCTCTGTGAATGCTCATTTTTAAATGACTTAGATAAAATGTGAAGTCACTTATAAACCATTTTGGAATGACCTAATTCACATTGAATTATTGATTTGATAAAGTTGGTAAACCCTAACTGTAATGCATAGTCACCTTCAATTGCTCTACAAATTTTTGCATCTTGATATTTTCCACCAATGTTTTCACCAATAGTTCAAGCATGTAAACCTACACCTTATATCACTGTGATGAAGGAATCAACACCATATCTTTGGCAAGGAATTAATGATTGTTTGTTAAAAATCCATTGAGACAAAGCTCTTCATTTAGTTTCTAGAGGAAACATTTGCACTAGAAGTTGGCACAGACTCATTCTTAACCTCATTCTCCTCTTTCTTTTTCCATATCTCATTCATCTCTTTCTTCATCTCTACCAGATCACTCTTTTTCACTAGATCATTATTTTTTACCGAATCAACCTTTAAATTCTTTCTTCTTCAAAAAATTTCTATATGTCCAAGTTTATTGCATTTGTGATATATGACAACATTTTGAACAAGCTTACTTCCACCAACTCTAGATCTGCATACATTAGCCTTATGCCCAAATCCATTTCATGCATAACAATAGCCATTGAAATATTGAAACCTCATGCCATTATTGTAACCATTCATCATTTGATTTCTTCATTCACTAGCCTTATGACTAAATCTATTGCATGTAAAGCGTTGTCTCGGAAAGTATTGAATACTTTGATTCATTATGCTTCTACATTCTACAAACTTATTTCCAAAATTATTGTAGGAACAAAAATAACCATTAAAATATGGGTACCTTTGTGGATTTGGTTGTCTAATTGGTGGTCTTTTGAATTCACTCTTCTGGTTCTAGAACTTTTTGAAGTTTCTCTTCTTGTCATTCTTCTTTTCAAACTTGTTTGGAGTTTTATTTTTCTTTGATCTTTCACCTTTCTTGAATCCTAGTCATTCTTTGTCTTTAGAATTCTTTTGAGTTGCAATAATTTCATCAATTATTATAGAGATCTTTAATTTTTCTTCATGATTCTTTGCTTTCTCCATATCTATTCTCAAAGTCACAACCTCTTCTTCAAGCCTTGAACATTCTATATATTTTCTTTTCAATTTGTCATTCAAGCATTCTTCAACTCTTTTTCCTTCTTCAACTTGTATTTTCAAACTGGTGATTGTTTCATTTGATTTCTTCAATTTCTCATTAACCTCCTTATGTCTTTCTCTAAAATTCTTGATCTACTCCCTTAATTTTTTGATGCATTCATCTACTTCCTTGAATTTTTATTTTAGATCTTTGTTCTCATTTTCAGTTCTTTCTAGATCTTCAAGGGCTAGTCTGAGTTCTCCATTCATATCAACCATGTAATATTCTTCAGTCAATCCTACCATATGGATTTCTTTTGGAGTATGATATATCCTAGTAGCCATGTGTTCAACCTCCAAAATCTTCCTCAAGTGATTAAGCTTCTTCCAAGGAAGTAAGCTCTAATACCAATTGTTGAACACCCGAAATACTGAGAGGGATGGGTGAATTAGTATTGTATGAAACCACTTAAGCATTTAAACATTCATTCCACACATCGTATTCAAATTATAGTAAGGAAAGGAATCATCAAAGCACATAACACATGAAAACCATATTTTTATGTGGAAAACCTAAATAGGGAAAACCGCGATGAGGATTAGCTCACAATATATTATAACCAATCATAAAATATTACAAAAAGGCTCACTACTAGGCAGAATCACTACCCACATAATGAAAGAAAGATAGAAGAATGGGTGGCATAGTACCAAGATCTAAACTGCTACAAATGCATCTACAATATGTTCAATATACAATTCCGTTGAAGCTCAAAACACTGAATTAACACACTTCATGCTTCACTGTTCTTACACTCTACTCTTCTCTACATTCACATCACCCTCACACACTTGTATTAGAAATTTGGAACATCAATATCACTATCTCTCTACAACACCAAAATGATCTTGCATTTATACCCATTACATCCACAAACTCCTACAACATCGATTAGGTTGGCCTAACTAGATGTATCGTACAAAACAATAAATTTTTGGCTCAAGATCAAAATATTTATGCTTTTTAGAAAACACCAAAACTCATAACACATCCAAATGGGTCAGCATGGACCAATAATAGCTCCCACATAACTAATCAACACTTCTTTTAACTTCGTATGACCCCAAACTTGTTAGGTTGACACCACTGGTAAGACAACACCAAAATACACCAACTAATTATCCATAAAGTGACACACAAACCTCCAAAAAGTATGCAACTTGGACTACACACCCTTCTAAAACATGTAAACACTCCCATAAATCCACATAACCAAGTATACTTTCATGGTGGAATGTAGACCAATCCAAACATGCACTTTGTTCTAATTATATTGTTATTAATAAACCCGATATTCTGTCAACCATAAATTTTGCATCGGAGGACATAAAGACATGAAACTTTGGATTTAAGGTCCTCAAAAATGTACCAAATTTTCCTTAGAACTGCAGACAAAAATACCTCAAGGTGAACCAATGTAGACAAAAAAACTAATGCTCTGTATATTGAAAACTATGTTATGGACTTAGTTAAATATTCAATTTATCTATTTTACACCAAAGAAAAACCTCTACATCTCTATGCTATATTACCATGTCCATGCTCACTCATGCTTCACCAACCAATTGTACCTCAATGTAGAATTCCATTGAAACCACAATTTTGACATCAATGACAACAATCTATAAGCTCATGCTCATGTTGTCAACAACCATACCAATGACAATATCCTCAAACTTCCAACATCTGTATATACTTTCCCTTGAGGTTTTAGGTGTTGAAGTGTTCCACGAAGTTAGTGAGTTGGATGTTTGTGCCAATGTGTCTAGTTGTGTAGAATGATGGTATTCTCAGTTTCAAGTAATTGTGGTAGAGTTGTAGAATATTCTAATGATGCTGGAATATTTTTAGATGTTGTATGGATGTTGTGGAGTGTTTCTATGTGTTATGCATGACTTGAAGAAGTGTGTATGTGGTTGCTTGTAGTGTTAGTTCAATTTTGGTCAACCTGGCATGCTAGCGCTATTTAAGGAGGCACCTTTTGGATTATGGATACGTTGAGTAGTGTGGTCATGTATATTTGGGTCCTACTTAACCCTTAGTGTGGTTTTCCTTCACTTCTTTCCACTGTAGAAGTGTTTGGTGCTGACCTATTTTGTAATTGAGCATTTGAGGTGCATAGCCAATCTTGGAGAATATTTTCAAGGTTTTGGATGGTATAAATACAAGGTAGAGGGTTAGAGAATGAAGAGTGGTGTGTTGTGGTGAAAAATGTGATCATGAGTTGTGATGTGAGTGCGATATTTGATGACTAAGGTTACTTGAAGTAGTGAGCAAAAGGTTTCTATATTTTTAGTGTACTTGAAGTTACTAAAGGTAGTGAGTTGAATATTTTGGATGGTGAAGAGTTGTTTTGGTGGATCTTCCTGTTGATCTGAGATGAAGTTCTCTTTGTAGCATTTCCTTTCTTTCTTCTTTCTAATCCAACAGTAAGCCATTGGCAGCAAGCCCTTCTTTCTTTTAGGCAGTGAACCCTCTGACAATGAGCTTATTGTATTCAATGTTGTAATTCATTTATATATTGAGCTAATCCTCACTATGGTTTTTTCCTTCTTGATTTTTCCACATAAATTTTGTGTTCTTATTTGTTGGATGTGTTTACATTACTGTTTCATATGTTTACATTCTACTAATGCATGATAAGATTTTAATGGTTGATAAGGGTTTGAAAATATATTGAGGGTTTGAATGTTTTGATGTAAAACTAATTCACCCCCCTCTTAGTTTTCTTGTACATCTAACAATTGGTATCAAAGCATAGTTCCTTGGAAGAAGATTAACCACTTGAGGTAGATACAGATGGAACATAGGAAGGAGGCTCCATTGTTTGATGGGATGAATTATGTATTTTGGAAAACTAGGATGGAAGGTTTCCTTGTTTCCCTAGGGTTTGGAGTTTGGATGTTAATTGAAGATGGATATACCATGCCTACTAATGGTCTGACAATTGATGATGAGATCAAATCATATGAGAACAATGGAAAAGCAAGTAATGCTCTTTTTAGTGGTCTTGCTGATTCAAAGCTTGTGAAGGTTATGGGCTACAAATCTAGTAAATAAATTTGGAAGAAGATAGAAAGTATCTGTGAAGGAGATGATAAGGCCAAGCAAGCAAAGATGTAGAATTTGAAGACTAAGTTTGAAACCCTAAGGATGAAAAAGGATGAAGATATCACAAGCTACATGCATAGAGTGGATGAAGTTGTCAATTCCATCAATGGCCTTGGTAGAAAACTAGAAGAAAATGAGGTAGTAAAGAAGGTATTAAGAACTATTCCTAAATATTATAGTTCTAAAGTTTCTACTATTGAGAAAACTTAAGATTTAGATCATTATTCTAGAGATCATTTGTTTGGTGCTTTAACTACTTTTGAATTGAGAGAGTTTGTTCAAAATAATTCAAGAAAATAGATTGCTTTTAAAGCTATCAAGATAGATAAGAATGATGAATCAAATCTAGATGATCTTGATGAAATAGAAGAAAATTTTGTTAGAAGATTGAAAACGGGCACTGTAAAATATAGAGGCAAGTTAATTTTCAAATTTTTTAATTGTGGAAAGATAGGTCATTATGCTTCAAGATGTCTAGCCAAAGTTTTAAATAACAAATAGAAGGATAATAAAGGTAAATCTGTCAAGAGAAGTTATTATGTTAAAGAAGATGCTAGCATATCTAATGATGAATCTGACTACTTGGATGATGAAAATGATGAATTATTGTTCATGGCTCTGAATTTTGGAACTAATTCTATTGACTTTGAAAGATGTATGAAGAAAATTGTCCCGAAAATAGGTCACAACATCAAAGGGACTATGGTGATTGCTTTTCATGCTAGAGAGGAGAATTTTTTTTTGGATAATTGATAGTGGATGCTCAAATCATATGACAAGTGATAAGAAATTTTATTAAACATGAGAAGTTTGAAGGTGGAAGTTTGGTGATGATACATTTGCTAAGATATGTGGAAAAGGTCAATTAGTTTTGATGGAAAAAATAATATAGATGATGTTCTTTATCTCAAGGGTCTCTGGCATAATCTTCTAAGTGTAGGATAGATATGTATCAAAGGATGTAATCTTTTATTTCAAGATGGTGGTTGTGAAATAAAAAAAGGAAGCTCTGAAACTTTGGTTGTTGTAGGAACACAGACAAATGGGAATGTTTATTAGCTCAAAGGTGCTAATGGTAAGTGCTTTATGACTCAAATCAATAAAATTTGGCTATAGCATAGAAGAATATGTCACATTAATTTTTATAGTCTAGTAAGGATCATATCTACCAATAATTACAAAGCATATCAATGTAGTTTGCAAGGAATGTTAGGTTGGGAAGAAAAAAAGAAAGAGGTTCAAAATTTAAAACAATATTATAGAAGACCTTTGGAGTTGGTGCATACATACCTATGTGGACCTACAAGAACATGAAGCTTTCAAGGTGACAATTATTTCATGTTGTTTATTGATTATTACTCTAGAATGACTTGGGTAACTTTTCTTAAAGAAAAATTAGAAGCTCTAGACAAGTTTAAAGCATTTAAAGCTATGGTTGAGAATTAAAATGGATGTGAAAATAAAGTGGTTAAGATATAACAGAGGTGGAGAGTTCGCCTCCAATGGGTTTAACAACTTGTTTGAAGAGCCTTGAATAAAGAGGCATTTGTCAACTTCTAGAACTCCTCAGCAGAATGGAGTTGTGGAAAGAAAGAATATGATAGTTCAAGAAGCAACAAGGACAATGATGAAGGAAGAAAATCTACTGGATGTCTATTAGAGAGAAGCTATTCACATTTTAGTATACATACTCAATAGAGTACAAGCAAGAGTAAATAGTTAAAAGACTCCCTATGAACTATGGTATGAAAGAACTCTTATTGTCAAATATTTTAGAGCGTTTGGAAGAAAATGTTATATTAGGGGAGATGAAGAAAACTTGGGAAATTTTGTTGCAAGAATCCTTCTTAGATATTCTACAAGAAGCAAGGCTTATCAGTGCTACAACAAGAGGTTGAAGAAGATAGTTGAAAGTGTAAGTGTCAAAGTAGATAAAGAACCACATAAAATATCAGTACTGATAGAAGGATATGAATCTAATGTGTCCTCTTGCAAAGAAGAAGAAAAAGAAGAAGAAAAGGAAAAGGAGATGCAGGTTGAAGAGGAAGAAGCTTTGAAAAGGATTCCTAAGACTCCTAAGTATGTGTAGAAGAATCATTTTGAAGATCAAACCATTAGTGATAAGAGTATAGGCGTGTTGACAAGAATAAAATATGCTATGATAGAAGAATAGGTAAATGTGTGTCTACTTTCTAAAGTAGAACCTAAGATAGTGATTGAGGCATATGTAAAGATGAGAATTGGACCAAAGATATGGAAGAAGAATCAATGAAAATTGAGAAGAATTAGACTTGGGAATTAGTCCCAAGACTAGAAAACAAGAAAGTAATAGGAAGTAAATGGGTGTTTTGGAAGAAAACTAAATGAGAATGGAGAAGTTATAAAAAATAAGGCTAGAATTGTGTGTAAGGGCTACTCACAAGTGGAAGGAATATATTTTGAGGAGATATTTTCTCCAATGGCAAGAATGGAGTCCATTAGGATATTTTTATCCTTTGCAACACATAAGGACTTAAAGGTTTATTAGATGCATGTGAAGTCTACATTCTTGGATGGTGAGTTGGAAGATGTATAATTGAACAATCAGAAGGATTTTAGTAATTGGACAATCCTAATATGGTTTGTAGATTGAAGAAGGTATTATATGGACTCAAGAAAGTTCCCAAAGCTTGGTATGCAAGATTGGATAGGTACTTGTTGCAGTAGGGATTCAATAAAGGTATTGCAAATAGCAATATTTACTTCAAAATTGAGAAGGATCAAATGTTGATTTTGGTTGTGTATGTTGATGATATAATTTTCAAAGGAAATGAGGCAATGAGCAAGAAGTTTACAAAAGAGATGCAAAATGAATTTGAGATGTCAATGATTGGGGAGATGAATTTATTCCTTGGGCTACAAGTCAGTTAGACGAAAAAAGGAATATTCATTTCATTGTCAAAGTATGTCAAGGAAATGCTAAAGAAGTTTGAAATGGAAGTCTCGAAACCAGTATGTACTCCTATGGTTACTAGTTTCAGGTTGAGAAAGAAAGATGAATATCCTAAGACTAATCAAAGAAATTACGAATCAATGGTGGACTGTTATATCTAACTGCTACTAGATCAGATATCATGTATGTAGGTTGTCTTGTGGTCAAATTTCAATAAGATCCTAGAGAATCACATGTGGAAATAGTAAATAAGATATTCAAATATTTGCAGGGCACTCTAGACTATGGTCTATGGTATCCAAAGGATACTAATTTCTCTTTAAGTTCTTATACTAATGCAAATTGGGAAGGTTGTGTGGATGATAAAATAAGTACAAGTGGAGGTACTTTCTTTCTTTGAACAAAACTGGTTTATTGTCTAATAAAAAATAGGATTCAATAACTTTATCTACTATAGAGGTCGAGTATATTGCTACAACATCTTACTGCACATAGGTGTTGTGGATGAACAAAACATTGAAGGATATCATAATATCATATAATGAACATATTTCTACCTTGTGTGATATTACAAGTGTTATCAATATATCAAAGAATCTAGTGATGCATTCAAGGATAAATCATATCTCAATCTGTTATCACTTTCTAAGAGAGAAGGTTGCAGAAAATAAAGTAAAGCTAGAGTATGTACCTACAAAGGATCAAGTTATAAATATTTTTACAAAGAATCTTCCTAAAGATACTTTTAAGTATCTCCAGTAGAAGTTATGGGTTATTGTCCCTCCTTCTTTCAATTAGATGCATATGTGTGTGCATCTGTCTGGGAAGTATTTCAAGATACATTCTTGGCCCTGGAATGATGTTGAAGACTAACTCTTAGGGGGAGCAGGTATTAGTGATATTGATTAGTGCAATCAAATTGAGCATATTTTGTACTCCTAAGGGGGAGTGTGCAGAAAAGTGAGTGTAGTGGTGAGAGAAATTGTTTGTAGGTATTTCCCTTTGGAGTGTTGACAAAGAGGGAGAGAAAAAGTTGGTGATGTATGTAGATGTCAAAGGGGGAGAATAGAGAAGAAAAATCTTATGCAGGTAATGTGTTAGAGGTGTTAGTGTTGCCCTTTACCATTGATGTAAAAGGGGGAAGTGTTATCTAGAAAAGAAAAAAGCAGAGGGAGATTTGGTGTAGAAGTGCATTTTAAAAAAGAGGAGAATGAGAATATGAAGAGTGAGAGATGCCCCAATCAGGGGGAGTATTTATTGTCACAAAGTCACTATTGGTATGCTTTTCTTGTTGATGGTTTCTCAGAATCAGTGTTGTCATCAATGAAAAAGAGGGATATTTTTGGAAGCCTGATGGTGTTGTCTTTGATGTCAACCCCTATCATTGGAGTTATTGGAAGCTTGAAGTTGTTAGTGTTGTCAACACAATGTTGTTGATGTTTTCATTGTTGTCAACTTTTAGTATAGTTATGGAGATTGTTGGAGCCTGCTTGTGTTGATGAGATCATTGGTAGTATGGATATGTTTTGGTTAATAATAAGTGTTGTAGATGCTATATATGTTTGAAAAGGTGTTGGTAGTGTTGAAATTTCAGTTGGTTCATGTGGTTTCCAAGTGATTTTGAGAAAATTTGAATAAAAGAGATTACAATGTGACAAAGTGGTGTCCTATTTTGTGCTTCTTATTTCTTCATGGTTGAAGATATGATTGTGTAGTTTGGATGTGATGATTAGAGGTACTTAGAGGTGTTATATCTAGAATTATAGGTTTTGGATCGTACGACAATGAAAGTTGTGTTCACCAGTGTGTGTGCCTATGAAGAAGGTTGTCTAGGAGAAATGAGATTGCTCTGCATTTCTCCTCATTGAGGTTTCTTATCTTATGGATTTGGGGATGTGCTTATAATGTTTGTATC
Organism: Sequoia sempervirens; assembly: GCA_007258455.2. NCBI lineage: Eukaryota > Viridiplantae > Streptophyta > Pinopsida > Cupressales > Cupressaceae > Sequoia > Sequoia sempervirens. The sequence continues at coordinate 972,032,850 of VDFB02281492.1, forward strand.
TACTTTCCCTTGAGGTTTCAAGTGCTAAGGTGTTCTACAAAGTTGGTTAGTGAGTTGGATTTTTGTGCTAGTGTGTTTGGTTGCATAGAGTAATGGTATTCTCAATTTCAAGTAATTGTGGTAGAGTTACAACATATTTTGATGATGCTAGAATATTTTGAGATGCTTTATGGATGTTGTGGAGTGTTTTTATGTGGTCCACATGACCTGAAGAAGTGTTTATATGGTCACTTGTAGCGTTAGTTCAAGTTTGGTTGACTTAGCATGCTAGCGCTATTTGTGAAGGTACATCATGGATTGTGGATGTGTTGAATAGTGTGTTGATGTATATTTTTGGTCCTAGTTAACCCTTGGCATGGTCTTCCTTCACTTTTTTCCACTGTGGAAGTGTTTGGTGCTGACCTATTTTGTAATTACACATTTGAGGTGCATAGCTGACCTAGCAGAATGTTTTCAAGGTTGTGGATGGTATAAATACAAGGTAGAGTGTTGTATAATGAAGAGTGGTTTGTTGTGGTATGAAATATGATCAATATTTGTGATGTGAGTGCAAGCTTTGATGACTAATGCTACCCGAAGTAGTGAGCATAAGGTGTCTACATTTTCAATGTACCTAAATTTACTCAAGGCGATGAGCTGAAGGTTGTGGATGGTGAAGAGTTGTTGTGGTCAGTCTTCATGTTGCTCTGAGATGGAGTTCTCTTTGTAACAATTCATTTCTTTCATCTTATTTTTCCTTGTATTTTTTAATTTATATTCATGAAGATTGTATGCTTGCTCAGTTCAAGTTTCATATGGTTTTTTGCACCACCAGTGTTTTTATAGATGATAGTGTGTTGTCTATGTTTCAACAACTTGGAAGGTTGGTTTGTTGGTGAATCAAATGATTTGTGTCAGCAAGTAATTTCCTAAATTTATGTAAAGAGGTTATGTGAAGCATAGTTGATTCTCATTTTGTTCTCTAAATAATCCACAAGTTGGTACATGATCCTCTCTTGTGCAATAGTGAGCTTGGAGTCAATGTTTTGGGTATAAAGTGTTTGCACCAAAGAAAAATGATCTAAAATAATGAAAGGAGTGTACAAAAGTTTTTTACAAGCCATATCAGTATGTTGGGGTGATCCACACAATGTTGTTTGGTCTCTCTAGTACCGCCTCTAGTTTGGATTTGATACATGAAATATTATATGTTTATTGGGCTGACTTGACATGTGTTTCTTGCGTCAATTGTTTGAGAGTGTGCACCAGTTTTGAAGATGTGTTCTATGGAAAATAGGTCTTGAATATCTCTCATTTTTTGTCACATATGATTTCCTTCTATCATGGATGATTTTGGAGCCGACTTGTTGTGATCGATGCATGTCTCATTTTGTGTGTTTTTAGCTGACAAGGAGAAAATTTTAAAAGCTATTGAAAAGGTGTGTGGATGCATGGTGAATATTTTAAGAATACTAAATATACATATTTCAAAATAAAAATTTACATAAAAATGATATAAAAATATTAAATGGAATGAAATTTGTTCCTACAAAAAATAATAGACATGTGAATGCTACAACTAGAAAATATATCAACTACATGTAATATATTAAATTAACTTAAAGTTTTTAGTACATATAATTTGGGCCATCTCTATTTTTTATTATCTCTAATTTTTTCATGATCTTTAGTAGGCAACCTCCATTTTTATTGGCCATGTCCACTTTTTTATAAATTTTCCAAATTTAGTCTTGTTGCTATAACTAAGTACCATAATGTAGAACCTTTTTATTTTAGCATGCAATCAATAAATATAATACCATTTTTATCTATTTTTATTTGTCGATAAAATGTACCTTCAACAACAACTAATCTAATGGGATACTCTTGTCCATCATCATCTATCATTGACTGTGTCAAATTGTAATTTGGTTGTGTACATCTTAGTAAATATTATTCTACACCTTATGTATTGCTAGGATTTGCAACCATAAAAATATCTCCTACAATAAATATACATGTTAGAGTCAATCATTCAAATATTTATCACTCAACTTACCTAGAATAAAAATATTCTATTAAACACATTATACCTTTAATTTATATGTAATAACTAAATCATATACATGTTTGTAATTAGTTGAATATAGAGGATCATAGATATCTACAATGTCACTATCTTCATAAAGAGGCATTGCTACTAATTTATTCATTTCCCATCGTGAAAAATATAGATGTCTAATATTCTCACATTGCAAAGTATTTGCATTTTTCTTAATGTATTCAACACAATATATATATATATATATATATTCTCACTTAAATAGCAAGAGACTTGTTATGTCATGTAGTCATCACTTGATGCAATCTTCTAATATAAATCTTTGTTTGACAATTATAAGATTTAAGCAATCAATATCTATATATATATATACATTTTTTAGTCTAATGTTAAATTTTAAGCATTCAATTAATATGTGTATTCGATTCATGTACTCAAAATAAATAATATTTGAAATGAAATTCAATATATTGAACTTCCCAAAAGTAGTTTTTCATGAATATTAAGTCACTCTTTACTTCATGAGCATCAAAATGACTTATGCATCATTGAAAATTTTGATTTACATTTTGTATGGTGTTACTTGAAATTTCATGTTGGTGAAGTGCATGCTTCACGCATGCTCTTGCTCTATCATGCTCTTTTTTTCTATGTCCACTCTCAGAATAGTCTACAAATCCTTTATGCTATGTCTAACATGTTGGGTTAACCAATTAAATGGTTTTCAGACCTAAATTATCATGTAAAGTTATGAACAACCATTCAAATCAAATTAGTTAAACTACATGTATATTTTGATTTATTTTAAAGATAAATTTAATTAAAAAATTAAAACTTTCAAATTCAACACTAACTAGCACATCCATCAAACCAAATCTAGTGTTGTAAGGCATTTGTTCTATGTTGTCTCAAATTTTCAAAAGAAAAAATATAAAACAATGGGATACATAGCTTCTACTATGACCCATATCATCATTGATCAAATAAAAGTGAACCTCCTTGATGATAATTTGTTCATCTCTACTAATTTCTACACCATCCACATCTAACTCAACATATCTATAACAAACCTATACAAATATTGTTATTCTTTGAATGATAATTGATTTTGAATCTCAATTTGAGGAATAAATGTATAGTTCTTAGAAAAACACACAATAGAGAAAGTACAACCCATTGGGAAGTAATTCTGAGTCGCAAAATTGTTTAGCTTGACATCCTACGCCATGACAATGCCAGATATATAGATATATTAATAATAATAAGTTTCCACAATCCATATCATAAATCTGTATAGCTTCCGGATTCGATTGTGTCCAAAGTTTTTAGCATCAACATTTTGGATCACACTCCATGATCCATCATCAAGATGAAAGAGAGCAAGAGGATCACGAATCACAGAAGTGTGATCTAAAATGTTGATGCTAAAAATTTTGGACACAGTCAAATCTAGAAGTTATACAGATATAAATATATGATACTACAAAATTTATTTATAAACTCATTGTAGGGAAATTCACTCTCTTTCATAATATATTTTTTGGATTCAACTCCTAAATTAATTGAATATTTCTCATATTAAAATCTCTTTCAAATAAATTGCATTGAATGATCAATATTTTCAAATTGTAAAAGTTTCTTCAACATTCCACAATTTATACATATATTTTATATACATTATACATTGAATTCATTTGAATCTTTTGATTTTTCACATAGAATAGACTTCAAAAAATATGTTGTACTTCTAGGGATGACTATATTTGGATTAACTATTGCCATAAATTTTTTATTTGATTAAAATTGTAGATGAAATTTAACATGATTTTGATAGCAATAACTTTCACATACTTTATTTATACATACAAAACATGGTTGTAACCTCTTAAACTTATTTTATCAAATACTCACCTATATAATTCTTGCTTGAATGCTTAAAAAAAATTACTTTGTGTTGTATCTATAAAACATTTTGGATGATAAAATTATGTACCATATTCACCTATTATTTGTATAGTCTTTCTTTCATTGGAAGAAACATGAGAGTTATTGGTCCAATATTTAAGTACCTGTTTCTTTACATCTATTGAAGTTTTATTTTTCCAAGGAACTCTACAATTATTTACCTGGTTATTTTTAATGTTTTCATCTCATATTTTTCTCTTCACAATATAACTTTGAACTGTTCTCCTAGATACATGTAGTAGTGGTGCATTTTCTTGAACTTGTCTTCTATGTGATAATTTTTTACTATAAATTGTAGTAATAAATACTCTACATGTAAAACTTAAATCAACCATTTGACTCTTGGTTTGAGTACAAACCAATGCTTCTTACATGTTTTTAATTATTATATATTTTAAGAAATCTGATGATTATTTCTAATCATTAGCCCCTAGTAACTATAAAATAATGGTTTATTTTTTCCTAAATGAATTTGCACATAAATATGCTCTTCCAATTAGAAAATTTTATTCAAAAAAATTGTCCCAAATTATTTTAGAGAGTAATTATATTTTTCTTTCAAGAAACATATCTTCACGTGAGATCTCCTTGAAAAGAGAATTCGCATCCATCACCATTAGATTTTTCATATCATACAAAAATGTATCATTAGTTTTCTCTTCATTCAAATTATTTTCATCTGTAACAATTTCTTGTATTTCTTCATCAAAATATTCTTCAACTTAGTCATCAATAATTTCAATGTGTTATTCCTAACTAGATGTTTCTAAAATTAAATACCTCTAATCTTTCTTGTTGGTGTCAACCACCTCCTAGGAGCACAATTCTATTTCATTAGAGATGAAAAAATATTTAGATGAGATATAGAATACATAATGTATAGGATTTTTAAAGCTATGAAAAATGTGACAAGTGAACAACTACTCGATATAGGAAAAAACCACCTACATGATTAACCCTAAGTGAAAAATTAACACTACACTAACAACCCCCCTTAAGTGCAAACTTAGGGAGAATATTATGCAAAATGAAAAAGCAAGATGGTTCCTAACTACAAGGCCATGTTAGGTACCCATGCACAACTACTATGTAATACAATCTCTCACAACTAAAGAAAAGGAGAAAAACCTTGTGGGAGAAAACTCCTCTCCAAAAGAGAGAAAAAAAAGTTGAAAAAGGGAAAGGTTGAAAAAAGTGAAAGGAGGAGGACTTCACAAGAACCCCCAAGGACAACTCATGTCATTAATCTCAACAAAATACAAAAGGAGAGAGACTATGTAGCCTCCCCATAGAAAATGTTGAAGATTCCCCCATGATGAAGAAACTCCTGTGTTGATCTTGGAAGTATGAAGAATATCCCATGTTTACAAACAACATGCCTTGCTTTAGGGAGAAATAACCACTAATGCAAGAGAAACTCCAACTCTCAAACAAGAGAAGGGAGAGGAAGAATCAACATGAAATATTCCTCTAAAAACTGACCTGGTGCCTCCACGTAACCAAATGTCACATCATGATCAGGTGCAACCTCAAATAAAGAAGGTGGATCAACAAGACCATGTGGAAACTCTAAAGAAAAAATATCCAAAGACACAAATGGTGTGACATTAGTATAGATATTTTCATAAGAAAGAAGGGATATACCCTCAAATGCATCATCCAAATCAAAATTGTGAGATTCCAAAAATAACTCCACAAGACCTGTCAAGTGACTATCCCACAAAGAATGATCTAAAGGATCAAACAAATGCTGTCATGCTGAAGAACCAACCTCTGAAGCAACAAAAGATGAATCAACATAGGTTTGAAGAACTCCAAAGTCTAAATGACTAGTCTCTCCTGAGGAATTGCTATCAACACTAGCAAGATGGGTGTGAGGCTCATAATCATCATCATCAACAAAATGAAAAAGGCATAGAGATGAGACTCATGATTAGCTTCACCAACAACAATGACTTTACTAGTATTAGCCTCTCTAATGAAAATAGAATCTGTAGTGAACTCTATAGTCTTAAGTACCTCATCATGAGTAATCTTATAGATGGAAAGTAGATTTGTGTGCAAATCAGAAATACACAGGACATCTTTGAAAAAACCATCACAAATCTCAACATTTCCTATCCTCGTAACGTCCAAAAACTTACTATCTTCCAACAAAATATTAGAAGTATCAGTAGGATAAAGACTCAAAAAAGGATAGGGAGTAAAACCCATGTGGTGAGATGCTCTTGAATCCAAAAACCACCTATACGACCAAAATGAATTGTAGAAGTTGCCAATGCATATCCTTTTCCCATGTAGACTTTGTCTTCTTTTCCCTTCATTCCATTTTCAAATCCTGCATTCCCTAATTGTGTAGGTTTGGATGAAGATGAAGGTGATGTAGATGGCGAGGCTATAGAAGAAGGGGTCATAGATGAGGGCAATGGAATATTGTTCTTCTTCCAAAGATGTGAAATCTCATCAATCTTCTTCGTATAACGATGGTGTTCATCGTGACCTTTCTTCTTGCAATACACACAACTGAACTTCTCCTTCTTAGTTTTTTCCTCTTTTGAAGAGGGGGAGGACTCATTATACTTAGAATACTTATTTTGTTTCTTGCTCTCGCCACTTGAAGATTGAACCATCAAGGCATGACTCTTAGGAAGATCATCTATCTAAATCAACTTGGTCTACTCCCTAGTCAATCTATCACAAAACTCCTCAAATGAAGGCATCATACGATCTTATCCCATGGAATCACAAGTAGAATAGAAGGTAGAGGCAAACACTTGAAAGGGACATCTCAGTTTTGACAAGATCAAGAAAATACACTCCTTATCATTTTTGGCATGACCACATCCTTTCAATTGTGAAAAAATCAACCTAAACTATGCAAGGAAATCTTGAATAGTGGAAAAGGTATCTTGGGAGAGAGAGGTGAGATTAGCTTCAAGTTGCAATATTTTGAACTAATTTACTTTACCATACAATTCGGTAAGCTTATCCCATACTTCTTTATATTTCTTACACTCCGTAATATGAACCAACAAATTATCAGACACATGGAGACCTATGAGTCCTCTAGCCTCATCCATTTTATTTCTATAAACAAATTGCTCAAATGGTTTTGTGAACTCAGTTTGATCAACATCTAACATTTGCCAAAGCCCCCTTGATTACACCAACTATGATATTTTGAGCTTCCATGTGTGATAGTTGTGTGGAGTGAGCAATTCAATCCTTGGGTCTAACATGATTTACAAGGACATGCACAAAGGACTAAAAAGTTCTATACACCTCCCATAATGGATATAAGGATTTTTTCAATTCCCAACCACCAAATTTTCCAAAAAACACCAGATTGAAGCAAAAACTAGCAAAATGGCAAAAATTCATGCTACAAAACTTGTAATTTCAAGCTACAGCAATAGATGGTATAATTTTTCAAAAGAAAGTACCCAGACCAAGCTCTCGATCACACCACCACTAATAAAAAATTGACCCTTTTGTCAGAAAGAGAACCAATACCACCACGTGAGCCTTTAGCTCATGCAATAGACAAAACACAGGTGTATAAAAGGACTAGTTTTTACATATATCTCACCAATGTGGGATAATCCTTTGTGATCATGCAATATTGAAACCCTCAATATTTAGGGGAAACTTTATAAATTATAAAGTTTGATTAAAAAATGTATCATGGCTTGGAAAAACTCCAATCACACTAGTTGAATCATTCCTTCAATAGAGCAATTGTGCCTTTGCTTAGAAAAAACACGTTCAATAGAAAATCGGCCCTTTCAAAAGCTAGTGTGGCCTACCAAATGGGATGCATGCTAAGAATCTCCTTAGCAAAAAATTGCCACCTCCAACTACAACACGAGCCTTCTAAGAAAAATTGGGCCCTTTTGAATAGAGAATATTGCCTTCAAATCAACTAAATTGGCTTGGACAATGATTCAAACAAGGATAAATGCACCTTTCAACAGGAAAATAATGCCTCCTATTTACAAATCAAGCCTCAAGTAGAATAGTAATGAAAATTTGAATGTCAATTTCAAATTGAAAATGGCGTCTCCTCTAAATCAAACTCACAGGTCACAGGTTTGACAACTACTAACCTTAGAATTAAAAAAAACCAAGTCCACCAATGACTAGACTCTGCCATAGATGGCCCAACAAAACAACAACCTCAATGTGGTGTAATAGTAAAATTGATAAAGATGAACATTCTTTTGAATGTATTCCATGAATAATGATCTCGAAACAAATTGGACGAAAACTCTCAATGGTAGAAGGTGCAGTTTGAAGGATCTGATACTATGTTGGTGTCAACCACCTCCTAGGAGCACAACCTACAAATAAATCTTCACAAATGAGAGAAGCACAATGTTATTTCACCAGAGATGAAAATATTTAGATGAGATATAGAATACATAATGTACATGCTTTTTAAAGTTGTGAAAAATGTGACAAGTGAACAACTACTCAATACAGGAAAAAACCATCTACATGATTAACCCTAAGTGAAAACTCAAAACTACACTAACATTTCTTTTGTATTTCACTCTTCATCCAATATTCTTCGATCAAACAAGCTTAATTTATTCCTTTTATTTCCCATCATAAATTGCATGTTTTTTATGGAAAACCAAATGTAATGGAAAGTTGATTAAAACCTACTGCATAAACAGTTGGAAACAATTCTCTCTAAACATAGACTACAGAATGATGCTCCAAAAAAACTGGTTGATCCTAACCCCAAACGATAGTAACGTGACAAACATGTTATTCTTGCAAAAACAAAGAATTTAAAAGGAAACAAGAAAATTCCAACAAGGTTGTCTACAACAAGATGGGATGATGAATCAGATTGCATCAATAAACAAGGGAATTTGGAAAATCCCCAATTGCATTAAACATTGCAAGGAAAAAAATTACAAACTCTCCAAACTTCAATTCTAGGGATATAGATTTCATTGTATTAACACAATGCAAACTTAACATAATGATGCCAATTATAAAGCACAAGGAAGCAACTCCAATATGCATGGTATGCTTTCTCTTATTGACAACCACACTTCTATGTTCAACATCACCCTCCTTACCTCTAGAACAAACCTCTCTCCAAACATTTTACTTTGTTCTCTTGCAAAGAACAGTTTGGCATCCAACACAAAATCGGCCACTCTAAATCAAAACCGTTGATGTCTCTTTTGCCAAGTAGAACTCTCTCTTTTCTAGAAATGTGTCACCCAATAGTTCTCTCCTCCAAAAAAAACCATTATCTCCTTTCCACATAGAGTAGCCTCTTTTTTCAAGAATCATTTTTTCCTTCCTCTACCCAATGCTTTTTTTCCTAACTACTATCCGCTCTTATGACATCTCCAAGAAAAAACAATAAGAAATCTTGAAACGTAATGAGTTAGAGAGCGTGCTTCCACATAATCAAATGAAACTTAAAATGTATTGCAACATAAGTATTTTCTCCATGAAATGGTTGCAAGGAGCAATAATTGGCCAAGGAAAACCAAAATGCAAAACCCCCCAAAACCAAATTTTAATGATGCCCCTGCATCAAGCTTCCTGAGGGAGTTGTTTGTGAGCATAGCTCACAAAAGGGAGTTGGGTAGTAGGACTACCCTTCCAAGCTCTCAACACTTATAGAATATCCCCATATGCTTATAATAAATAGCCCACAACCATCATTTATTTTTCTTCTTCTAGCATTTGACTAGAATAGTTTCTCCAATCATCGAACTTCTCTTCCTCAAAACCCCCTTCATTCATTGTCCACTAGGTAGCTTCTTTTGATTCTAAACCATTGAAAGAATGAACTCCTCTTGTATTCCCCAATTCAAATTGTTTTTTCCACACCTCATCTCATCATCATCAACATATTTCATCCATTCTCTAGACAACCTCTCTTTGTTGCACCTTTCCAATTCGTTTTGCATTTCCATCTCTATTGCAATCATGGAATTTTCATGAAAATAAACTACAACTATATTCAAGGGCTTGGAAAACTAAGACCTTACCTCACCATTGTTGTATGCACTATTCATTGCACCTCCTATTAGTATAAGACATTCTCACTCAATTGCCTCAATTTGAAGAACCAAGTCATCTTTCTCATTCTCTTTCGCTATCTCTCCACTTTGTTCATGCAGATTTGTACCAATGTATTCATCTTAACATTGTTGTTCCAAACTCCCATTTATATTTGCATCCTTTAGAATAACAATGGCTACCCCAACTTCATATTCACCTATGTTAATGCATTTTGTTGGTTGTCCTACCTACAAATCAACACTATTTACACTCGTTCAACCTTGAGGAAAATGAAGGTTCACCTCCTTAGTTACTGCTACAACTTCCTTTGACTCCCTCTCATTTATCAACTCTTTTCTTCTTATCAACATCACCTTACTACTACTGCTATGATTTTCCTCTTCTAAATCTTGGAAAGGCAACAAGGTATGTTTGAGTTTATCTTTCTCAAAAGTGTATCTATTGCTTCATCCATCATGTATGGCATTTTGGTCAAACTGTTGATGTCTACCAAGTAGCATGTGACACACATTCATTGGAATGATATCACACACAACACTATCCTTATAACTTCCTATTTGAAATTCAACCAAATCTTGCTCATCTACCAACAATTGATAACCTTTTGGAACCAAGAAACCTTATAGGGTGTAGGATGTGTAGTTCTCTTAAGTCCTAATTTTTCTACCATTTCAACAACAACAATATTATTGGTACTACCATTGTCTATAATAAGTTTGCAGCACTTACCTTTAGCTTTGCACTTCATTTTGAATAGAGCCTTCCTTTGCACTGATTCATGACTTTCCTTTGGCGGTTCCAACAACACTCTTTTGAACAAAAGAGATTCTCCTAACTTAGGTTCTTCCTTTCTTGCAGAAAATGATCCCGCACTCTCCTGATCTGCTTGCACCACCTGATTCCTCCTTTTAGGTCTTGTGTAACCTCCTTGGGAAGATTCTAAACACTCCCAAGTCTTGTGACCACATACTAATTACACTTTAAAAAATTACCTATAAAACCTTTGCCTCATCCTTGATAACCATTGATTCTAACAGATCTTTCTCCTATATCTTGATAACCTCCTTTTTCTAACTTAACTTTACCTCTAGAGCTACTTGCCTCTCCATATTGATAGTGTTGTTGTCCTTTTTCTGCATAGCTTCATCCTCTACCTTGTCCTACTTGATTCTACTTCCTCATAATCTTCTCCTCTACCTTAATGGAAAACTAGTATGCTTCCTACAAAGTTATTGGTGACACTAAACTTAACTCATCCTGCAAACTATATCTCAACCCATTCAAATACCTTGCCACCTTTTTCAAATCTTCTTCATTGTGGCCTAACCAAATCACCAACTTGTAGAACTCTTCCATGTATTCCTTTACTGACATATCCTTCTGCTTCGAATTTTGCAATCTTCGAGAAATATTGGTTTGATAGTCTGTCGAAAGGAATTTCTCCTTCAATTTGGAAACCATTCAATCTCAAGATGATATTTTCTCCTTGTTTTTCTTGTGTCTTTTAGCCTACACATAATCCCACCACATTGTTGTGTGGCCTTTTAATCATGTATTGGAAAACTTCACTTTTCTTTCCTTTGCAACTCCATATTCAATGCACTTATAAAAATCATTAATCCAATCGATAATCTCTTCTCCATTCAAACTTCTCGAGTACGTAGGAATTTCAATTCTTGGCTTGGCTCCCACATTCATCATAGCTCTAATCAATTTTTCTTCCACTCCTTTAGGTTCTTGATCTTCGTTTCCAACTTGTGGTTGCTCTTCTTCATCAATTTCATTGGTATCATCCACTAGTGTTCCTCTTTGATGTGTCCTCTCCATGGCATCCATTCGTGTAGTCAAGTTCTACAAAAATTCAAGGACTCCATAATTTCCTCTTTTTCCTCTTCCTTGAGCTCCTCTACCTCTCAACACTCTCGGTGGCATTTTGCTCACTCCTGAACAACCCCAAATCTTTAGGTTGATACCAAAATGATGGAAAAATGAATGTAATAGCAAGCTAATTAAAACCTATTGCATACATAGCTAGAAAAGTGCTCTCCAAACACAAGTTACAGAATGATTCTAATATCAATGCTAGGGATATGTATTTTACTATATTAACATAATGAAAACTTAACACAATGATGGCAATTATAGAGAGAAAGGTATCAACTCCAATATGTGTGATTTTTTTTCTCTTATTGACAACCACACTTCCTTGTTCAACATTGGCCTCCTTAGCTCTAGAATAGACCTCTCTCCAAACGTTTTCCTGTGTTCTCCTACAAAGAATAGTTTGACCTCCAACACAAAACTAGCCACACTCCTAATCAAAACCTTTGTTGTCTCTTTTGCCAGGCAGAACTCTCTTTTCTAGAAATTGTCGCCCAATAGTTTTCTCCTCCAAAAAAAATTGTTGTCTCCTTTCCATAGCAAGCAACCTCTTTTTTCAAGAGTCATTTTCCCCTTCCTCTACTTGATGCTTTTTTTCCTAACTACTATCCACTGCTATGCCATCTCCAAGAAAAAAATAACAAGAAATCTCAAAATGTAATGAGTTAGAGAGTGTGCTTCCACATAATAAAATGCAACTTAAAACTTATTTCCACATAAGCATTTGTTCCATGACATGGTTACAAGAAGAAATAATCGGCCAAGGAAAACCAAAATTTCACAATGCCCCTACATCAGTTTTAATTCACCTATACACACATACACATGCATATTCCAATTTAAGTCAAAGTGAAACACATGGTATTAAAAAATAAGACAAAAAATGACATCCAATGAAAACTATGATGTTTTGATGAAATTTGATTAAAAAAAAATTAAAAATCATCATTTTTTTGCATTAGATAGTGAAGCTAGCTATTTGGAGAAAAAAATTAGGGGAAAAAATGCTATTTTTTATTTTTTAAATTACAAGTATAAACTTCATCAAGATTTCTACATTTCATTAGTTTATTTCATTTTGAAATCCATAACACAAATGTCACTTTTATGTGGTCCAAGTTGAAAATTTAAATTTGTGTTGACCATTTCCTTTTATAAAGTATGGCATAGGTTTTTACTTTTACCCAAGAGTGATCTAACATAGTAGGAGTCACTTGAACCAGATACTTATCCAAACTCTCATTGAAATAAAAATTATAATTGTTAAAATAAAATATATCTAGTCTAGAGTAAACTCTCTTACCTAGGCCTTGATTATCACACCATGTATACTAATGTTTTTCACTTTTCTTTTGATTCTCAAGAGGATACTAGATATTAAGATTCCTTTTAATTTTAAAACAAAATTAAAACTCATTTCCTTTCCAAAGTGCCTTTTTACCCCCAAACTATTCTCTTAATGTTTAACCATGTTAAAATCCCTTGCCAAAATTCAAGGAATTTTATGAAGAAATCAAGCCATCCAATTACACATCATGCATCCTTCCTTATAGTAATTTGAGGCATAAATAGAGAAAATTCCAAATTTAAACCCTTATTTATAAATAATGATCAACATATTTTTTATTAAAAGGAGATTTCCCATTCCCAACCACCCAAGAAGCCCAAGAATCCTTCAATAGGATGGCCACCCCACTCTGTAATGCCCAAAAAAATTTCTAAGAAAAACCAAATAACTTTTTTATTGTTAATTAAATATTAAATAACACCTAAATGCATATGCATTAACTTGTGTTATAGACCAAGTCATGATATGAACTATGTGACTCAATGTTGCAACTGCCTAGCTCAGGTTGAGTTAACTTAAAGGGAAACACCATACACCCACAACTTGAATTTACTTGAAACACATCATCTTATGTTCACCTAGGGTTAACTTGGTTATTTTAAGTCTAGAGGTTACTCCTTTAAAGATCACATAATTTCACCTAGGTACCCCATTTAAACTACACCATCATGAAGTTGAATGCTTACATTATCTTATTCAAGGGGATTGATACAAAAGGGGTTAAGGATTAGTTAAGGTTAATTATTTTGATGAGATTCCTTACTGGCCATAGGGTAATTCCAATTCATAGAGATTTCAAGTTCAGGCAACCTCACACAAAATTATAGTAGTTCAATATTAAAGTAAGACAATAAACCATAACTCTCTACTTCAAAGTTAGTGACATGAAGAACAAAACTAGAGATTGTATTGCAATCGAACTCCAATGATCTTTCACAAACAATGAGGAAAAGGATTAACAACTTATAATTTAGTCAAATAGTGTTTCATTCGCATTTTAGAGGCATTATAATGCACATCAAGTGTGGCCTTCACAAGATGGTCTATTTTACACACTTTGTCAAAACTTTTCAATCATCTATCTTTCCTCCAGGCGCTCAATGAAATTGATCTTTGAAGGACTTTTTCTCACTACCGTCGATCATCCAAAAAAATCATGAACCCTTTTTTTGGTCCAACACCCCCCAACCTTGTTTCTAGTGGCCTCTTCTTCTTCAAATACATGTCGCCTTGCAATTGTCGAGACATCAATAGTTACAACACAATTGCTAACTATTGATTTGTTTACAATTGCTAATTGTTGCATATTCAACCAAACAAAAGTGTTTACAATAGATTATGAAGCAAATAAAAAATTGAATTTATCAAACTAAAAGAAAGAAAGAAAAAAAATTGGAGACAAGAGAGTGATGCTTTGCATCAAACTCCCTAGGTAGGAAAAAGTTCATGAGCCAATCGAGATAGCTTAGATTCGGTGAGCCAAGAAGCATCTTCCACCATATGATCACTCTACTTCACCAGATATCTAAAGTACTCATGTCTTTGGGTTTTCTTCCACAGCTATGTATCTAGAATGCATTTGATGTCTTGCAGAGAAGATGAAACACCATGCTTTTTCCTAGCATTTGAAGGCTCGGTCTCTACTGCACCATCCTCAACACCTCCCTTATAAGGATACAAATCTGCCACATTAAAAATAGGGGAAATTCCAAGGTCTGAAGGTAGATAAATCGCATATGTATTATTCAAAAATCGTCTAAGAACTTTGCAGGGTCCTATTTTTTTCATTTTTAGTTTGTTGTACTCTCCTTTAGGAAATATTTCCTTTTGAATGTGATCCAATACAAGGTCTCCAACTTGAAAATGTATCTCCCTCTGCTTTTTATCAACATATTATTTATATTGCTAATTGTGTCCTATATTTTTTTGACCACTTCATGGAGATCATGGATGAGTTTAGCAAAATATTCCCTTGATGAACTTTTCCTTTCTATATTACCAAGGTCTCTCAACTCATACACCCCCCTTGGATGCATGCCATACACAACAAATATTGGACTAAATCCAGTACTTCAATTAGGAGAATCATTAAATGCAAACTCAGCTTGAACCAAAGCTAGATCCCAATTACTTGGTGTTTTCCCAGCAATACACCTCAACATGTTTCCAAGACCTTGATTAACAACTTCGGTCTTCCCATTCATTTGGGGGTGATAAGAAAAACTAAAGTTTAGATTAGTGCCCAATTTCTTCCATAGGGTCCTCCAAAAATGACCCACAAACTTAGTATCCCTATCAAAGATGATACTTTTAGGAATCCCGTGCAACCTTACTACTTCTTTGAAGAACAAATTTGCAATGTTAGTGGCATCACTAGTTTTCTTACAAGGTATAAAATGTGCCATTTTTTAGTACCTATCTACCACAGCAAAAATTGAATCATTTCCCCTTTGTGTACAAGGAAAAACCAACACAAATTCCATACTCATTGAATCCCAAGGCATAGTTGGAATTAGAAGTGGCTGATATAATCCAATATTTTGGCTTCTCCCTTTATCATGCTGAAAAATACTACACCTTTCAATATATCTCCTCACATTTGCTTGCATTTTTTGCCAAAAATAATGAGTGCTCAACTGCAAATAAGTCTTATCTTATCCAAAGTGACCAGCAAGACTACCACAATGCTTTTCCTTCAAAAAATTGTCTCCCATAGACCCTTTAGGAATGCATAATTTATTCCCCTTGAAAAACATTCCTTCTTGAATCAAATAATCCTCCCATGACTCTCTATTCCTACAAATAGGATTGCTACAAGCTTCAAACGCTTCCTTAAAATCTACATCCTCTGCATACAACTCTTTCAAAATTTCAAAGCTCGCACTGTTAGTTTGTATTTCACATAAAAAAAAATCTTTCTACTCAAAACATTAGAAAATTTATTCATTTGTCCACTTTTATGCTTAAAAAAAAATCAAAACCTTGGAGATACTCGACCCACTTGGCATGTCTTTGATTCAATTTGTGTTGGTTGTTGATAAATTGCAAAGCATGGTTATTCGTGTATACAATGTACTCTTTAGGTAGTAAATAATGTCTCCATTTCTTTAATGATTGAACTAAAGCATAGAATTCCAATTCATAAGAAGAATACTTCCTTTTTGCATCATTGATTTTCTCACTAAATAATTATATTGGTTTACATTCTTGACTTAGGATAGCCCCAATACCCAACCCACTAGCATCACACTCTACTTGAAACAATTTCTCAAAATTAGGCAAAGAAAGAATGGGCTGCTCACTCACCTTTTGCTTCAAAAATTTAAAACTATCTTCATCATGTCTAGTCCATACAAATGGCCTCTTATTCCCCTTTATAGTTTTGAGAATAGGTGTTACCACGTGATTGAAACCTCTAATAAATTTTCTATGAAAACTTGCAAGCCCAGGAAAGCTCCTTACCTATATTATACTCTTAGGAGTTGGCCAATCAAGGATGGATTGTACCTTTTCTTTGTCCATCTTCAAACCCTCCTTTGACACCACAAAGCCCAAATAGATGAGTTTGGTCTACATAAACACACACTTTTTCAAATTTATTTGCAACTTCTCCTCATACAACCTCTTCAATACCTGCCTCAAATGCTCAAGATGCTCCTCCTTAGACCTGCTAAACACCAAAATTTCATCCAAGTATAAAATAAAAAATTTACGAAGGAATGGTTTCAAACCCTCATTCATGAGATGCATAAAAGTGTTGGGTGCATTAGACAATCCAAAGCATAACAAGCCATTCATACAAATCATCACTAGTCTCAAAGGTTGTCTTCCATTCATCCCCTGGTCTAATTCTTATTTGGTGATAGCAACTCTTCAAGTATAGATAGGGCGCATCAGATTAATGATTGTTCCTTCTCCTACGGCTTCCCAAGGATAGATAGGGGCCCACCCACCCGAGATACAAGCAGCAGTAACGGCTTAAATAGGAGATCCTTCCTCAACCGCCCCTACTATCTAATGGGGGCCGAAGAAATCAATATTGGAGGGGAGTCTAAAGTGGGTGAGTATCCGCTCGAGTCCCCAGCATTAGATCCTACTGCAGTAATCGGATGTGTCGGAGCCTCCCTCACCTTCTTCCCTCGTATCGTTCTTTCTGGACCTCTATAATCCCCCCCCACCCGGAATGGAACCTATATCTCATCCTTCTGAACCACCATAACCTTTTGATCTCCACCCTACCTGATGAAATGACCCACCATCCCTTGCCGATTGAGCGTGATCCGCCCACCCTATCGTAGGGGCCGGGTTGCGTTCATGGCACCAAGAGCCTGGATGACGCCCATAGCGGACGCGGCTCCATCTGGTTGTGCCGGTACTTGAGTTGCTGAGTTAATCCGGTTGCGTTCGGGACAATCCCTGGCCCAATGTGATCCACTCCCACACACAAAACACACATTACTCTTTTTCTGGGCGGCCTTGGACTCGCCCACCCTAGGTCCTCCTCCCTTTGCTGAACCTTTGCTCAGGGCCTTTTGATTCCCACTACCCCTGGTATTGGTTGAATGCACTGGCTTCCCCTTGCCCTTTCCATCATCCTTAGATGGCGGCCCCTTCTTCTTGTCTCGGTGCGAACTCTGTCCCCTTCCTTGCTCTCTGGGGCCATCGTGCTTGAAGTCCAATAACCGATCCGCGACAGCCACTGCTGAGGGGAGATTCCAACCATTCTGCCTCCGGAGCTCCTGCTAAGCCCATGGAGCAAGTCCTCGCATGAATTGGAACAACTTATCAGCCTCTGACATGTCCTTGATTTCAAGCATCAAGGTCGTGAAGGTTTTGATGTAATCTCGGATCCTTCCCGATTGCTTCCCTTAGAATAGTAGGGCATCAACTGCGACCGAGAAAAGGCCGAGTTCTCCGGCTTGAACTGCTCACGGAGTGCCTCCTGCATCTCATCCCAGTTATCCACTTTCACTACTGCAACTCCTGCCTTCAAGTCCTCTGCCCGAGAAATACATGGAGCCACTTAAACAATCCATTAAATCTTCAATTCTAGGAATGGAAAACCTATATCTTATATTAATTTTGTTAATATCCCTTGAATCAGTACACATACACCATTCCCCTCCTTTCTTTGGAACTAGTACTATGGGGATAGCACAAGGACTTAGGATTTCCCTTATCAAACCCTTCTTCAAAAGATCCTCCACTTGCTTCCTTATTTCCTCATTTTCCTTAGGTGTAAACCTATAAGCATCCTTGTTAGGAAGGCTAGCCCTTGGAATCAAATCCATCTGATGGTTGATGCTCCTCATAGGAGGCAATCCACTAGGAAAATAATAAGCAACAATATCCAAATGTTCATTCAAAATATCTTGCACTTTAAGAGGAAAATCATCAAATTTTGTAGTAGTAAACACACTCCTAGGTTTAAGAACCAAAGAAAATCCTACTTAATCATTTTTCAAGTCATGTAGAAACTCCTTACCACTTACCATTATTACCTTACTACTACTACCACTAGTGTTTTCCCCTTTAGGCTCCTTCATAGGCATCAATGTATGATTCACTTCATCTTTGTCAATAGTATATGTGTTCTCCCTTCCATTATGCATTGCTTTCTTGTCAAATTGCCACAGTCTACCAAGAAATAGATGACACACATCCATAGGCATCACATCACAAATAACACTATATTTATAATTACCAATCTGAAAATCAACATGGGCCTGCTCATTCACTAACAATTGATGACCTTTTTGCAACCAATATACCTTGTAAAGAGATGGATGTTTAATTCTTTGAAGATCTAACTTTTCTACCATTGCTGCTGCAATAATATTGTCTGTACTACCACTATCAAAAATTATTCTATGACATTTACCTTCGGAATTACACTTGGTTTTGAACAAGGCTCTCCTTTGGCCTGGTTCTTGTCTTTCTTTTTGAGGCTTCAACAATACCCTTTTCAGCAATGATGATTCACTTGATTTTGGTTCTTGTTTGTGGTGAAGAGGAGACCCCACGCTTTCTTGGTTAGCATGAACAATTTGATTGCTTCTTTCAAATTTGGAATGTCCTCCTTGAGATGGTTCAAAGCATTCCCAACTCTTGTGTCCATATTGGCTACACTTAAAGAATTTTCTAGTGAACCCTCTACCTCTACCTTGAGAACCACCTCTTCCATAAGAATTGCCCCCTTTGTTTTGAAAGCCTCCTCTATCATTGTTGGCTGCTCCACTAGCACTTCCAGCTTCTTCTCCTTGATGATATTTCTACCCTCTACGAGTTTGTTGCCCCCTTTCTCTAAATCCTATTCCTCTCTTCTTCTCTTGCTGAATTTTTTCCTTTACAACTTTTCCTTTGCCTTTAAGGCAAGTTGATAAGCCTCTTCCAAGATTCTAGGGGACACAAGGCTTAGTTCATCTTGTAGATTATACCTTAGACCAGTCATATATCTAGCAATCTTCTCCACATCTTCCTCACTATGCCCTGATCTAATTACCAACTTATAGAATTTCTCTGTATTATCTTTCACAGACATATCTTTTTTTTTAAATTATGCAATCTTTTGAAGAGATTTGTTTGATAATATCCTGGAAGAAACTTAGCCTTCAACTTTGCCACCATCTTATCCCAAGAGTTAATCTTTTCCTTATTCTTTCTTCTCCTCTAATTTTGGACAAAGTCCCACCACATAGTAACATGACCCTTCAATCTGGTGCAAGCAAATTTTACTCTCCATTCTTCTGCTACACCCTCATATACAAAATACTTGTCTAATTCATTAATCCAATCAATTAGATCTTCACCATTGATAATTCCCAAATAAGTAGGAACTTCTATTTTGGGTTTAGAACCCACATTCAAGATAGTCCTCAATAATCTTTCCTCAAAGCCTTCCTGATCTCCTTGTCCTCCTTCATTGTCATCTTGTGGTTGTTCTTCATCCTCCTCATCATCACTTGCAACTTCTTCAGGTGTCCCTCTTCTTTGTGCCCTTTCCAAGGCATCCAATATTGCAATCAAATGCTACAAAAAGTCTTCCCCATGTTTTTCCCTTATGCCTCTTCCTCAAGCTCCTCCTCTGCCCATTCTCCTTGGAGGAATTTTGTTTACTCACCACTACCCAATAAATTTTAGGCTCTAAAACCTCTTGATGAGATGCCTTGTTGGCCATAGGGTAATTCCAATTCAAAAATGTTTCATGTTTACAAAACCTCACACAAACTTATAGCAGTTCAAGATTGAAGTAAGACAATAAACCAGAAATTTGTTCATTCAAAGTTATTGATAGGAAGAACAAAACTATAGATTGTATTGCAATCGACCTTCAATGATCTTTCACAAACAATGAGGAAAAGGATAAAAAAAATAGAATTCAATCAAATAGTGTTCCATTCACATTTTAGAGGTGTTACAATGCACATCAAGTTTGGCCTTCATAGGATGGCTTGTTTTACACACTCTATTGACTCTTTTCAATCATTTATCTTTCCTCCAGGCGTTCAATGACATCGATCTTCGAAGTACTTTTCCTCACTACCGTTGATCATCCAACAACATCATGAACCCTATTTTTGGTCCAGCACCCCCCCCAAGCCTGTTTCCAATGGCCTCTTCTTCTTCAAATACATGTTTCCTTGCAACTATCGAGACATCAACAGTTACAACACAATTATTAATCGTCAATTTTTTTACAATTGCTAATTGTTGTAGATTTGGCCAAACAAAAGTGTCTACAATAGATTATGAAGCAAATACAAAACTAAATTTAGCAAACTAAAAGAAAGAAACAAAACAACAAAATGGAGACAAGAGAGTGATGCTCTACATCATATTCTTATCTTCCAAGTTACACCATTTGATACATTTCATTCACATGACTAGATAGGCTTAACTTCTCTCTATCAATCAATTTTATACTTGAATCACCTATACTTATTACCCCTTTACGTGATCCACCTTCCTTCAATAATTAAGTTTAAAAATTATATGTAAAAACAAGGAGTTACTCTATTATAATTATTACATTTTCCAAATGATATTAGGATTAAGTCTAAAAACCATAACCCTAATGTTCATCCACTTATTAATTTTACATTATTATTAACATCCAAAATAATATAAGTACGAAATCCCAAATCATTATTGTTGTGATGATGAACATCCTTGTTGATATTGGTAATAATGTTAATTCTCATAGTAATACTATTATTAGTACTTTCATTAAAAAAATTAATTTCCAAATTGCTTTTAAATTTTAAATACATGTTAACAAAATTACTAATATGTAATATCATACTAGCTCAAGGGAACACTAGCCTTCTAAGGACCTTTGAATTTTAATACAAATAGGTAGATTTACTTTATCTTAATAAGACATTGCTTTAATTAAATCAAATTCATATTTAAGTTATTACAAAAGGGTCCTTTGTAAAATTCTATGGTTTACACTCAAATACTAAAAAGGGTAACTTTAAATTACAACTTAAAGTTAAGGGACCTAGTCCCATTGCCCCTACCATAAACCACTTTATTGATTAAGTGGGATTAGGAAATGTAACCCTTATTTGCAACTTATAGAATGTGTATACATTTACAACCATTAGATGAAATCTAATATGAGCCCTTGGATCTTAGGGCATTAATCACTAACCCTAGCATAAATATTCCTTAATGGAATTTTTGTCCTTCTCCTGTTGTACTCATTTTGCAATTTCATGTTATGGAGGATAGTGGAAAAAAATGATTCATTAGATAAGTGGAGTATTTTTCTCCTATTTTCTTATTTTCTTTGTTTTTTTTTTTCTCATATTTATTTACCTATCCAAATTGATCATCTGTTTATATTTCTCCCTTCACTCCTTTCTTTATTAGCTAGTTCATATTATATATATACATATACATATATACATATATAACATTATTTCCTTGTTTTATTCATCACAATACTTATATATATTGTTGCATTCAACACATGATAAATATATGTATTTTATTTTTCTATTCATAAAAGGATAGAGAAAATTTCATTTAAATACCTACATACGTAACCTCTATTTTTCTATAATATACCTATATATCAATTTTAAACAAACAAAAAAAATCAAAGAGGAAGGGCCTGTAGATCTCCACAGGGAGACTACGACGTACCCCTCATAAAGGCGGTGACCTATGGAAGCCACGCCCCATTAAGGGGTTGTGGCTCCACAGAGTCATCCCTTGTTGTGGGGCGATGGCCTCTATGGAGGCCGCATCCCCAAATGGGGATCACGGCTCTATAGGGACACAACCCTTTCTTTTGTTTTTTAAAATTTCTTAAATATAAAATTAACCTCTCTTATAATATAAATTCCACAATTTCATTTATTCATATTTTAGTATTTATATATATTTATATATAATTTTCTTCGATATTATACCTTAAATGGAGCTTTATTCTATTTTTAATAATTTTAAATTTAAAACATAGTTTAATGTTTTTAAATATATTTATATTTTTTTTTATCCAATGCAACTTATTTTGATCTAAATATAAAAATAACACATTTATTTCCTTAAGAAATGCCTTTATATATATAACAATTTATATTATCCCAAACTACATATTATATTTCATTATTTATATACCCATATACAATATTGTAAAACAAAGATAGCAATATATATGCACTTATATTTAGAACATATTGTTTAGTTAATCTTTTATGAAAAATAAACTATAATTCTTTTTATACCTAGATATATAGATTTTAAGTCATTAGTTTACATATTCCTTTCAAATATTTTTCTCTTGTTTGGTAAAACATATATATGACTATCAATATATATGCATACATTTCTTCCTCTCTTGACTAGTTTATTTTCACAACTCATAGGTTAATATAGGTCCAAGGAAATATATCAAAATTTATTTATTTGAAGAAGTATGAATGTGATATGAATAATTATCTTACCCATAATATGTCTTCATTATTTGTAATAAATAAATTAAGGAATTCAACTATCCATATGCCAAATATTTTTGCAATCTTTCACGTTCCATGACCTTAATGATGGATATTTACAAAGTTCACTTGCCTACACAAAACTTATATACAAGTATAATAACTTCAAGAATAATTATTAGGATTCTTCTCGCACACATACTTAAATGAATTCTTTTGAAAAGATAACTACTACTCATATATTACAATACTTTACAATAAAGAAATGGAGGTAGACATGTCCACAAACTGATTTGATTCTCCAAATCTTCTATACCTACATATAAACACATATTTTTCTAATGGCTATGGGGTGCTCACCTCCCAACCGTTGACCTACTCATAGGTCACCCCTAAGTTAGGAGACCTCTCTAAGAACCAGGTTTCACACAAAAACTCATACATTCATTTTCAAACTCAATGAAACAAAATACAAAATCTAAATGAGCATATGATCAACCCTCAATACATCCTTCCATGCCAAACCCAAAGCACAATCTCAAAAAATCATAACACCATGTAAAACCCATATTCTCATACACAAACTAGGGATGCTATGGCCGTAAGGGTGAGTTTATCCCTAGTATTCCATCCCAAATTCAAAAGAAAAAAAATAAACACATAAATTGCAATAATGAAACACTACCCATAAAATTTTAACCATATTCACATATATTTTCAAAATAAAGCAAGGAGCCAAGAAGGCCTACCTCCTTGAGCTTTGATAAAAATGGAGGGCATGGATTGAAATCTTCTCCAACTCCCACTCCTTCATGCAAAGCATTTTTTTCTTAAAAAACCCTACAACATGAAATCTTCCAAAATCCTCAAGAGGCCAAAATCCCCAACAACAAAAAAAACAAGAAGTAAAAAGGAAAGATACCCATCTCTCATTCCCAAATGAAAGTAAAGTAGAAAACTCTAACTTGAGTTCCATGAATGAGGGAGTGACACTTTTCACTCTCTCATTCCTCCCTTAAGCAAACTCTGCTACAAGTGCTCACACATGTGTGAGCACTTCTTGGAAGATGGGAAGTGTACTTGGGAACTCTTCCCATGGTCTCTTACAAAGGAGGCTCACACATGCAAGTCCTTTGTGAGTTTCTCCAAATTTTTATGAATGACTTTAGGGGAATGGGATTTAGACAAGACAAGTCATCCCTTCCTCATCAAAAGACTTGATTTTCGTCACTTCTCTTAATGGTCCATTAAGAGGGGTCAAATCAAATTCTTTGACCAAGTTTTGGGTGAAAAAGGACCCAATACCCATACGTACTTACCTTAGGGTCCCAAAAACCAAGAAAAAAATTAAAAATTAGCTTTTAAAGCCCCTCAAAAAACCCATCAAAGAATACATCCGAAATTTTCCACCTAGGATCCCAACTTACATCCTAGATGTCACATTAAATCAGATATAACTCAAAAGTTAACATTCAAAACTATATTTACAAATTAAATACATTAAAATCATTCACACATTACACTACATAATAAAACACATTACAAACAAGACTATAGTCCCTCCATATAGACTATGGTCATAATATCACATGGTTAAATTACATAGGGTTCCTGAGAGATCTTTGATTCCATAGGCCATGGAGTTATACCTACGCACTTAGAGACTCATGTTAATATGCTCGACAATCATCAAAATCAAAGAAACATAAATAATCCAACCACATGTTCATATCTTCACAACTCAATTCTAATAACAACAATTTCATGGTATTAATATTTATCAATCTATCTAATTCCCAATTAGACCTAATTTTCAAGATTCATAGATCTTTTCAATTTCATAATGCATATTTTATTTATTACATATAAATAATATTACTTAATTCCAAATAAACATCTAAGTATTCTAGCTTGTCATTTCATTACATCTCATCTACCATTGCATTCTCAAATTTTATATTTTTCATATAAGATTGTTCAAGCATATAATAATAAAGCATCTCTAATTACTATACTATATCACCAAATTGAAATCTACTATTAAGCCATTTGTACCAACCTTCACGGTTAATAAATCATCATGATTAAGAACATAATAAGGTACATTTTATTTAATCCTCATAAATTCAAACAACATCAATATACCCCAATTACTCATTTAGATATTCTAGGTTATCCTTTCATTATAAATTCATCTAAAGTCATCTTGTCCAATTCACCCTTACACACACATAACTACATTAAACCTATAAACATTGTTAATTTCCCATACTAGTGTTTTATGAATCACAATCCATTTCAATCATAAAGCTAATACCATTTAGCTAACTGGATATTTTCTATTTGATGACAACATTTCACACTTAGTTTATCTTAGATTTACCAGATACCATCAGATAGTTTAGGGATACACCACACAATCCTTTAAGCTCAATGGTCATACCAGTTTATAAACATGACCACCATATAAGATTTACCAAACTCCTACTATAACAATTCTATGAAACATTAAATAAAATATTTCACAACGTGAACCTATTCATGTCTTGGTGATTAAAACAAGAGGGATAGTTCTCGTAGGGTTTACCTATATAGCCCATGATATCACCATATGATAATTAGGGTTGTATCATTTATTGATTACATCCTATCTAATTATCAATTAATGAATTTCATCATAAAAAATTAGGGTTATATTACTTGTACTTTAGGTGAGGCCTTACACACTCTTTCCTTTATCATGCCTAGTAGATAAGAAAACATAATTCCTCTAGACAAAGATTTAATTTATTTTTTGTCCAAGCCCCTTGCATTTTAGTTTTTGTAGAGCCTATCAAATCATTTAGGAAAATTTTCTTTACTTTTCTTTCTAATTTTTTAACCTACAACCTCCTAATCAAAAGGTTTCATCTTATTGTTTCACCTCCTAACTCCTAAGAAGAGGGGTTTATCATGATCCGCGTTAATTATTTCCTTTTTGGAATATTATTTTGGACCTTCCCATGTTCATTCTTTATAACTATAGCTATCTTTATCACTATATGAGAGGGTTTAGGAACCTTATTGACACCCTTGGCTCTAATTTTTTCTAGAGCTAGTTGCTAAGCATTTTTATTAAGAAGTTCTTTGAGAATATCAAGGGGATGCTTTTCACACCCTTGAATTCCTTTCTAGTAGGAATGATTTTATATTCCACCTCTTGCATGAAGGAGAAATTTTGACCATTATCAGTTAACCTTGGACTTCCTTGAACTTCAATGTTTATATTACCATTTTTATCTTCTTTAAGGCCTTCATTATCCATGTTATTTTATTGAGGGATATTGTCCTGATCAACAAGACTCTTGTTGATATTTTTATTATTAAAATTCGGGTATTTTTCTTAATATTTAGATAATATTTTCTTTGGCTTTCATTCTTATTACAAAGAAAACAAGCATTAAGATTCCCAAGAGCTCAAGAATGTAAGTAAACAAAAAAAATTCTAATTGAATCTCCATGGTTTTAAGAACTTCTATGTTGGGTTTCAATGATATGAGAATCCTAACATTAAGGTGAGGTAAATTCACCCTAGTCTCTTATGTTTGAAGGACTTCCCCCAAGAATTTAAGAATATGGGAAATAAATTTCCACAATTGAGGGGAAAGATTATTTATTTCTACCCATCTTGGAGTAAAATCGTCTAATATTTTTTTATTATAGAATTCACTAATTAGAGTACAACTCTGAAAATAGACTAACCTATGTTCTAGAATGCTTTTTTGAGGATTGTATTTTTGCATGCTTTTTTTTTTAGAAAAATGATAAATAAACCCTTTTGAATCATTTTAAATAAAATCACATTAAACCAAATTTTCTTACCCAACACTTTTTCAAGCCAATAATCAAAGAATTTTCTTGAAGGATGGAAATTATTATCCAAGAAAACAAAAAATATTGTATTGTTAAATAGTCTATTTTCTTGCTTTTTCAAATCTTGAAACATATCTAAACTAGGAGAGATGCTGAGAACATTTGGAAAATGTATCTTACCAAGTTCTCCTTTGAAGGTTGTGTTGATGGTGTTTTCTGCACAACAACAACTCAGACAGAATGCAATATTCTACCTCTCTTGAAAGGTTATTTTCAACAATAAATTACTAAAAATCACCCCAAGGTCTCTCGGGTGTCAGGTCATGACAATGCATAAACAACTCAGATAATTATGTGATATGCTGGTAATCACAAAGGGACCTTACTACAAGGAGACTGTATCTTTCAATTTATCAGATTTTGCAGTATGACGATCTTTAATCCTAAATCTAACTGGATAATAAAGAAATAGCAAAAGATAAGGATGCAAGGATATGATAAAATCTAAACTGTTCCTAGAATGAACAATGCAAGTGACATATATCTGGAATGGACCAATCTCAAATAACCAGTTCTTGATCAACCCACAATGCAATATCACAAGAATGGTGCAATCTTCTAAGGTATGCAGATTTTCAAATAATAGACATTCATCTACACCCGAACTTAAGCACATTAAATGTATGGTCCAGGTTGACTTTACCAGCCTACTACAATCAGATAGTTAATGGGAGTATAGACCAGAGATCGCTGCAAACATTCTAAATATAAAATCATGAACACCATTCATCAAACTAAAACTAATTTATTTTTGAACACTAAACCCTAAATCTCCAAGCAATTTAAAAGATGGAACAAAAGGAACCATGCAAGATAAAATAACACAAGATATTCCACCAGAGAGCCACAATGTCCTCAATTGTATTAAATCATCAACATGTTGCAACAATTCAATTGTTCTATAACAATATTTTCTTCAAGGAAAAGACTACTACTTCTATTACAAAATACTCTAACTATTGCTCTTGCTTATCTCTATTATTGTCTAGCTAACCCCTTACAATGAGGCAATAATGCCCATTTATATCAAATCCCAAGGTATGTCGGCCCAACCAAACATTTACAAAATAAGAAAAACTACCCAAAAACAAGTTGGCCAAGGAAAATCAAACTAAGGCACACATTAAATGCCATCCACCATCAAGGTCGGCCCTGACACAGTCCCCAATGCAATCCGGTCCAATGCATACCCTATGATAATAGGGAAGCACAAATCTCAAAATAGACATTAACTGCCACTTCCCTTATCCCTTCTCTGAACTGATGATCCCTGGACCCTCAAAGGTAATATCCATCCAGCTCAGTGACAAGTGGCAAAGGTAATATCCTAAGCCGACATTTAATGGAGTCAATTTCTTCTTTTGACTGTTCAAAATTTTTATCCCAATCCTCCTTACTGGCCAGATATCTATCCATTACCGCCAAGTAGGTGGCCGCATTGTCAAGCTGGTGGTTGGTTATTACAGTCTCAGAATCTGGGGCATAAACTTCATGCCACCACTCTTTAAGCTACTCCAGACTCAGATATTTCTGGGCAATCTTTCTTCTTCCAATCACCACCTCAAAGAAGGCAATGCATCCATCATACACTATAGTAAGATCACCATCAATTGATTTCTTTCTTTTCTGGATCTTCTTTATGGCCTTCTGCCTAATCTGCAAAGCCTCAAACCATTCCCAGGGTTCATCTAATCTGGAAGAAGGAAGAATTCCATCCATAGCCTGTTGTTCTTTACCATGCCCCATGATAACCCTTGATTTCTGCAGCAAGAGATCCATGTCCTCCTTGTCCTGAGATAGCACATGCTCCAATAACTCTTTGGCCCGGAATGCATCCTTTCCAACCGATAATATTTCCTTAATAGTATCATCTCCATTTACTTGCACATTCTTCAGCCAATCCACTGTAGTTTGAGCAGTAGCCTTCATTTTCTCAATCTCAGAAATAGTTTCTTTAGGTAGGAAGCCAGGAGTAGCTGAGGAAGAAGGGTGGAGAGATTGCAGAGCTTTCATTACTTCTTCCAAGCATTTTTTAAGTCTTTCATTTTCTTTCCTTAGCTCATGCTTAGTCTGAGTCTCCTTCCTCAATCTGCCTATGATCATAGCACTGGAACCTTCATATTCCTCTATGTCCTACTCCATGGATGCCGGTCCGAGGTTGATAGTTTGCACATTATAGTCTTGGCTGGTAACTTCTTCCCTAGTCCTATCTGCAGCAAGGGTGGCAATGTGGATGACTCGATTATGGGCATCATCTCTCTCCATCCTTGAGACTACCCTAGCTGCCTTCCTTTTCTTCCCTTTGTCGATCTTTGACAGCATTTCATCCCAATCCAAGGGAGTATCCTTGATTACTACCTGTTTCTTTCTTGCTATCTCCTTTTCTAGCCAGTCTGGGGCTACAGGCTCTATCCGGATTTCCTCTGTTCTTGCTTCTTCTGGCTGTTCTGTCGTTCTCTCTTCTTCTTCTGCAGTTACTTTATCCTCCTCTTTCTCAGGGAGCTGCTCACCTTGATCACTTTCTTCAAGCTCCACCTTTGGTTGCACCGGTGATGGGGTCTTAGGAGGAGTGTCCTCCTTTTCGGGTGATCCACGGCTTCTGTCACTTTCCGGGGAAACTTCATATTGCACTAAAGGAGAAGTATGCCTTTCCTCCTCCTCGACTTCCAGCTCTGTTGCCTCACCAAAGAGTGTCCCCTCCTTGAAATGTTCCGCCTCTCCATTGGTTTTAGGTTCCTCAAGGGTTCCTTGTTCATGCACGCTTGGCGGAGGAGAAGCAACCTTGGGTGGCTCCGTGACTAGTGACTTTGGCGGAAGATCCATCTTTTGCACAGTGTCCTTTGGAGAAGGAGTCCTAGATCTCCTCATATAAACTTTTGTTTTCTCTCCTCCTGAACTTTCTACATCAACAATCGGAGGCTCATCCTTTGATATATCTTGAACCTTTTTCTTGGAGACCCTAGTTGTTCTGGTTTTCTTTGGTGGTGGAGGAACATCTTCCTCTTTTTCCTTTTCTAGCTCTTCCTCATCAGAGAACTTACTAAGCTTCAAAGTCTGCCATCTCCTCTTTCCTTTTGGCTTCCTCTTTGTTTCGGGCTTACCTTCCTTAGGGCCTCTAATCTTTATCTTGAAAGGAGAGCTCTTTATAGTTTTCCCTTTGGGGTCATCATCCCTGGATTCCTCTGAAGTTGACACGAGGTTAAGATCTCCCATCAGATTGAAGGTACAAATTACCTTCTCACTCTCCAGCTCCCAAATTTTGTGCTTTAACCAAGAGGAGGTAAATTTCATAACTGGGGCCATTAGGTCCTCCAACTCCGTGACCTCATCTTCATTCCAGTTTATTTCCCCGATGGACCTGTCCTTCACAGCTTCATAGGCATGATCCTGAACCAGGTTTCCATCATCCTCCAGTTGGTCCGGAATCAACTTGACATTATATTGCCTAATAGCCTCCATAGGGAGCCTAGAATACCTCTTCTTTCTGGCATCAAGGTCATCTTTAATGTTGGCCCAATAGTCTTCTAAGTCATCTTTATGTCAGTATTCCCTAGTGGCTTTCTTCTGTGCCTCCCTTGTGATGTCAAAGTTCATCCTCTTGGAATGGAAGGAGAGACCATATGCTGCTAATTCTTCACCTGCAGTGTGTGCCGATTGGATATGACACATTTCTGCCACACCAATCCTGAGAGGGAAATCTCCACCGAAGCCTGTCTTATGCTTTTCCTTCTTCACAACGACATCAAACTCACAAATCTGCCTCACAACCTCCAACAAAACAATGTGATCAGTAGGATACCGAGGTAACCTATATGGAGCAACCGGACATCCATCAATCCTGAGGTAGATGAAGGTGGGAAATTGGATGAACCAGGCCCCATAATTCTTTATCAGCCCTTTGGCCCCATTCGACAGCCTCATATGCTCAGCATTCTGGAGCATCCTAGTGATATGCATCATGAAGGCATCATTGGATCTTCTGTAGTTCTTGTGTCCTAGGTGCAGTTTCGGATAGATCTCGTAGATAATATCTTGTCCAAGCATCCCCCGTGGATTCAGACCCCTGTATGGGTAGAATCTGTCCAACACATATATGACATAAGAGGACATAGTGAACCTCTTAGTCTCTAGAACATTCCTCAGCTATTTGTCAATTTCAGCACTAATAAGCCCTGCCCAGTGATAGTTAGTTCCCTGTTCAACCTTGGTGATCACGTGGACCATCCAGCTCTCTAACACCCCAGCAGTCTTCAAACCAGCTACTCTGCTCAAAAATGTTATTGCATCATAGATGTCTGACCTAAATTTAACTCTATGCAATTGCTTGGGCAATTTAGAATGGTGGGACTTTGGTTTCTCTAACCATGAATTGATTATCTATTGAGCCTTGACTGGCTCATTCTCATAGTATGTTTTAGCCGTGTCTATGTTCAGAGCACACACAGAAGGCAAGTCCGGCATGTCGAAGGCTTGGGCAATAGAGACAGGGCTGAAATTAGCCAAGACTCTCGCCTTAGTGCTAACCACCCTTTGGGTGTCGAAGTCGTATTGCCTGGCACATTCTAGAATCAACTCATAGCATTGGATTGCCGAAAGGAACCCTGCCACATGCACAAGTCCAGATTTCATCATTCCTTGCCTTAAGAGTGACAAATCCTTCTCAGTCGTCCTCTGCTTGAATTATTCATACCTCCAGGCTCCCACGTTAGTATCAGATACCTCAGACCATACAGAGGATATCCTACTCTCAGGAAGCTGACTCTTGATATCCAATCTTAGTCGTTCTGCCTCAAAAATGGATGACCCCTCTGAACCACCCTTAGATTTTCCGGCAGCAGCCTTGCTTGATTCTACCTGCACTCACAAAAGACATCATTAGTATTCAATTATTATGAATATTCCAATCCAAAGATTAGCCTAAAATCATATAAAGCAATTAAAATCTGCTAATCCTTAAAGATCCGAAGAAATAAGGCAGTTCGGGAAAATCATGCAAACCGGGAAAATCCAGTCGGGATGGAATTTCGGAGAAATCCTACCCAGACGGACTCTCGCTGCCAAAGCACCATTAGTCCAATAAATCGTTAGTTCAACCGAAAGATCATTGTTTTATCATATAATTTGTTCATTGACAACAAGAAATAAGCATTTAGCATTTGTTCCATCAATCCTATCTTCGAAAAATCAAACAAGGATAAAGCCAGAAAGGAAAACCGAAGAAATCCGGATGGGACAGATTTTCGCGGACAGGTAGAAGTGTTTCAGAAATTACTCCACTCCGCGGAATAAGCCTAAACTGAGAAAATCCGAATGCGGAGGAATTCCACGAGGACCCCAGAAACCCGACAAACGATGACACGTGAATTAGTGACCAAATAATCATGCAAACCTTTCTACCTAGACTCGAATAGTCCCGAAATTGATGCCAACCAACAAGATTAAAAAATGCGAAGGAAAATAGACTTCAAAAGACCCCAAACGATGAATTCTCCAAGCAGAACGATGATGCCCTAATTTTGATGAAAAAACATCCCGTCATTAAAACTAGAGCAAGCTCGAGGTTTAAAATATCAGCAATAAAGAGTAGTCTAAGGCACTCCGAATCCTCATAGGGCGGGCAAGATTGACAAATCATCACAAATCCGTTATTCTGGGCCGAGCACCAAGAAAACCCCAACCTCGCAGATGGCAAATTTCGCACTAAAAGGGCCAACAATCTAACCCAAAACTCCATCTAAATGATACACTTGCCATCTAATAGATAAATAGCGCTCATAGGGCGCGGGTGATGGGGTTCTATGACAAAAATGGGTCAAACCCTGACTCTACAAATGCGGAATCAAAACCCAGCAAAGTCCGACCCAAAATGATCACCATTCAATACGGAAGAACCCAATCATCGCATAAACAAACAAGAGGGGCCATCGATAACATACCATAAATCACTTCAGACGAAACTCGAACTTTGGAGAAGCAAATAGCCACAAAATGAACACGCTCAGGCAACACAAATCCAGACACCGACACCCAGCAATCCACACACAAGCCGCTTTGAAATCAATCCTCAAAGCTCAAATGAAACTTTGAATCGCCAGAGCAATCAGCAAGTGAATGGATGAAATCAAAATGACGTTTAAAATTCCCTAAATCCACCCATATATTCGTCTGAGCAAAGGTACCATAAGCATTAATGGGCGACAAGACGCATCTGACAAATCCAGAAACTTGAGCCCAAGATGGAATTTCGGAAAGTCTCGAGATATGCAAAAATCCGGATGGGCAGAAATTTCATGGAAATGCAGAAATCGGGGAAATGAAGAAGTTCAGGATTTTAGTGCAGACTGAGAAAATCCGCCAGAACTGGAAAATCCTGGGGTCAAGCAGAAACCCGAATTCAGAGAATCTAGCCAGAAACAGACAAAGAGCCAGGGCCTGGGAAAATCCGCCAGAGCCGAAAATTCCCGGACCTGGGTGAAAACCCTGATTTTGCTTTAGACTCAATTTTAATCAATTCCAGCCTCAAGGCAAGGTCAAAGTTAGTGAAACCGACATGTCAAGACCTCAAAAAGATAATTCCAATAAAACCAAAGGTCAAAAGACACCAGAAAAGAGGGCCCCTGCTCCAAGTGGGGCGTGTGTGTGAAAACTACACAACAAATGGCGACTCTGCTGGGGAAATGCTCCTGAGCATTTCGATGACAAATTGGAATTAAGAACCCAGAACTCATGGTTTCAACTTCAAATATCCAGCCACCACCCCCATGTTTAAACAAGGAAGCTCCTAGTCATTCAAATTCTCCTATACCAAGGTCTAAGTGTGTGCACATGCATTCATTACTCCCCTTCAGTTACAATAAGGACCAAACTTGGTACGAACAAGCTACGTAAAGATTCATGCTCTAAAAGTAACCTGGATAGAGCCACGTTGCCAGTCAGGCGTCCATAGCCCCGACGAGGTTATCGCTGTGACCCTCTTGAACATAGCTCTATTGCCAACCAGGCATCAATAGCCCCGGTAGAGATGTTCAGATCCCCCTGATAAGTTGAATTCAAACCTTTTGATTTTCAATATTTTTTTTTTCTCTTTTTCTTTGCTACTGATATTTCTTTTCTTTTCACTTATTTCATTCAACCTGTGAACAGTGAAGTCCACACTTAGGGCTGAGAACCACAGTGGCACTAGAGCAGAAAAATATTTTTCACCTGTTTAGACCTTATAAGGACCTTCTGTGACTTTAGGTATATTGAGAATTAAGAGTATAAGACCCCAATATATTCCTGTTCAAACTGACTAGAAAACCCTTTGCCTCAGCATAAGAATAAGTGACATTGGTTAGAGAGTTCATACCATGGGGTCCTGGAAGGATGATTAAAGTTTGTAGAGGAAATACCAAGAACATCAGACCTGCTTTGTTACCATGACCAGTACCATATTTCTCATGAAATCCATTCATCACTCTTTCGGCTTCCTGTTTCCCAAGACACCTCAAGTAAATGTCTTCATGATTTTTCTTATACAGAACGACTCCTTTCAACATGAAACCATCACTCTTTAACCATAGAGCTCTCCTTTGAACATCATTAAGATGACCTAGAGGTCACTGGTTTAGCAGATAATATACTAGGTCATCATACCAGCCATCTAGAGAAACTTTTTCAATATTATAATTCTAAACAGTCAATTCAGGACCTATTTCAGCTATAGTCTGGGTGAGCCCTTGCCCTCTTACCAACTTCAAGGGCTGAATCTCAATGTCATACTCTTGTAGCATGGTCACCCATTTAGCTCTACACTCACCTAATTCATTATGTATCAGGAGTAACTTAACTGCAGAATCAGGGACGATTGCATACACTTTATTTCTGAGGATATAGTGCCTGAATTTCTTCACTGCTCTAACCAGGGCGTACGCTTGCTTTTCCACACTTGGATATTTTAACTCGGCATCTTTTAACGGTGCACTCATAAAAGCGATAGGATGCTCATTTTCCTCATCAAACTTTTGAGTTAGCATTCCAGCACATGAATGGTCTGAAGCAAATGATTAGATATAAAAGGGTTTGTTGTAAGTAGGACTTACCAATACTGGAGCATTAGCAATGGCTCTTTTGATCTTTGTAAAGGCCTCCTTCGCTTCTATAGTCCATTCGATCTTAGTGTCTTGTTTCAACATTTCATTTAATGGTTTCACAATTTCGGTAAATCCAGTGATGAATTTTCTGACGAAGTTGATTTTACTAAAGAAGGACTTCATCTCCTTTTTGCTAGCAGGAGGCTAAATCTTCAGTATGGCCTCCACTCTCTCTAGATCTATAGCAATTCCCTTTTCTGATATGAAATGTCCTAGCAACTTTCCTTCTGTTACTCCGAAAATACACTTCTTGGGATTCAAAGATATGCCAAATTCCCTTCACTTTTGAAATACTTTACGCAAATCTAAGATATGATCCCCTCTGTTCTTTGAAAAAATAGTCAGGTCGTCCATATAAATGATAATGCATTTGCCTATGATATCCTTGAAGGCAATATCCATAGCCCTTTGAAATGTAACCCCTACATTAATAAGTCCAAATGGCATCCTCCTGTAGGCAAAGGCACCCCACTTAGTTGTGAAAGCGGTCTTGTGTCTGTCCTCATATTGGACCATTACTTGATTGTACCCTGAATAACCATCCAGAATGGAAATCATCTGAGATCCATTGACCACTTGAAGCACTTCATCCAGAGAGGGAACTGGATAGTTATCTTTTTCTGAGGATCTATTTAGATTTCTGAAGTCAACACATAGCCTAATTTCTCCATTCTTTTTCCTTACTAGAACTAGGTTTTCCACCCATGTTGAATTCCTAACAAGAAATATGATTCTGGTAGAGAGCAACTTCTAAACTTCTTTCTGTATGAGTGGTTCCAACAATGCATTAATAGGCCATTGTCTCTGTCTGAAAGGCTTGGCACCTGGCTTCAGGGGTATAGTATGAGTTATGATTGATGTATCATAAGTCTTCAAATCCTCATAACCCCAAGCTACTATATCTGGAAAGTTGTGTAAGGCCTCAATTATCCCTTGTCTTTCTTCTGGAGTGCACACCTTACCAATGAAAATGTTCTTAACATTGTCCTCAGTTCCCAAATTGTGAGTGTCACACTGTCCACTGATTGATTCTTTCTTTGACTCTTGTTCATGATCTCTGATCTTATCCATGTCAATTCTAACATTGTAACATTGTCTGGAACTGATGGCACAGGAGTCAATTCTACAGTGAATCTCTTCAATCCTGACAGAGATAAAGGCTGTAGAATGCTTGCTGCTTGGGCTAAAGAATCAGCAGTTTGATTCTTCTATCGTGGTATTAGTTGGATATTGAAAGCGTCAAATCCCTCAATGAGGTCCCACACTCTATGCCTAGAGTTGGTCATCCTCCTATCATGGCACGAATATTGCTTTCTCACTTGCTTGACTACTAACTCAGAATCCCCAAAAACTTGCAGAATCTTAACCTTTTTCTTAAGTGCCATAAGAAGTCCATGAATTAATGCTTCATACTCTGCTACATTATTGGTGCAATGAAATTGAAGCCTATGGGTTGCAAAGAAATTTTTACCTTTTGGGCTAATCAGCTCAAACCCTGCTCCAGCTCTGTGCTTGGATTTGGATCCATCAAATTTGAGGGTCCAACATTCAGTAGTGGTAGTCTTCTTCATCACTTCTTTTAGCTTGTCAGTGTCAGAAGATCCCTTGGTCACTGTAGGTTTATTCCCTGGATATTTTTCTTGAGGGTTATTCGCCTTTGTCTCCACAACTTGGGTTGGATTTAGGCATTTCTGTACTTGCTCTACTGCTGTCTAGCATAAACAACACTCCAACTCTGAATGGGAAGCATTGTGAACTCTACACCAATTTGGTAAGAGTAATTCTTTAAAGCTTGTTTTCCTTCCCAGGTGAGTTTGAATCTTCATACACTGCTTGATGAATTCCTGGAAACTGCTCAATAGGCTGATATGATTATCTTCAGGTTCTTCTTCTCCCTCAACTGATTCTATCAAAAGTTCAACATGGTTGGACCATGTCTCAACATCAATAGGCATCGTATGTAGCATCAACACCTCCTCTAAATTTGAATCTTCATACTGGGTTGATAGCATGTAATTTCCCATTCCAACTTCTGATATCAGAACCTCGATTGAAGTCTTTTGGTATTCTGTAATCATGTATTTCATTATGGGTTCTCTTTCAATTCTGATCTGATTAGGCACTCCTTTCTAGGGAAGCCACATGTGAGAATGGTCAGTGGACACATAACCATTCAAAGCCTTGGTGAAATCTCTTCCTAGAATCAAACCATATGCATCAGGGATATCAGGTACTTGAATATTGATAACCTGTTGAATTCTTGGATCTGAAGCTATCTGTATATGAATTATATTTAATTCTCCCACCACATTTACTTCAGTTCTATCTACTTGAGTCACCTTCTTCTGAGAATCAGCTGGTGTAATTCCTAGAGCTCTACAAACTCCAAATGGCATCACATTGGTGGAAGCACTAGAATCTAATAAACAATTATGCAGATTCTTACCAAATATATGAACAGAGATCAGAAATGGTGGGGTTTCTGTCTTCCCTTGAAACAAAGTTGGCTGAGTATCCACCTGGGCCACTTGAGTCTTATCCTTTTCCTTTCCTTTATCTCCAGGGGGCAAGTTAGTCTGATTTTGTCTTCTCAGGCTGATAACTAGAAGTCTTGCTAATATTCTCACTAAAAGGCTTATCCAATGACACTGGATGTGTATCATAAGTACCTAAAACAACCTTTCTAATTGCAGGGAATCTTAATAATTCAAATGTTGAAAGATTTACCTTTAGTTTCTTGAATTCTTTAGCAACATAGGAAGCCATCTACTCCTCACTCATATCAGTAGAGACCTCCTTAGAAGGTTCCTCTACCCTATCCTTGCTTGCTTGAACAGACTTTTCCCTCTGTGGGTCAGTTTGAGCTTGTTTCTCCTTTGAGAAATACTGCTTGGAAGCATGTGGATAAGACGGATTATTGCTTGCATTAGGATCTGGAGGGGTACTGAAGGTGTTAGGAGGAATGGAAGTGGTAAAAGGTCCCCCAGGTTGTGGACGCCTATGAGGCATATCCCTCAGACCTTGTCTCTGAAATATCTGTACTTCTTCAACATAATTTTCTTTATTATCAAGGGGGCCATTATCATTCGTTGCCTCTTCATTAAATAACTGAGCCACTTCATCTCCATTATAGATTTGATTTGTCTTATCTTCCTAGGAATTAGATTCCTCCTCTAGAAAATTTTCCTTACTTGCTGGGAAAGGAGCATGATTTAACACCAGCACAGGAGAGTCATATGATGTGGAGGGAACAATCTCCTATCCATTTGCATTGTTTTCTACCTCATACTGAAAAATAGAGGCAACAGTCTAGAACTCTGGACATTCTAATTCTGAATGTTGGTTTGTCTTATGGAGCCTGCACCATCCTGATAGAGCTGCTTCAGCTAAATATACTCCACTAGG
>VDFB02281492.1:972071637-972135972 GCA_007258455.2 Sequoia sempervirens
TCATATCATACATTTGGAGGTTTGAATTTTGTTCAGTAACTGATTAAGGAATATACCATCACCCTCATCAATAATGCTTAATCAATTAAACTACAACCTTTTGATTCTAAAACAATTTTAGATTTTATCTTTACTAAAAATAAATAAAAATAATAGATATATAATGTGCATTCAGATTTTAGATTTTATCTTTACTAAAAATAAATAAAAATAATAGATATATAATGTGCATTCAGATTTTTCATTCATATGACAACTCATCTAAAACCAGGAATCTCAACTCCTTTTCACGTGGTTGCTTGCAACAGCGTTGAAAACTAATTTACATTGATTTACTGATCATCGATTTGCTCAACTTTAATTTGAAAGGAAGCATCAAAATTAATAACAATAACAAAAGAGTGATTGATTCCATACGCAATGGAAATATATTCACAAGTTGGAGGTCAACACTAAAAAATGATATGCGACTCAAAACTAATATTTGATAATAGTTATATCATGCAAAGGCATCTGCATTTGGAAAAATAGTCTTCCATATAATCTAGTATTTAGAAGAAGATATTCTCCTACCTCAATCATTTTGAAAAAATAATAATAGGATGGCATACAAGTTTACGTACTATATTAATATAGATTTAATTAAGTAATTTATATATAAATTACATTTAAAATGATTAGTAATTTTTATTCAATTTGGTTTGATAGAAGGATGATTGTTGTTGATTAGTTTGAGTGATATGATGAAAGATTTATAATTAGAATATGATTGTGAATTTGTTATCAAAAGGTTAAGATGAGTCTACATAGAATGTTTTGTTGTCATGGATTGGGTTGCATCATGTGGTCTAGACTTTGACTAGGCCACATGGTGTGATCTAGTCTAGATGGTGAGATTGGGTCCTCTACTAAGAGTAACCTATTTGTGTTTTCTTTGATGTCTATCTTATTGAGTTTAGTCATACTTAAAATCACACAGAGGCTTGCTTTCAAGTTAAAGAATGGCCCTTTGCTTATCACAATGGTAATCAAGTCCCTTGTAAATGAAGTTTCACATAAATGCCAAGAATGTAATGTGAATATAGATCTGGTGTAATTGCTGAACTAGCGTAATGCCTAAATGTGTAGTCTGGCTTTAAATTGTCTTGATCAAATATTATTTGTGCGATTATTTCTCATGATTATTCTCCTCGTTTTAAATGACCTATGTATGTCTTCAATACATGATAATGGTGGTTAATTTAAAATATTTTAAACATGGGTCAATGAGGTAAGAACTAGTTTTTCTTGAAGATTCATATTTGGCTTTGAAAGAAGAATTTTGAATTTCAAAAGTAGCTTAGACTCGATTATGTGATGTAGCCTAGTCTTGTGTGGTAAAAATGTATGGAAGGCATTGTGGTGATGGTTGAAGTGATGATGTAAAGCCAACTTTTTTTGCAACCTTAATCCCACTCTTGAGACCTATTGTTGAGATTACTAATATGATTGGCTTATGTGAACTAATACAATAGATTCCCTAATTCCTCCCTTGATGCACGATCATTTTCAATTCAACTCATCCATATGCCAAACAATTTTATAGTACATTATTTTGGGCATGCAATGCCAAACCCAAGTATGATGTCATCTCCTAAATGTTTTTTCTTTCACTATGATTTTAATTAGGTTACTGACTATTTAGTGATGAATCTAAATCAATCATGAATTCTAGACATGTTGATAATTTAGTTAAGCAACCAATCTAGTACTTGAGCATAGTTGATGTGTGAAAATATGAACTTCAATCATGACAAACAACCCATTTTTTTTAGGTTGATGTGATAAGAATTTGTTGACTTGGATTAATGAATTAAAATGTTTATATGTTTCTGTTATGCTTGCAATATGATTGAATATTGTGCTTTGACTATATATTGCGTTATTTGGTGTTTTTGATTGAGTGTGGAAAAGAAATAATCCAGGTTCTTTGAATAAAAGTGTGTCGAATTGATTTGAGAATAATTATATCAAGTGAAAGATGAGTATTTTGAAAAGTAACCTTCTACATAATTTACCTGCTAAAAATAAAATCTTCTCTTGATTAGTATGCTTATTTAAAAAATAGCAATAACATAATGACATATAGGTGTTAGCAAAAGTAGCCTTCCATTTAATTTTGTAATGTTGAAATTAGGATATGCATACTATTTTCCATTTAGTTTCATGCTCATTTTATGCGAATGCCCTAATATAATAATATACCAACAAGTGACATGCTTTTGTCTTAAGTTTATTTTATGGTTTGATCCTTATCTACATTCATTTTCTTTATTTATATTAGTTTTCATAATTTTACTATCTATCCACCATCATTACACCCTCATTTGCACTTATTTCTAAATAATCACCCCTACCTCAAAATCATTATCTTATCCTTGAGGTTCATTTATATGTAGCTCAAGATTGACTTGGTTCAATCCAAGGCACATATGAATGATCTTGAAATTCAAATCATTAGATTACCGTATTAACTTTACAACCTCAATCCACTAGCCATTTGATGCAGAGCATCTACCAAAATCCACAAACCATCAAGGGTACTTCTGACCCTATTCACAACTTGAGAAGATTAGTGAGCAAATCCATCAAAAACTCACTTATCATTTCAAAATCCATCAAATTCACTTTGAACTACAAGGTTGCCAATAAGCCAAATCACCACATCAGTATTCTAGACCCTTATCAGACTCAATCACAACTTAACCATCATCAAATTGACTGAACCAAAACAATAACACCATTGGAACACCTTGTACCAACCAAACCATTCACTATTCACCAAATTACCCTTTGTTTCAATAAGGCAAAAAGACTACAAACCATCCCTTTTGTATTCCAAACTCTACCAATCCTTAACACACCTTTTGAATACCTTGTTTTGACTGAATCAAAAGAAAAACCATATTAGCAGACCCCAAATCAATCCACATGATCAACTTGCATACCAAGATACCTTGATTCCATCATGCTAGGAAGCATGAAAACATCAAAATCTACAAATCTTCCATTCTAAACTTCTCCAAACCCCAAGACATCTCAAACAACATCATTAATGTAGAATCAAACCAAATTCCATCACTCAAATCACTATTTTAACAAATATCCACTTTATATGTAGTCAAGGTACTATTTGTCTATTAGGTCTCCACACTCTAAATCGGGTGTTTCTCCCAAACCATATTGAATCATTCCAAACTATTTGCACATTCAGAAACCCATTGTTGCCACATTAAACATACTTCAACATGAGATACTGTTATCATGAAAAGTTTTACCACAAAATAGACTGTACCACAACAAATGCACCAAATTAGGCCAAAATTACAAAGGAAGTAGTCTTAAATCACCACCCAAACGCCAAATGACTTTAAACAATCTTTTAACAAGTCTCAAAACTTAAGATTCATCAAATTTTAGGGACTGAAATGCCCAATAACACTGGTAAATTTTGACCCATTTTTCGACCATCATTTGTCAAAATTTTGACGGCCGTTCGTCGCTATTATTTTGTCGAAATTTTGACGACATTTGAAACGTCAAAATTCTAACCCGACATCGTCGAAAAATGGGTCAAAATGTACCAGTAACGTTGATCTACAAAACCCTTGCTACATGCACAAAACAAGCTTAAAAAATGAGGGTTTATTAGAATAGTATACTCCAAACCTTCTACCACTTTGAAAAGGCTTCAAACACATTTGAATAGGTCTGCACCAACTATCCAAACTCTCTCCCAATCTGATTGCATACTTTTACATCATTTTCCACCTTGGAGCCACACTTTTCATGAAGAAAACTCTGTATTTTTTGAGTGATCAGCGGCCAAACATTAGATTCTTGGCTTCCCCTGCATTATTCAACACACACACAACTTAAAAAATTCTACTCTAACCTACTCCACTAAACTACCAAGCCTGAATCAGTGGAGTAGTCATTAAGAACCTAACTAGACTCTCAAACCCTTATATTGGGTGCAGACTGGTATGCAAAGATTAGACTCAAACTAGTGTTCTATTCAATCAAATCCCTTCAAAATGGTATTTAATGAAAGATAACTCACTAATCTATCTAAAACAACAAGATTTAGAGCCTAAGACTTTTGTATAGGCCATACAACGAGTAAATAACAGGGAGGAAACACTGTATGCTATAAACAAGGTACTTTTATTAATAGTAATTCTTCAAGAATATAATGTCTAATCATTTGCTCACCTTACAAATGCTTATATAGATGTTTCCAATCAGTTTTTGTAACTGCCCCTTCATCTTCATCATTCAAACCTTCAATTTTCCCACTTGACTCTTCATATTCTTGCCTTTTTTTTGCATTTTACAAGTTTGGCAACTTTTGCAATTGTTGCAAGTTTTGCTTTTTACATCATTTTGACCACCTAGAGACCTATAAAAGACTCAAATACATTGGAATTGACCTTTACATGACCCTTTTCACCTTGTTTTACATTTGAAAACTCAAATTTTATAATTTTTCCTTTTGAACGCATTCAGTGAATAAGGTGCTCTTGCACCACCCTTATATGATGACTTAACACATGTCTGTGTGATGTATTATAATGGCATGGTACTTAAACACATTGAATATGCACATAATTTCATAGAGGGAGATCACACACAATTGCAAGGATAAATCATTAGAGCACACTTTAATTTCTAAATAACAATAAATAATTAGATCCACATCATCATATATTTCATCTACATGTTTATGTATGTTATATGTAGTATCATTCATTATTTTTTCCTACTAAGGGGTTTGGCCTAGGAGAACCTATTCACCTATTGAGTCAAAAGGCTCCTAAATGATTTCCTTAGACACCACCTTAACACATTCAACTGTCTAGTTTTTAAGTACATATTATGTTAGATTAATTTAGTACAACATAGATAAAACCAATGTAGTAGATCAAGGTTGTGACACTTGGAAATGAATTGTAAAGTTTTTTGAGATGACACAAAACTTTAGACAACAATCATATAATGATACTTAGTTATCTAATATGGATAATATAATGATAATGATAATGCTTGTGTTGAGAAGCATGAAGAACATCATGATAATGACCATGATACATATATAACTAAACATTTTTTTTTCTCTTACTAGATAATTTCTTATTGATGTACTTACCAACACACAATCTCCTCAACAATTGGCCGCTCTTTTGCATAAGACATTAGTGGATGATCCATTTGGCACATATATCGTTAATGGAATTGGCTTGTTGTTGGATTTTCTAATGTCGTATCCTTCCATCCTTTATCTTCTTCCACACCTCCTCACACTATAACTACCCTAAAACATTGCACTATTTAATACTTTTATTCTTTACCTCTACTTTCCATACATCTTTTATGAATTGGCAATCACTTTCTTTAAAAGAATCACATCAATGTCAACTTAAAAATAATCATGAATGACTTGACTAAATGTGCCCAAAGGAGCAATAAGGTAGCCAATGACTATGTAATTCATTTTCAACTATTATATGGTAAATTTAAGCATTAATTTTATGATGATGAGTTCAAACATATTTTGCTTGAAGACTTCTTCCTATAATTAGGAATAATGTACACTTAAGTAGCCTAGAATGCTTATAATGTTTCAAATTTTACAAAACAAAAGTTTCTAGGAAATTTTCAATTTTCTTTAGAACCTTTGAGCATTAAGCTTCAAATTTTATTGATTT
Source organism: Sequoia sempervirens (assembly GCA_007258455.2). Lineage (NCBI taxonomy): Eukaryota > Viridiplantae > Streptophyta > Pinopsida > Cupressales > Cupressaceae > Sequoia > Sequoia sempervirens. Next base: position 972,077,385 of record VDFB02281492.1, read on the forward strand.
GAAATTTAATTAATCTTTACTCCTATTCATACATTAGATCCTAGCAATTTTCCCCAAGAATTATAATGAGCAAACATTTTGTAATTATTAGAATCATTGGACATTAGACTCAATCTTGAATGGGTTTGAATCATAAGATAGAAGATCTCGTTGACAATAGTACAATTCTTAGTGAAGGAATTAGTGATAATGGAAACCATTTTGTTGCACATCCAAATCAAAACTTACAAATATATAACAACCCATTCCCTAGACATGCAAATAATGTGGAGACACAAGTCTCAATTGCTATTGACCATGATACTTTAGATGGCCATTATATTGATTCACATACTATATTACACAAATTCCTTTGTTGAAATGATACATTCTAAGATAAGTCTTCTTTCTCACATGTATTTCCAAGTAAAAGCACAGAGTTATTCCACACTTTTGGCCAATAAAATTATTTCGAGTGGAACAAATTTTCCCTAAATAGTTTCAAGCAAAATAGTTTCACCCCAAATCACATAGCATCTACGTGACACATACAATTTCGAGCGAAAGAGTTTCACTTGAAACCATTAAATATTTTTTCAATCATTTCAAATTTATATATAAGTTTTTGAGTGAAACCCTTTTGGTTGAGAAGGTTTTGGTTGAAACCCCTCTCTTGAAACTATTTATGTGATCTATGTGGAGAAAAAGAATGAGAAAAAGAATTGTTTTATTTTGCGACTTTCCACCAACCTCACCTTTTTTAAAAAATTTCACCAATTAAAATCATTCTTTTAAATTTATAAAAAAATATCTAGCTAATATTTAAAAAACTTAAAAAATTATAAACATAAATTGCATTGAGAGTTCTACATTTCATTAGTTTACATCATTTTAAAATTCAAAACATAAATATCACTTTTAGGTGGTCGAAGTTAAAAAAATTGTATTTGTGTTGATCATTTCCTTTATAAAATCACGGAGGATATCCTTATAAATGCTAAAAATTAATAAAACATGTGCATTAAAGTGTTCTTAGTTTCAAACAAAATAAATCCAAATTCTTATGTCCATTTTAGTGTTTCCTTAAAGATGTCTAATGGATTATTAACTCATACTTAGAGTTGCATTATTTTACCTCTAAGGTTTGACCTAAGTACATATATTATGCCATGGTATTATTTATTTTAATTTATGTGTTATAATACTTGGTAGATCTTGGCTGGAACACTTAGGAATTGTATCTTAAATTGTGCATCAATATGTATTTTTTCATGAAGGCAGAGTTGTAAAAATTACACGAGATACATATTACTTTGGATACTTACACTCCTACTCCTAATGAAATTCTATATGAGTGAAAGATCTTCATGATGTATGTCAAAGATAACTAGAAGACAAAAGAAACAAAAAACACAAAAGATGATAAATAATCAAGCTAAGCACATTCCATCCTTTATTCCACTAAAGAAGAATGAATACCTAGTGTTACAAAGCCTAATTTGTCATGTCAAGAATGATACTACATATATTCCAAAGAATAATGTTGTCATGTAAAAAATCCAAATCTTTCTACAAAACCACCTCCAAATATTTAATAGAACTAGCTCTAAAGAAAGAAAAACTTAATGTTCCACCTATTGATATTGCGTTTATAAATAGTACAAATTCATATTGAGAAGAAACACATGTGATTGAAAAACAAGTCACATAATTTGTAATTCACCATTTATGTTATCCCTTTCCTTGTCTTGGTGATGTAAGACCCCATGCATGTGTGAACCTCATTCTAAATTGCTTGGTTTTAAGTTTTGGTATTGATGCCCTACTTATTGATGATGTTCTTTTTTTTTCCATCAACGTGTATATATCATGTACTTTAGACTCACATGCATGGACTTTTATATGTTCAAATTTTACAATGTTTTCATCTTTACTATTTCCACTATGATGTAATTATGTTATATTCATTGGGTTTAGCATTGTGTTTAGGTAGTATGTATCTATATATGTAAATCATACTATGTTAGATGTAGATATTAATATTGTTGATGGTGTTTTCTGCTGCTTAACAACTCGAATGATACAATATTCTATCTCTCTTGAAAGGTTATTTTCAATAATAAATCACTGAAAATCACCCCAAGGTCTCGGGTGTCAGGTCATGACAATGCATAAACAACTCAGATAATTATGTGAAAATGCTGGTAATCACAAAGGGACCTTACTACAAGCAAACTGTATCCTTCAAATCCTAAATATAATCAGATAATAAAGAAATAGCAAAAGATAAGGGTACAAGGAGATGATAAGATCTAAACTATTCCTAGGATGAACAATACAAATGACAAATATCTGGAATGGACCAACCTTGAATAACCAATTCCTGCTTAACCCACAATGCAATATCACAGGAACAGTGCAATCTTCTAAGGTGTACAGATTTTCAAATCATAGACATTCATCTACAACCGAACTTAAGCACATATGAATATATGGTCCAGGTTGACTTCACCAGCCTACTACAATCAAATAGTTACTGGGAGTATAGACTAGAGATTGCTACAAACATTCAAATATGAAATCATAAACACCATTCATCAACTAAAACCTTGTTTAATTACAGACACTTACCAAAGCCTAAGTCTTCAAGAAACTTAATTTGAAAGATAGAACAACAAAGTAACACAAGGGAATTTCACGGATAAACCACAATGTCCTCAATTGTATTAAATCATCAACATGTTGCAACAATTCAATTGTTCTATAACAATATTTTCTTCAAGGAAAAGACTACTACTTCTATTACAAAATACTCTAACTATTGCTCTTGCTTATCTCTATTATTGTCTAGCTAACCCCTTACAATGAGGCAATAATGCCCATTTATATCAAATCCCAAGGTATGTCGGCCCAACCAAACATTTACAAAATAAGAAAAACTACCCAAAAACAAGTTGGCCAAGGAAAATCAAACTAAGGCACACATTAAATGCCATCCACCATCAAGGTCGGCCCTGACACAGTCCCCAATGCAATCCGGTCCAATGCATACCCTATGATAATAGGGAAGCACAAATCTCAAAATAGACATTAACTGCCACTTCCCTTATCCCTTCTCTGAACTGATGATCCCTGGACCCTCAAAGGTAATATCCATCCAGCTCAGTGACAAGTGGCAAAGGTAATATCCTAAGCCGACATTTAATGGAGTCAATTTCTTCTTTTGACTGTTCAAAATTTTTATCCCAATCCTCCTTACTGGCCAGATATCTATCCATTACCGCCAAGTAGGTGGCCGCATTGTCAAGCTGGTGGTTGGTTATTACAGTCTCAGAATCTGGGGCATAAACTTCATGCCACCACTCTTTAAGCTACTCCAGACTCAGATATTTCTGGGCAATCTTTCTTCTTCCAATCACCACCTCAAAGAAGGCAATGCATCCATCATACACTATAGTAAGATCACCATCAATTGATTTCTTTCTTTTCTGGATCTTCTTTATGGCCTTCTGCCTAATCTGCAAAGCCTCAAACCATTCCCAGGGTTCATCTAATCTGGAAGAAGGAAGAATTCCATCCATAGCCTGTTGTTCTTTACCATGCCCCATGATAACCCTTGATTTCTGCAGCAAGAGATCCATGTCCTCCTTGTCCTGAGATAGCACATGCTCCAATAACTCTTTGGCCCGGAATGCATCCTTTCCAACCGATAATATTTCCTTAATAGTATCATCTCCATTTACTTGCACATTCTTCAGCCAATCCACTGTAGTTTGAGCAGTAGCCTTCATTTTCTCAATCTCAGAAATAGTTTCTTTAGGTAGGAAGCCAGGAGTAGCTGAGGAAGAAGGGTGGAGAGATTGCAGAGCTTTCATTACTTCTTCCAAGCATTTTTTAAGTCTTTCATTTTCTTTCCTTAGCTCATGCTTAGTCTGAGTCTCCTTCCTCAATCTGCCTATGATCATAGCACTGGAACCTTCATATTCCTCTATGTCCTACTCCATGGATGCCGGTCCGAGGTTGATAGTTTGCACATTATAGTCTTGGCTGGTAACTTCTTCCCTAGTCCTATCTGCAGCAAGGGTGGCAATGTGGATGACTCGATTATGGGCATCATCTCTCTCCATCCTTGAGACTACCCTAGCTGCCTTCCTTTTCTTCCCTTTGTCGATCTTTGACAGCATTTCATCCCAATCCAAGGGAGTATCCTTGATTACTACCTGTTTCTTTCTTGCTATCTCCTTTTCTAGCCAGTCTGGGGCTACAGGCTCTATCCGGATTTCCTCTGTTCTTGCTTCTTCTGGCTGTTCTGTCGTTCTCTCTTCTTCTTCTGCAGTTACTTTATCCTCCTCTTTCTCAGGGAGCTGCTCACCTTGATCACTTTCTTCAAGCTCCACCTTTGGTTGCACCGGTGATGGGGTCTTAGGAGGAGTGTCCTCCTTTTCGGGTGATCCACGGCTTCTGTCACTTTCCGGGGAAACTTCATATTGCACTAAAGGAGAAGTATGCCTTTCCTCCTCCTCGACTTCCAGCTCTGTTGCCTCACCAAAGAGTGTCCCCTCCTTGAAATGTTCCGCCTCTCCATTGGTTTTAGGTTCCTCAAGGGTTCCTTGTTCATGCACGCTTGGCGGAGGAGAAGCAACCTTGGGTGGCTCCGTGACTAGTGACTTTGGCGGAAGATCCATCTTTTGCACAGTGTCCTTTGGAGAAGGAGTCCTAGATCTCCTCATATAAACTTTTGTTTTCTCTCCTCCTGAACTTTCTACATCAACAATCGGAGGCTCATCCTTTGATATATCTTGAACCTTTTTCTTGGAGACCCTAGTTGTTCTGGTTTTCTTTGGTGGTGGAGGAACATCTTCCTCTTTTTCCTTTTCTAGCTCTTCCTCATCAGAGAACTTACTAAGCTTCAAAGTCTGCCATCTCCTCTTTCCTTTTGGCTTCCTCTTTGTTTCGGGCTTACCTTCCTTAGGGCCTCTAATCTTTATCTTGAAAGGAGAGCTCTTTATAGTTTTCCCTTTGGGGTCATCATCCCTGGATTCCTCTGAAGTTGACACGAGGTTAAGATCTCCCATCAGATTGAAGGTACAAATTACCTTCTCACTCTCCAGCTCCCAAATTTTGTGCTTTAACCAAGAGGAGGTAAATTTCATAACTGGGGCCATTAGGTCCTCCAACTCCGTGACCTCATCTTCATTCCAGTTTATTTCCCCGATGGACCTGTCCTTCACAGCTTCATAGGCATGATCCTGAACCAGGTTTCCATCATCCTCCAGTTGGTCCGGAATCAACTTGACATTATATTGCCTAATAGCCTCCATAGGGAGCCTAGAATACCTCTTCTTTCTGGCATCAAGGTCATCTTTAATGTTGGCCCAATAGTCTTCTAAGTCATCTTTATGTCAGTATTCCCTAGTGGCTTTCTTCTGTGCCTCCCTTGTGATGTCAAAGTTCATCCTCTTGGAATGGAAGGAGAGACCATATGCTGCTAATTCTTCACCTGCAGTGTGTGCCGATTGGATATGACACATTTCTGCCACACCAATCCTGAGAGGGAAATCTCCACCGAAGCCTGTCTTATGCTTTTCCTTCTTCACAACGACATCAAACTCACAAATCTGCCTCACAACCTCCAACAAAACAATGTGATCAGTAGGATACCGAGGTAACCTATATGGAGCAACCGGACATCCATCAATCCTGAGGTAGATGAAGGTGGGAAATTGGATGAACCAGGCCCCATAATTCTTTATCAGCCCTTTGGCCCCATTCGACAGCCTCATATGCTCAGCATTCTGGAGCATCCTAGTGATATGCATCATGAAGGCATCATTGGATCTTCTGTAGTTCTTGTGTCCTAGGTGCAGTTTCGGATAGATCTCGTAGATAATATCTTGTCCAAGCATCCCCCGTGGATTCAGACCCCTGTATGGGTAGAATCTGTCCAACACATATATGACATAAGAGGACATAGTGAACCTCTTAGTCTCTAGAACATTCCTCAGCTATTTGTCAATTTCAGCACTAATAAGCCCTGCCCAGTGATAGTTAGTTCCCTGTTCAACCTTGGTGATCACGTGGACCATCCAGCTCTCTAACACCCCAGCAGTCTTCAAACCAGCTACTCTGCTCAAAAATGTTATTGCATCATAGATGTCTGACCTAAATTTAACTCTATGCAATTGCTTGGGCAATTTAGAATGGTGGGACTTTGGTTTCTCTAACCATGAATTGATTATCTATTGAGCCTTGACTGGCTCATTCTCATAGTATGTTTTAGCCGTGTCTATGTTCAGAGCACACACAGAAGGCAAGTCCGGCATGTCGAAGGCTTGGGCAATAGAGACAGGGCTGAAATTAGCCAAGACTCTCGCCTTAGTGCTAACCACCCTTTGGGTGTCGAAGTCGTATTGCCTGGCACATTCTAGAATCAACTCATAGCATTGGATTGCCGAAAGGAACCCTGCCACATGCACAAGTCCAGATTTCATCATTCCTTGCCTTAAGAGTGACAAATCCTTCTCAGTCGTCCTCTGCTTGAATTATTCATACCTCCAGGCTCCCACGTTAGTATCAGATACCTCAGACCATACAGAGGATATCCTACTCTCAGGAAGCTGACTCTTGATATCCAATCTTAGTCGTTCTGCCTCAAAAATGGATGACCCCTCTGAACCACCCTTAGATTTTCCGGCAGCAGCCTTGCTTGATTCTACCTGCACTCACAAAAGACATCATTAGTATTCAATTATTATGAATATTCCAATCCAAAGATTAGCCTAAAATCATATAAAGCAATTAAAATCTGCTAATCCTTAAAGATCCGAAGAAATAAGGCAGTTCGGGAAAATCATGCAAACCGGGAAAATCCAGTCGGGATGGAATTTCGGAGAAATCCTACCCAGACGGACTCTCGCTGCCAAAGCACCATTAGTCCAATAAATCGTTAGTTCAACCGAAAGATCATTGTTTTATCATATAATTTGTTCATTGACAACAAGAAATAAGCATTTAGCATTTGTTCCATCAATCCTATCTTCGAAAAATCAAACAAGGATAAAGCCAGAAAGGAAAACCGAAGAAATCCGGATGGGACAGATTTTCGCGGACAGGTAGAAGTGTTTCAGAAATTACTCCACTCCGCGGAATAAGCCTAAACTGAGAAAATCCGAATGCGGAGGAATTCCACGAGGACCCCAGAAACCCGACAAACGATGACACGTGAATTAGTGACCAAATAATCATGCAAACCTTTCTACCTAGACTCGAATAGTCCCGAAATTGATGCCAACCAACAAGATTAAAAAATGCGAAGGAAAATAGACTTCAAAAGACCCCAAACGATGAATTCTCCAAGCAGAACGATGATGCCCTAATTTTGATGAAAAAACATCCCGTCATTAAAACTAGAGCAAGCTCGAGGTTTAAAATATCAGCAATAAAGAGTAGTCTAAGGCACTCCGAATCCTCATAGGGCGGGCAAGATTGACAAATCATCACAAATCCGTTATTCTGGGCCGAGCACCAAGAAAACCCCAACCTCGCAGATGGCAAATTTCGCACTAAAAGGGCCAACAATCTAACCCAAAACTCCATCTAAATGATACACTTGCCATCTAATAGATAAATAGCGCTCATAGGGCGCGGGTGATGGGGTTCTATGACAAAAATGGGTCAAACCCTGACTCTACAAATGCGGAATCAAAACCCAGCAAAGTCCGACCCAAAATGATCACCATTCAATACGGAAGAACCCAATCATCGCATAAACAAACAAGAGGGGCCATCGATAACATACCATAAATCACTTCAGACGAAACTCGAACTTTGGAGAAGCAAATAGCCACAAAATGAACACGCTCAGGCAACACAAATCCAGACACCGACACCCAGCAATCCACACACAAGCCGCTTTGAAATCAATCCTCAAAGCTCAAATGAAACTTTGAATCGCCAGAGCAATCAGCAAGTGAATGGATGAAATCAAAATGACGTTTAAAATTCCCTAAATCCACCCATATATTCGTCTGAGCAAAGGTACCATAAGCATTAATGGGCGACAAGACGCATCTGACAAATCCAGAAACTTGAGCCCAAGATGGAATTTCGGAAAGTCTCGAGATATGCAAAAATCCGGATGGGCAGAAATTTCATGGAAATGCAGAAATCGGGGAAATGAAGAAGTTCAGGATTTTAGTGCAGACTGAGAAAATCCGCCAGAACTGGAAAATCCTGGGGTCAAGCAGAAACCCGAATTCAGAGAATCTAGCCAGAAACAGACAAAGAGCCAGGGCCTGGGAAAATCCGCCAGAGCCGAAAATTCCCGGACCTGGGTGAAAACCCTGATTTTGCTTTAGACTCAATTTTAATCAATTCCAGCCTCAAGGCAAGGTCAAAGTTAGTGAAACCGACATGTCAAGACCTCAAAAAGATAATTCCAATAAAACCAAAGGTCAAAAGACACCAGAAAAGAGGGCCCCTGCTCCAAGTGGGGCGTGTGTGTGAAAACTACACAACAAATGGCGACTCTGCTGGGGAAATGCTCCTGAGCATTTCGATGACAAATTGGAATTAAGAACCCAGAACTCATGGTTTCAACTTCAAATATCCAGCCACCACCCCCATGTTTAAACAAGGAAGCTCCTAGTCATTCAAATTCTCCTATACCAAGGTCTAAGTGTGTGCACATGCATTCATTACTCCCCTTCAGTTACAATAAGGACCAAACTTGGTACGAACAAGCTACGTAAAGATTCATGCTCTAAAAGTAACCTGGATAGAGCCACGTTGCCAGTCAGGCGTCCATAGCCCCGACGAGGTTATCGCTGTGACCCTCTTGAACATAGCTCTATTGCCAACCAGGCATCAATAGCCCCGGTAGAGATGTTCAGATCCCCCTGATAAGTTGAATTCAAACCTTTTGATTTTCAATATTTTTTTTTTCTCTTTTTCTTTGCTACTGATATTTCTTTTCTTTTCACTTATTTCATTCAACCTGTGAACAGTGAAGTCCACACTTAGGGCTGAGAACCACAGTGGCACTAGAGCAGAAAAATATTTTTCACCTGTTTAGACCTTATAAGGACCTTCTGTGACTTTAGGTATATTGAGAATTAAGAGTATAAGACCCCAATATATTCCTGTTCAAACTGACTAGAAAACCCTTTGCCTCAGCATAAGAATAAGTGACATTGGTTAGAGAGTTCATACCATGGGGTCCTGGAAGGATGATTAAAGTTTGTAGAGGAAATACCAAGAACATCAGACCTGCTTTGTTACCATGACCAGTACCATATTTCTCATGAAATCCATTCATCACTCTTTCGGCTTCCTGTTTCCCAAGACACCTCAAGTAAATGTCTTCATGATTTTTCTTATACAGAACGACTCCTTTCAACATGAAACCATCACTCTTTAACCATAGAGCTCTCCTTTGAACATCATTAAGATGACCTAGAGGTCACTGGTTTAGCAGATAATATACTAGGTCATCATACCAGCCATCTAGAGAAACTTTTTCAATATTATAATTCTAAACAGTCAATTCAGGACCTATTTCAGCTATAGTCTGGGTGAGCCCTTGCCCTCTTACCAACTTCAAGGGCTGAATCTCAATGTCATACTCTTGTAGCATGGTCACCCATTTAGCTCTACACTCACCTAATTCATTATGTATCAGGAGTAACTTAACTGCAGAATCAGGGACGATTGCATACACTTTATTTCTGAGGATATAGTGCCTGAATTTCTTCACTGCTCTAACCAGGGCGTACGCTTGCTTTTCCACACTTGGATATTTTAACTCGGCATCTTTTAACGGTGCACTCATAAAAGCGATAGGATGCTCATTTTCCTCATCAAACTTTTGAGTTAGCATTCCAGCACATGAATGGTCTGAAGCAAATGATTAGATATAAAAGGGTTTGTTGTAAGTAGGACTTACCAATACTGGAGCATTAGCAATGGCTCTTTTGATCTTTGTAAAGGCCTCCTTCGCTTCTATAGTCCATTCGATCTTAGTGTCTTGTTTCAACATTTCATTTAATGGTTTCACAATTTCGGTAAATCCAGTGATGAATTTTCTGACGAAGTTGATTTTACTAAAGAAGGACTTCATCTCCTTTTTGCTAGCAGGAGGCTAAATCTTCAGTATGGCCTCCACTCTCTCTAGATCTATAGCAATTCCCTTTTCTGATATGAAATGTCCTAGCAACTTTCCTTCTGTTACTCCGAAAATACACTTCTTGGGATTCAAAGATATGCCAAATTCCCTTCACTTTTGAAATACTTTACGCAAATCTAAGATATGATCCCCTCTGTTCTTTGAAAAAATAGTCAGGTCGTCCATATAAATGATAATGCATTTGCCTATGATATCCTTGAAGGCAATATCCATAGCCCTTTGAAATGTAACCCCTACATTAATAAGTCCAAATGGCATCCTCCTGTAGGCAAAGGCACCCCACTTAGTTGTGAAAGCGGTCTTGTGTCTGTCCTCATATTGGACCATTACTTGATTGTACCCTGAATAACCATCCAGAATGGAAATCATCTGAGATCCATTGACCACTTGAAGCACTTCATCCAGAGAGGGAACTGGATAGTTATCTTTTTCTGAGGATCTATTTAGATTTCTGAAGTCAACACATAGCCTAATTTCTCCATTCTTTTTCCTTACTAGAACTAGGTTTTCCACCCATGTTGAATTCCTAACAAGAAATATGATTCTGGTAGAGAGCAACTTCTAAACTTCTTTCTGTATGAGTGGTTCCAACAATGCATTAATAGGCCATTGTCTCTGTCTGAAAGGCTTGGCACCTGGCTTCAGGGGTATAGTATGAGTTATGATTGATGTATCATAAGTCTTCAAATCCTCATAACCCCAAGCTACTATATCTGGAAAGTTGTGTAAGGCCTCAATTATCCCTTGTCTTTCTTCTGGAGTGCACACCTTACCAATGAAAATGTTCTTAACATTGTCCTCAGTTCCCAAATTGTGAGTGTCACACTGTCCACTGATTGATTCTTTCTTTGACTCTTGTTCATGATCTCTGATCTTATCCATGTCAATTCTAACATTGTAACATTGTCTGGAACTGATGGCACAGGAGTCAATTCTACAGTGAATCTCTTCAATCCTGACAGAGATAAAGGCTGTAGAATGCTTGCTGCTTGGGCTAAAGAATCAGCAGTTTGATTCTTCTATCGTGGTATTAGTTGGATATTGAAAGCGTCAAATCCCTCAATGAGGTCCCACACTCTATGCCTAGAGTTGGTCATCCTCCTATCATGGCACGAATATTGCTTTCTCACTTGCTTGACTACTAACTCAGAATCCCCAAAAACTTGCAGAATCTTAACCTTTTTCTTAAGTGCCATAAGAAGTCCATGAATTAATGCTTCATACTCTGCTACATTATTGGTGCAATGAAATTGAAGCCTATGGGTTGCAAAGAAATTTTTACCTTTTGGGCTAATCAGCTCAAACCCTGCTCCAGCTCTGTGCTTGGATTTGGATCCATCAAATTTGAGGGTCCAACATTCAGTAGTGGTAGTCTTCTTCATCACTTCTTTTAGCTTGTCAGTGTCAGAAGATCCCTTGGTCACTGTAGGTTTATTCCCTGGATATTTTTCTTGAGGGTTATTCGCCTTTGTCTCCACAACTTGGGTTGGATTTAGGCATTTCTGTACTTGCTCTACTGCTGTCTAGCATAAACAACACTCCAACTCTGAATGGGAAGCATTGTGAACTCTACACCAATTTGGTAAGAGTAATTCTTTAAAGCTTGTTTTCCTTCCCAGGTGAGTTTGAATCTTCATACACTGCTTGATGAATTCCTGGAAACTGCTCAATAGGCTGATATGATTATCTTCAGGTTCTTCTTCTCCCTCAACTGATTCTATCAAAAGTTCAACATGGTTGGACCATGTCTCAACATCAATAGGCATCGTATGTAGCATCAACACCTCCTCTAAATTTGAATCTTCATACTGGGTTGATAGCATGTAATTTCCCATTCCAACTTCTGATATCAGAACCTCGATTGAAGTCTTTTGGTATTCTGTAATCATGTATTTCATTATGGGTTCTCTTTCAATTCTGATCTGATTAGGCACTCCTTTCTAGGGAAGCCACATGTGAGAATGGTCAGTGGACACATAACCATTCAAAGCCTTGGTGAAATCTCTTCCTAGAATCAAACCATATGCATCAGGGATATCAGGTACTTGAATATTGATAACCTGTTGAATTCTTGGATCTGAAGCTATCTGTATATGAATTATATTTAATTCTCCCACCACATTTACTTCAGTTCTATCTACTTGAGTCACCTTCTTCTGAGAATCAGCTGGTGTAATTCCTAGAGCTCTACAAACTCCAAATGGCATCACATTGGTGGAAGCACTAGAATCTAATAAACAATTATGCAGATTCTTACCAAATATATGAACAGAGATCAGAAATGGTGGGGTTTCTGTCTTCCCTTGAAACAAAGTTGGCTGAGTATCCACCTGGGCCACTTGAGTCTTATCCTTTTCCTTTCCTTTATCTCCAGGGGGCAAGTTAGTCTGATTTTGTCTTCTCAGGCTGATAACTAGAAGTCTTGCTAATATTCTCACTAAAAGGCTTATCCAATGACACTGGATGTGTATCATAAGTACCTAAAACAACCTTTCTAATTGCAGGGAATCTTAATAATTCAAATGTTGAAAGATTTACCTTTAGTTTCTTGAATTCTTTAGCAACATAGGAAGCCATCTACTCCTCACTCATATCAGTAGAGACCTCCTTAGAAGGTTCCTCTACCCTATCCTTGCTTGCTTGAACAGACTTTTCCCTCTGTGGGTCAGTTTGAGCTTGTTTCTCCTTTGAGAAATACTGCTTGGAAGCATGTGGATAAGACGGATTATTGCTTGCATTAGGATCTGGAGGGGTACTGAAGGTGTTAGGAGGAATGGAAGTGGTAAAAGGTCCCCCAGGTTGTGGACGCCTATGAGGCATATCCCTCAGACCTTGTCTCTGAAATATCTGTACTTCTTCAACATAATTTTCTTTATTATCAAGGGGGCCATTATCATTCGTTGCCTCTTCATTAAATAACTGAGCCACTTCATCTCCATTATAGATTTGATTTGTCTTATCTTCCTAGGAATTAGATTCCTCCTCTAGAAAATTTTCCTTACTTGCTGGGAAAGGAGCATGATTTAACACCAGCACAGGAGAGTCATATGATGTGGAGGGAACAATCTCCTATCCATTTGCATTGTTTTCTACCTCATACTGAAAAATAGAGGCAACAGTCTAGAACTCTGGACATTCTAATTCTGAATGTTGGTTTGTCTTATGGAGCCTGCACCATCCTGATAGAGCTGCTTCAGCTAAATATACTCCACTAGGAGGCTTGTCTTGATTGACTGGTTGGTTTACAGATTGATTAGCAATTTGATTAGCAGGCTGATCCAATGGGGTAGGAACTCCATTATTAGGGCCTGTATTCCAAGTTCTGCTCTGTCCTTGGGATGGCCTTTTATCAAATCTTGGTCCACTACCTTGGCCTCTATCGAAGTTTTGTCTCCTATCATTGTTGTAACCCCTATCCTGGTACCCCCTGTCATTATAGGATCCCCTGTCATTGCGCTATCCTCTGTCAAAACTTTGTCCTTGTGGAAACTCTCTATTCTGATTGGATTGCATACTCTTCTGGGCAGCTTGTAATTGACTATTCTAATTCCTTAGGTAGGTCACTTCCAGATTTAGCTTCTTTATTTGCTCTGCCATTTCATCAATCCTCTCCCTATTTGAATCTCCGTAAGGGATCTGGTTTTGGTTATTCTAAGGAGGGACAGGCATTGTAGCAGATCCCATAGATTGATGTAACACCTCAGAATTATGCAAATAAGCAGGGAAACTATTTAACTATGACAGATACATAGGCTGGTTAACCTGCTATTGAGGGAAGTTCATCATTGGGGAAGCCTGGCTCATAGGATGACCAGGGTGTGGCACCAAGGGTAATTGTGGAACTAAATTCATGATTGGGGTGTGATTAGCAAGTGCATAATTCACTGCCTGGACCTGGTTGGGATGTGGAACTGGTCCTAGAGAAGGTAATGGTCCAGTCAAGTGTTGTCTCAAATCTGTGCTGAGCTTGACAGCCTCTGTATAGGCATCAGTTAGGGTACCTGGAGGATTGGGTCTCCATTTTAGGAAGGTTGTTGTGAGACTATCCAGAGCTTCATAATAGACTCCCAGGGTTGTATTATCATCTAAAAAATATGGATCTTGAAGTCTAGTAAATGCACGGTGGAACCTATTATTGAAACTGGATATTGGTTCATTAACCTCTCTCTTAACTTTGATGAATTGCAGATATAACTCATTGGCACTGATGGGTATTCTAAACTTCTGTAAAAAGGCCTTTTCAAGATCATTCCAATTGAGGATTGAACCAGAAGGGAGGTGGTTGTACCAGTAAAAGGTCTCCTCTCCTAGTGAATAGGGAAACAACCTACAGGCAACATCCTCATGAACTATCCCACTGTCTTTGAGACAGGTTTAGAAAATCCTTACATGTTCTTCTGCAGTCCGGTTTGGATCATTGACATGGAATTTTGAACAGAAATGCTCAGGGTTTTTGGGCATTACATTGTAGGCCTGGAAGAACAAGGATGATGGATTATTGGCAAGGAAAGCCATTGGTAAGAGTGGGAGTGGTAGTGGTTGGTTAATGACAGGCAGAGGTTGTTGAACGGGAATGGCCTCAGGGATGGGTATAGCCTCAACCTCAGGATGTGAAGATGTGGATGATGTTGGTGAAGGGATGGGTGATGATGATTCTCCCCTTTCTCAAGTCTTTCTTGACCTATTGGGGAACTGTAATTCCGGTAAGTCCTCCTCTCCTGTAGTAGATTTGGTATTTCTCCTATATCTTTCAGGAGAGATGGCATTCAAGAAATGATCTAGTGTGCTCATTCAGGCCCTCCTTATAGCACCAATCTGTTGATGGTGTTTTCTTCATAGCAACAACTCAGACACAATGCAATATTCTACCTCTCTTGAAAGGTTATTTTCAACAATAAATTACTGAAAATCACCCAAAGGTCTCTCGGGTGTCAGGGCATGACAATGCATAAACAACTTAGATAATTATGTGATATGTTGGTAATCACAAAGGGACCTTACTACAAGCAGACTGTATCTTTCAATTCATAATATTTTGTAGTATGATGATCTTTAATCCTAAATCTAACCAGATAATAGAGAAATAGCAAAAGATAAGGATGCAAGGATATGATAAAATCTAAATTGTTCCTAGAATGAACAATGCAAGTGACATATATCTGGAATGGACCAATCTCAAATAACCAGTTCTTGATCAACCCACAATGCAATATCACAAGAACAGTACAATCTTCTAAGGTATGCAGATTTTCAAATCATAGACATTCATCTACAACCGAACTTAAGCACATTAAATGTATGGTCCAGGTTGACTTTACCAGCCTACTACAATCAGATAGTTGATGGGAGTATAGACCAGAGATCGCTACAAACATTCCAAATATAAAATCATGAACACCATTCATTAAACTAAAACTAATTTATTTATGAAAACTAAACCCTAAATCTCCAAGCAATTTAAAAGATGGAACAAAAGGAACCATGCAAGATAAAATAACACAAGAGATTCCACCAAAGAGCCACAATGTCCTCAATTGTATTAAATCATCAACATGCTGCAACAATTCAATTGTTCTGTAACAATATTTTCTTCAAGGAAAATACTTCTACTTCTATTACAAAATACTCTAACTATTGCTCTTGCTTATCTCTATTATTGTCTAGCTAACCCCTTACAATGAGGCAAGAATGCCCATTTATATCAAATCCCAAGGTATGTCGGCCCAGCTGAACATTTACAAAATAAGAAAAACCACCCAAAAACAAGTCAGCCAAGGAAAATCAAACTAAGGCACACATTAAATGCCATCCACCATCAAGGTCGGCCCTGACACAGTCCCCAATGCAATCTGGTCCAATGCATGCCCTATGATAATAGGGAAGCACAAATCTCAAAATAGACATTAACTGCCACTTCCCTTATCCCTTCTCTGAACTGATGATCCCTGGACCCTCAAGAATGCTCCATCCAGCTCGGTGATAGGTGGCAAAGGTAATATCCTAAGCCGACATTTAATAGAGTCAATTTCTTCTTTTGACTGTTCAACAATTTTATCCCAATCCTCCTTACTGGCCAGATATCTATCCATTACCGCCAAGTAGGTGGCCGCATCGTCAAGCTGGTGGCCGGTTATTACAGTCTCAGAATCTGGGGCATAAACTTCATGCCACCACTCTTTAAGCTACTCTAGACTCAGATATTTCGGGGCAATCTTTCTCCTTCCAGTCACCACCTCAAAGAAGGCAATGCATCCATCATACACTGTAGTAAGATCACCATCAATTGATTTCTTTCTTTTCTGGATCTTCTTTATGGCCTTCTGCCTAATCTGCAAAGCCTCAAACCATTCCCAGGGTTCATCTAATCTGGAAGAAGGAAAAATTCCATCCACAGCCAGTTTTTCTTTACCATGCCCCATGATAACCCTTGATTTCTGCAGCAAGAGATCCATGTCCTCCTTGTCCTGAGATAGCACGCGCTCCAATAACTCTTTGGCATGGACTGCATCCTTTCCAACCGATAAGATTTCCTTAATGGTATCATCTCCCTTTACTTGCACATTCTTCAGCCTATCCACTGCAGTTTGAGCAGTAGCCTTCATTTTCTCAATCTCAGAAATAGTTTCTTTAGGCAGGAAGCTAGGAGTAGCTGAGGAAGAAGGGTGGAGAGATTGCAAAGGTTTCATTACTTCTTCCAAGAATTTTTTAAGTCTTTCATTTTCTTTCCTTAGCTCATGCTTAGTCTGAGTCTCCTTCCTCAATTTTCCTATGATCACAGCATTGGACCCTTCACATTCCTCTATGTCCTACTCCATGGATGCTGGTCCGAGGTTGATAGTTTGCACATTATAGTCCTAGCTGGTAACTTCTTCCCTAGTCCTGTCTGCAGTAGGGGTGGCAATGTGGATGACTCGATTATGGGCTTCATCTCTTTCCATCCTTGAGACTACCCTAGCTACCTTCCTTTTCTTCCCTTTGCCGATCTTTGACAACATTTCATCCCAATCCAAGGGAGTATCCTCAATTACTACCTGTTTCTTTCTTTCTATCTCCTTTTCTAGCCAGTCCGGGGCTGCAGGCTCTATCCGGATTTCCTCTGTTCTTGCTTCTTCCGGCTGTTTTTTCATTCTCTCTTCTTCTTCTGCAGTTACTTTATCCTCCTATTTCTCAAGGAGCTGCTCACCTTGATCAATTTCTTCAAGCTCCACCTCTGCACCGGTGATGGGGTCTTAGTAGGAGTGTTCTCCTTTTCAGGTGATCCGCGGCTTCTGTCACTTTCCGGGGAATCTTCATATTGCACTAAAGGAGAAGTATGCCTTTCCTCCTCCTCGACTTCCAGCTCTGCTGCCTCACCAAAGAGTGTCCCCTCCTTGAAAGGTTCTGCCTCTCCACTGGTTTAAGGTTCCTCAAGGGTTCCTTGTTCATGCATGCTTGGCAGAGGAGAAGCAACCTTGGGTGGCTCCGTGACTGGTGACTTTGGCGGAAGATCCATCTTTTGCACAGTGTCCTTTGGAGAAGGAGTCCTAGATATCCTCATATAAACTTTTGTTTTCTCTCCTCCTAAACTTTCTACATCAACAATCGGAAGCTCATCCTTTGATATATCTTGAACCTTTTTCTTGGAGACCCTAGTTGTTCTGGTTTTCTTTGGTGGTGGAGGAACATCTTCCTCTTCTGCGTTTTCCAGCTCTTCCTCATCAGAGGAATTACTAAGCTTCAAATTCTGCCATCTCCTCTTTCCTTTTGTCTTCCTCTTTGTTTCGGGCTTACCTTCCTTAGGGCCTATAATCTTTATCTTGAAAGGAGAGCTCTTTATAGTTTTCCCTTTGGGTTCATCATCCCTAGATTCCTCTGAAGTTGACACGGGGTTAAGATCTCCCATCAGATTGAAGGTACAAATTACCTTCTCACTCTCCAGCTCCCAAATTTTTTGCTTTAACCAAGAGGAGGTAAATTTCATAACCGGGGCCATTAGGTCCTCCAATTCCTTGACCTCATCTTCATTCCAGTTGATTTCCCCGATGGACCTATCCTTCACAGCTTCATAGACATGATCCTGAACCAGGTTTCAATCGTCCTGCAGTTGGTCTGGAATCAAGTTGACATTATATTGCCTAATAGCCTCCACAGGGAGCCTAGAATACCTCTTCTTTCTGGCATCAAGGTCATCTTTAATGTTGGCCCAATAGTCTTCTAAGTCATCTTTATGTCGATATTCCCTAGTGGCTTTCTTTTGTGCCTCCCCTGTGATGTCAAAGTTCATTCTCTTGGAATGGAAGGAGAGACCATATGCTGCTAATTCTTCACCTGCAGTGTGTGCCGATTGGATAGAAGGACACATTTCTGCCACACCAATCTTGAGAGGGAAATCTCCACCGAAGCGTGTCTTATGCTTTTCCTTCTTCACAATGGCATCAAACTCACAAATCTGCCTCACAAACTCCAACAAAACAATGTGATTAGTAGGATACCGAGGTAACCTATATGGAGCAACTGGACATCCATCAATCCCAAGGTAGGTGAAGGTGGGAAATTGGATGAACCAGGCCCCATAATTCTTTATCAGCCCTTTGGCTCCATCCGACAGCCTCATATGCTTGGCATTCTGGAGCATCCTGGTGATATGCATCATGAAGGCATCATTGGCTCTTCTGTAGTTCTTGTGTCCTAGGTGCAGTTCTAGATAGACCTCGAAGATAATATCTTGTCCAAGCGTCCCCTGTGGATTCAGACCCCTATATGGGTAGAATCTGGCCAACACATATATGACATACGAGGACATAGTGAACCTCTTAGTCTCTTGAAAATTCCTTAGCTGTTTGTCAATTTCAGCACTAATAAGCCCTGCCCAGTGATAGTTAGTTCCCTGTTCAATCTTGGTGATCACGTAGACCATCCAGCTCTCTAGCACCCTGGCAGTCTTCAAACTAGCTACTCTACTCAAAAATGTTATTGCATCATAGATGTCTGACCTGAATTTACCTCTGTGCAATTGATTGGGCAATTTAGAATGGTGGGACTTTGGTTTCTCTAACCATGAATTGATTATCTGTTGAGCCTTGACTGGCTCATTCTCATAGTATGTTTTAGCCATGTCTATGTTCAGAGCACACATGGAAGGAAAGTCCGGCATGTCGAAGGCTTGGGCAATAGAGACAGGGCTGAAATTAGCCAAGACTCTCCCCTCAGTGCTAACCACCCTTTGGGTGTCAAAGTCGTATTGCCTGGCACATTCCAGAATCAACTCATAACATTGGATTGCCAGAGGGAACCCTGCCACATGCACAAGTCCAGATTTTATCATTCCTTGCCTTAAGAGTGACAAATCCTTCTTAGCCGTCCTCTGCTTGAATTCTTCATACCTCCAGGCTCCCACGTTAGTATCAGATACCTCGGACCATAGGGAGGATATCCTGCTCTCAGGAAGCTGACTCTTAATATCCAATCTTAGTCATTCTGCCTCTGAAATGGATGACCCCTCCGAGCCACCCTTAGATTTTTCGGCAGCAGCCTTGCTTGATTCGGCCTGCACTCACAAAATACATCATTAGTATTCAATTATTATGAATATTCCAATCCAAAGATTAGCCTAAAATCATATAAAGCAATTAAAATCCGCTAATCCTTAAAGATCTAGAGAAATGAGGCAGTCCGGGAAAATCATGCAAATCGAGAAAATCTAGTCGGGACGGAATTTCAGAGAAATCTAACCCAGAAGGACTCTCGCTGCTAAAGCATCATTAGTCCAATAAATCGTTAGTTCAACCGAAAGATCATTGGTTTATCATATAATTTGTTCATTGACAACAAGAAATAAGCATTTAGCATTTGTTCTATCAATCCTATCTTTGAAAAATCAAACAAGTATAAAGCCAGATAGGAAAACCGGAGAAATCCGGATGGGACGGATTTTCGCGGACAGGTAGAAGTGTTTCAGAAATTACTCCACTCCGCGGAATAAGCCTAAACCAAGAAAATCCGAATGTGGAGGAATTCCACGAGGACCCCAGAAACCCGACAAATGATGACATGTGAATTAGCGACCAAATAATCATGCAAACCTTTCTACCTGGACTCGAATAGTCCCGAAATCGATGCCAACCAACAAGATTCAAAAATGTGAAGGAAAATAGACTTCAAAAGACCCCAAACAATGAATTCTCCAGGCAAAACGATGATGCCCTAATTTTGATGAAAAAACATCCCACCATTAAAACCAGAGCAAGCTCGAGGTTGAAAATATCAGCAATAAAGAGTAGTCTAAGGCACTCTGAATCCTCACAGGGCAGGCAAGATTTACAAATCATCACAAATCCATTATTCTGGGCTGACAACCAAGAAAACCCCAACCTCGCAGATGGCAAATTTCACACTAAAAGGGCCAACAATCTAACCTGGAACCCCGTTTAAAGGATACACTCACCATCTAATGGATAAATAGTGCTCATAGGGCGCGGGTGATGGGGTTCTACGACAAAAACAGGTCAAACCCTGACTCTACAAAGAATCAAAACCCAGCAAAGGCCGACCCAAAATGATCACCATTCAATACGGAAGAACCCAATCATCGCGTAAACAAACAAGAGGGGCCATCGATAACATACCATAAATCACTTCAGATGAAACTCAAACTTTGGAGAAGCAAACAGCCGCAAAACGAACACGCCCAGGCAACGTAAATCCAGACACCGACACCCAGCAATCCACACACAAGCCGCTTTGAAATCAATCCTCAAAGCTCAAATGAAACTCTTAATCGCCAGAGCAATCAGCAAGTGAATGGATGAAATCAAAATGACATTTAAAATGCCTTAAATCCGCCCATATATTCATCTGAGCAAAGGTACCATAAGCATTAATGGGTGACAAGACGCGTCTGACAAATCCGGAAACCCGAGCTCAGGATGGAATTTCAGAAAGTATCGAGATACGTGGAAATCTGGATGGACAGAAATTTCACGGAAATGCAGAAACCGGGGAAATGACGAAGTTCAGGATTTTAGTGCAGACCGGGAAAATCTGCCAGAACTTGAAAATCTCGGGGTCAAGCAGAAACCCAGATTCAAAGAATCCAGCCAGAAACAGACAAAGAACTAGGGCCCGGAAAAATCTGCTGGAGCCAGAAAATCCCAGACCTGGGTGAAAACCCAGATTTTTCTTTAGACTCAATTTTAATCAATTCCAACCTTAAGGCAAGGTCAAAGCCAGTAAAACTGACATGTCAAGACCTCAAAAGGATAAGTCCAATAAAACCAAAGGTCAAAAGACACCAGAAAAGAGGGCCCCTACTCCAAGTGGGGCGTGTGTGCGAAAATTGCACAACAGGTTGGCTCTCAGTTGATGTCATAAACATTCCCTAACCTTCTCCTTTTGGAACCACCATTATTGACCACTGTGAGAATTACAAACTCTAGAATGCTATGGATTTTCTTGTCCAATGCTCCTTATATGACAAATTACCCAAATATTCCCCCAAAATGGCCTATCTCTCCCCAATATTTCCAACATATAATTCTATTATTGAAACAACAAAACCAAAACCCCCATATGAGAGGAATATTAAAGAATGTTCTTCTATTAATTCTTGACCCTCCATTAACCATCCTACACTAGCTATAATGAGATAAATTAATGCTCAATATCTAATATGATTTTTCACACATTGGGCACAAATATCAATCACAAATAGATGACACAAAGTAGATTCCCTAAGTACAACACAACACAAAAAAACAAGAATGAAAATTAAGATACAATTTAGAGGGAAATATTCAAATTCAAACAACCTAAGAACAAACTAAAACTATCCAACCAAAAGAACTCTAGAAAGAAAGAATAAGCAATGAAACCAAGAGTAGTGAATGGTATCAAGCTAAACCTATATAATAAAATTTGGGAGAAGATTAGGAGGATGAATATTCACCTTCCTTACTCCTCTTAGAGCTCCCAAATCGATGTATTATTCTACCTAGAGATGTTGCATTTCACCCCTAATCCATAATGGGCACCCTATCCTCTATAGTTTGATAATAAATTAAAATTGGATCTATCATAATAGGGCTTGTGCCCATTATAGACTAGGGATGGAATATAAACATATAGGTGACAAGGTTTAGAGGTGGGTATAACACAATCCCTATTCACCATCAAATGTCTCTTCTCTAGTTTCTCACCAAGCCACTATGAAGGATAGGGCCCTCTCACTGCATTTGAATCAAATACATCTCTAAATGTAGGATATATATATTCATTGAATGAATCCAAAAAAATTATCCCCATAGTGTATCTATAATGTTAGTTCTGTAGGATGTATTATTTATATTCATTGAACGGTCTTGATAAAACACTCTACATATTTGAGTGAACAACAAACCAAAATATAAATACTAGCTATAGATCTCTACACATCCAAGTACTATCTATCCAATTTATGGATAGAGAATTGAATGGAAGCTAACCATTTCTTATGGTTACGTAGAAGCCCATATAGGATAATTCTTTGTGTTGATTATGATGTGGGTAACCCCTAATAACCCAAATTCTTCCTCATCAATATCCTTGCCCTACCTATATTTTCTCTTAGTCACCTACATTATTCTATTAGAAAAGGTGTTTTTACAACTTGTATAATATTTATAATTTAAAAATATATATTTATTTGTGGCGTGCCTAGGTAATTTAGGGGTGCATCCATAACATGGGTTATATATTATATATTTAATATAGATTATACATTAAAAAAAATTGATATTTGAAAAATAGTACCAAAATAGAAAAATAAGTACCAAAAATTAAATGAGAGGGATAATTCTTTGTGTTGATTATGATGTGGGTAACCCCTAATAACCCAAATTCTTCATCATCAATATCCTTGCCCTACCTCTATTTTCTCTTAGTCACCTACATTATTCTATTAGAAAAGGTGTTTTTACAACTTGTATAATATTTATAATGTAAAAATATATATTTATTTGTGGTGCACCTAGGTAATTTAGGGGTGCATCCATAGCATGGGTTAGACATTATATATTTAATATAGATTATACATTAAAAAAAATTGATATTTGAAAAATAGTACCAAAATGGAAAAATAAGTACCAAAAATTAAATGAGAGGGACATGGTTTTGTAATCTCATGGTTAAGAAGTTCATAATTTTTAAATACAACTTAGGGTTTTGTCTATGTGTGTTTCTCTAAAAGAAAGAATATGAGTAGTTGTTGAAGTTGGCTTGTGTAACATGTTAGGTATTAAAATCATTGCTCCACTTCCTAGAACAAAATCTCACTCAAAAGGTCAAGATTATCATCATGCAAGTGAAATCAGCTCATCAAGAGAACAATGGAAGAATTTGAGCTAACTCTACAAGGGTGGGTTATATCTCCTATGCTTTGAGCTTAGCTTAGACTTGAGAGGGTATTCTCAGGAGTATAACTTAATAGGTATTTAAATCACCTAATTAATATGAACAATAACTAAATATGGACAAAAAAACCTAACTTGTTGTCTTGGTCAGGTAAAGACTATCATTGAACCAAGAATAACTGGCTACCTCAAAAACCCTATATAGCTGATATAACTATGTAAACATATCCAACATGGAATATGTCTATTGAATGCTCACTTGAGAATGATCCCCTAGTTCTATTGACAGTCATGGATGCATAACAGGTCCTAAACTTGTACTATTGGTTTATGTTTGAATTGATGGTGTGGGTTTGGTGAATGGTTCCAAACTAATGCCTATCTATTGGGAAACATAGTTACTACACATTAAATAGAAAAAAATAGAAATAAGAAAAATATTGGGTCTTAAACCCAATATGTGAAAATAGAATGATAGAGAATACTTAGTTATCCAAGATAGAGATACATATATTCATGTACAATATGAATTTTTTTATTGCAAAAACTTTTAAGAGTTTTCAAATAATATTACATTCATCTTGATCACAACTAAACTCATACCAACGAATGTGGAAAAGGAAAATCCTTAGCTGCAAATACAAGCTCTCCAAAAGATACACATACTACTTTAGAGACACTTTGTCATGAAATTCACTTGTGTTTGCGAAACCTTCTTATATCCACATATTTGTAATCCAGAGAATGGGAAAGAATTGCTATTAATGGATACCTTGCAACTTTCTTAGCATTTGGATACCACACAACAAAAAAATTCCCTCTAAAATTATTCCAAATCACCTATATCAACTATAGGGATTTAATGCTAATCTATTACACTATTCACATTTAAAATACATGGTCTAGGTTCAATCCTACCCAAAAATGGATGCAAAAAATCAAAGGACAACAACAAAAATTACTAATAGAATTTGGGTTAAAAAAATCATAATTGTAGGTAGGTGGAGAGAGTGGGAGAGATGCATGTAGAAACTTCACCTCTATCGAAGATTTTATAGTTGACAACAACCTCCACCTTTTCCCACAAAATCAACACCTTAGTACCTTTCCTTGCCTTCCTTAATATTGATGCTTTTCATCTCTATTAGGAAATGTTGGCACATTAGCACTCATCAAGAACCTCTCAATACTTTCATTGGTTCTCGAAACCAACAAAAAGTTCAAACACATATATTTCTTACCTCTCTTTCCTTATATTTTTCTCTGTGTTAGAACCTCATTTAACTCTATCAAGGGTTTTGGGGTAGTGGGCCTAGCTTGATTAGCTAAAGCATCCTGTTGGAGGCAAGAGGTCATGAGGTCTAGTCTCCCCACCATCCCCATGGTACCAGAGGGTGTGTCGCACTAGCGTCACCGGTCACATGAAAAAAGTTTACCAAGTGCACTATAGTTTATAGGGGGGATACTCGATTGATTCCTATAGTCTAAAAAAAAAAACTCTATCAAGGGTTCCATGGGAACCAAGTGTTGAACACACAATAGTACTGAGAGGGGGGTGAATCAATACTTAAAATCAATTTATTTTCATTCATCATCAATTAATCATATGAGAATCATGACAATCACAAGAACACATAAGAATGCAACCATAACATTGAATTTACATGGAAAACCCTACAAGGGAAAAACCATGGTGAGCAAGCTACTTGGATCTACTGTCCAAATCTAGCCTCATAAAAGAAAATAGAATTTACAATATACTTAATGGCTTCAACTAAAGAAATTTTACAACTCCCTACAAGATACAACATTTACAACAAAGATAATACTTCAACACTTATGTTACCTCCAACTCGCTGATTTTGGTATACTCACATACATCTGCTTCAACAAGCTATGTTGCCTATGACTCACTATCTTCAACACACATTCTCACATATATTCACACATGCTTCTTCATACTTTTGCATACAATCACTCCTAAGCTCTCTGGACTGATCTTTACCACATTTCATTATCAAGAGAGATTCTATGGATTCCTATTCACACATTATCTTCTCAAAATATTCACCATACATCCACACACCTTTTGAATAGCTTTGATCTTCTATTTGTATCCTCTACAAGCTTTAAAAATTTTCTCCTTGTCATCTAAAAACATACAAAATGAGACATGCATCAATCACAACAAGTTGGATCCAAAATCATCCATGGTAGAAGGAAATCATATGTGACAAAAGTTGAGAGATAGTCAGGACCTATTTTCCATGGAACACATCTTCAAAATTGGTGCACACTCTCAAACAAGATGCAAGAAACATAACATGTCAAGTTGGCCCGAAAAACATTTAATATTTCATGTATCAAATCCAAACCAAAGTTGGTACTAGAGAGACCAAACAACATTGTGTGGATCATTCCAACATAATGATATGGCTTATAAAACACTTCTCTACACTCCTTTCATTATTTTAGATCATTTCACTTTGGTGCAAGCACTTTATACCCAAAACATTGATTCCAAGCTCACTGTTGTACAAGAGAGGATCATGTACCAACTTTTGGATTATTTAGAGAACACAATGGGACTCAAGCTTGCTTCACATAACCTCTTTACACAAATTTAGGAAATTATTTGTTGATGCAAGTAATTTGATTCACCAACAAACCAACCTTCCAAGTTGCCAAAACATAGACAGCACACGATCATCTATAAAAACACTGGTGGTGCACCAAACCATATGAAACTTGAACTAAGCAAGCATACAATCTTCATGAATATAAATTAAAAATTGCAAGGAAATATAAGATGATACAGTGAAGTGCATAGACTTTTAGTTCTTCCTTATTTAATCATGCATATGAACTTAACTTGTTCTTACTCTACTGACATCGAAAGCTCTATAGTAAAACTTATGCTTTGAAACTTGGAAAATGCATACCTCACAACTTTGTTGAGCTATCCTTCCAACTGCAAGACCACATCTTCATCTATGGAGAAATCTGGAGCATTTGACAAAGCTCCTGTGGTACAGGTCTTTGTGCCTTTGAAAGTATGGAGACATGCATTTCTCTTCATACCCCATGTGAATTCTTTCAGTAGGAACATATGTAATAGTACATCAATTAGATCATATTGACAAGTGTACTTACAAGTGAAATCCAACCATGAACTTCAAAACATAGGGTACAACTATGTACTAATGACAACATTACAATTCTTCAACATAAATTTTCATTGGTCCCTTTTTGGTCCTATTGGGTACCAACATTTTTTTCTAAATAAATTAACCTCTGATTGTTGGGTATTCCAAATAGGTCCCTTGTAATATCTTCTAAATGAACCCCATTTTATCTAAAGGGTCCTCTAACCCTAAGGCTTCCCCACCAATCTCTATGGACTAGTCCTTAGGTACATCCTCTTGGGATGGGTTCTTGCATACCTTCACCTTTGGCTCTTCTAATTGAGGAGGGTTTGGTTCCTCTACATTGCTACTCTTTGAGCTTGTTTTCCTCCTACAGATACTATCTCTCTCTTTACATAGATATAGTTTCTTAGACTTTTTTGGAGACTCCTGTAATTTTTCCAATTCCATTTACCTCCCTTTTCTACCTTTTCCTTCCTTAATTTTCTCCCCTTTGTGTAATTTGATGTGGCTCAAGAGTAATGGATCATTACTTATGTCGCCTCTTTCCCCATGTTGATCCATACCCCCCAAGCCTAGATTTGCATCCCTTGGATAGTTAGACTCCATTACAACCTTTTCCCTCCATCACCCAAACTCTGTTATTAATTATAGTTCCTCCCATAGATCCTCATTGAGGTCTACTTCCACACATATTCTAAAAAACTCTCCAAAATCCTTTTCCAATTTATTTTCATCCACCTGAACAAAGGATCCCATAACATCCCCAATCTCCTTCGATGATCCCTCATTCTAGAATTTTGATGGTAAATTATGGAATCTGAACCAAATTGGGGTTTTGCACATACCATGATTATGGGGATTGAAATTCAAAACCCACTCCATCAAATAGAAACCATAACCCTCTAATACTAACAGCCTTTTGGTTAATATTTCTATATTTATTGATTCAAAAGTGCATTCTATTTAAATATAAAGTTGTTAGGTAAAAATGTGATGCTTACCTCTTTTTAAAGAAGAATCTAAACCTACAAAGTAAGTTTTGCACCACATTATTATAATTAGTTCTCATTATTTTTTCTACCCTAAGTAGTACCCTATTTCAATTCCAAGTTGAATATCCTCACTCTTTTTCCTTTTATTTTGTTTGTAAACAAGTCATGGTTGTACAAAATTATAATCAAATGTTAATTGATTTTTCAAGTTCCAAGATATAGGACTCATTGCAAGGAGAATGTACCAAAGTTGTATTGAGAAATATATTTATATCCTTTTATGAGTGTCTAATTATTTACTTTCATGTTGGTTGGTAATCTTTACTTTAACATGTATCTTCATAGTAGTTCACATAATTCACATGCAAGTCAACATGGATGTAAACTGAATGATGAAATTTGTATACTTGTCACTTTTATCTTTTTTTTGGTCTCAATTTGACCTAGGTATCGTTCATGTAATGACTAGTGTACAAGCAACATGATTTTTGTGTAAAATATAGTACATAACTTGATCCTAATGTGATTCCATCTATACTCATTCCTAAGGACCAATCCTAACCCTCAATTTATCCATCCAATAATTTGGTTAAAATTCACATTTACAAACATGACCCCAACCATTTCAAATATCAGATTTAAATTTGTACCCCAACAAATACCTTACTAAGTGGTTGTTATTTTCTAACTTGACATATAAAACATTTCATTTGCACCCTTTTGAGTTGTCTTTAAGGACTAAAAACAATTCATTTCATAACACCTAGATCCTAAACATACACTTAGAAATCAATTTAGAGCTTCATAGCATTATCATTCAGGTATTTATAAAGCATTTGTATGGTATCATTTGATTGCATTAACATCCAAGGAAATTTGTGTGACTACCTATTATTTTTTATTATTTTTCCATGGCATTAAATCAACATCCAATGGGTTTGGATATCGGAGTATCACATTGATTAAAAAAATTCACAAGGTGTTCCTAAACACTATCAATTAACTAGTACATATCACAAACAAGGAAAAACAAAATAAAACTTTAAATTTGGTGATGTTTCGATCCATACATGGAAGTTCAAAAATTTTAAGCCAGTTTTAGACATATAGGCTACTTTTAAATCTAAAATCATGTAGGTCACTTCTATAGTCACAAAAGTGAGTTAATATTCATATGATGTTTCCAAATTCTACATGATTTCTCTAACTAATTCCAACTTTTCTACATACTAGTGAATCACTTTTAGAGATCTTACATTACATTTTGAACCATCTAAATTCTAGCTGAATACCTTAATTTTATTAGTTAATTTCATATTTATTTTAATACATTTATTCTAAATAACTTCAATCCTAATTTCTTATCCTAAAACATTTTTTAATTATAAGATTAATTATATATTTGCCTTAATAGGATCTCGATCTCTTTGAAACAGTTTTTAATTCTTCCTTTCAATACTCAAAATTTCATTTATATCAATCAATTTCAAAAACTAATACTCAATCCATGTTTTTTATATATTTTCTTTATAGCCCTTCACAAAAAAATCCACTTATTAAGTTGGATCCTTTATGATATGTGAATAAAAGTATAATTTAATTCAATTTATATATTAATATTTACAAAAGATTAATTTGTAGAATTAAAAAAATATAATGTAGGATAAACAAGTGAACAATACAATATTAGAAAGTATGATATAAAAATAGTTTTTAAGATTTTTAATAGCATTATTAATAGTTAAGGTTAAAAAAATGTGATGGATATTTTTAATACATTTATTCTAAATAACTTCAATCCTAATTTCTTATCCTAAAACATTTTTTAATTATAAGATTAATTATATATTTGCCTTAATAGGATCTCGATCTCTTTGAAACAGTTTTTAATTCTTCCTTTCAATACTCAAAATTTCATTTATATCAATCAATTTCAAAAACTAATACTCAATCCATGTTTTTTATATATTTTCTTTATAGCCCTTCACAAAAAAATCCACTTATTAAGTTGGATCCTTTATGATATGTGAATAAAAGTATAATTTAATTCAATTTATATATTAATATTTACAAAAGATTAATTTGTAGAATTAAAAAAATATAATGTAGGATAAACAAGTGAACAATACAATATTAGAAAGTATGATATAAAAATAGTTTTTAAGATTTTTAATAGCATTATTAATAGTTAAGGTTAAAAAAATGTGATGGATATGAGTCATTAGATTCATGAAAACTCAAAGATCTCTAATATAGATTTGTAACTGACATTCCTCTAAAATTTTGATAATTAAAAGTAAGGTATTTATCACAAAAAGAGAGAAATAAATATTTGTTCTTCATTAGTCATGACAACATGAAAATAATTAAAAAAATCTCTTTTATAAAGTAAATTACAATTTTTTTCTTTTATAAAGTAAATTACATACATCTAAATTAAAATTTATCTTTTAACTAAATTATTATAAATAAGAAAATCCAATCTCTCAAAACCATTCAAAAATCAAATATGACTCATCAAACTTTAAAAAAAAAAAAACTTTAATAATAATAATATAAACAAAGAACATTAATCACTTTTCAAAAATCTCATTATTGCTTTTGATTAATTTAAGTTATCTACAAAGAATAAAAATCTTAATTATCTATCTAATTCAAATCCATTGAGATAAGAAAAGTTGATGAATGCAAAGTGACTCCTAAATGCTTATCCAACTCTTATCTCCGATTTATTTTTGCCACGTGGATGGATTTTTGAAAAATAATTATATATTCTATTACAATAAATAATAGAAATCTCTAGAAACTTCGTTATTTCATTACACAGATTATAGAAATAGTTAACATGGATTGATTCTATAATGGTAAAATATGGTGGAGAATAAACCATAAAGAATGAAATCAACGCGTCATTATGCTTTATATTCGCACATGCACAATTTACATTTTAGTGCCAAGTTTAATTTTTCTTATGGATATTTATGTTCATAATCGTGAAAATTGCATGCCCAACCTTGGGTCCACTTTGTTAGTTTTTTTAATGTAATAATAAGTTTATAAATATTATTCTTGTCTTGAAATTAGTTTATTTATTTTAGTTTATCTTCATCATCATTCATCGTTAGATATTAGTTGTGATCTTTCAATCTTTTATTTATTATTCTGGTTTGAATATATAAATATATAATTGTTTCAAGTTGTTTTTGTGTGTATAGATTTAATTTCAAATTATCAAAATTCAAATTAAAAAATACATCTTATTGTCATTTTCCTACGAATCATTGTGAGATGATCTAGTACACTTTTGTGTGAATTTGTGTGTCATGTTATTGGATTTAAGGTTATTCCTTACCCATTTAAAAGTATGATCTAAATTGCATTCACATAGGAACATTATAGTAGCATCATAGAGCATCTTAATTACATTTGATTGAACCAATACACTCATTATTTATTCCTATATTAAGTGTTTCTATTTTTTTTTATAAATCTTGTGATTATTTGTGTTAAGGTAATATGGTTAGATAATTCTTAATTGAAAGCTTCATTTATAACTATAGCAATCATTTGCCAAAAGTAGAGGATGAACTAGGAGGTGTAGTGGATGAATGGGCTTGGGAGATGGGGGATGCATACCACTCAAAGGGATTGAGGAGATTGTATGTTTTCTTATATTTTATAAACATTTCCAATCTATATTGTTTATTAGTCAACATAGTGATGAGCATATCAACCAATGTGGAAAGATTTGAAGAAAACATATGTGTGGTCAAAGCTATATATTTTTTTGTCCTCTTTCTCAATATGAGCATCATGGTCAAATTCTTCTTCCCTAGTAAGATAATTAGTATCATGCATATTTTCAATCATACCAATCTTCAATGTGATTCATAGCCATGCTAGAATTCAACCTAAGAATCCTCCTTAATGGGAAATGAGGAGGACAATGAGACTTTTTCATACACAAAAATTGTAAAACCTTATAAGCTACTAATGATTAAAACAAGCTACATATCTAATTTAAAAATTAAAAACAAAAATGAACAAATTTGAAAGTAAAAATTTAAAATCAAACCTTAAAGGTCCAATCCTAGGGTGTGTAAGTTTAGAAAAGTTTGTCAAAATAAAAAGAAATACAAATTAGGGTAGAAAAGTAAATACAAACAAGCACCAGAAATTAAATTACTCTAGACTAAGAAGATAAGTCATAAACACTCCACAATTTTTTTAAAAAAATGGAAAAATAAAATGTTAAGTGCCTATCTTCATTTTCAATATGGATATGTTCTTTATTAATCCATGCTTATTGACCCAATTTTCATTTCTATTCACATATAAAACAATGGAGCACCAAAAAACGATATATGATATAAGAGCTATCATGGTTCAATAATATTTTAGATGCTCAAATATGCTTTTGAATGGATAAGCACTCTTGTTGATGGATTCTAGATGACCTAAAATGAATTAGGATTTTATCCTCTTACACAACTTCACCTTCAACATTATTCTTACCACTGTCATCAAAATTTATTTCTCCCACTTTCATCAACATTTATTCCTTTGTGGCGCTCCCTTTGGGAACCCAGATAAACCACTATGCGAAGGTGGCTACTGCCTATCATGGTCTCAAATTGGCACAGAGCAGAGGATTTAGGAAGGTCTGGTTGGAGGGTGACTCTTTGAACATTATTAAATAGCTTGAATAATATCTCCCCTCCTTCTTGGACCATTGAGACCTTGGTTAGGGACTCTATTGAGATTATCAATTCCTTTGAAAATATTTATATTTCCCATATTTTGAGAGAAGGAAATATGTTAGCCAATTTCTTCGCTAACTTTGGTGTTAGAGATAGCAAGGAGTGGGATTTGAATGACCCTATTCCTTTTGAGGCTATGACTATATTGAATAATGAAAGTTAACCTGATGTTGTTATTATGGTACATTAAGGGGTGCATGGCCTTATTCACAGGATTGAGTATCATGAATGAGGAGGTTAATTTTATGATTTTGAGGGATGGATTTCTTGAGGTGTGGAGTTCTAATTCATTATTACTTTTGTGTCCTAGAGCTAGCTTCACATGGATTTTGGGTGTCTATCGTCTTAGTTTCCATAGGCTTTTGTTGGGTGTTCTTGTTCTGGGTGGTGTTTGCTCTATTTTCTTGAGCTTATTGATGTGTGTTTGGTTTCCGCTTGTTTTTTCTAGTGCAATGGGTGGGGACAGAAACTGAACTGAGCCTAGGTCTTGTATTACTACTAAGCAAAGGAATGACGTTTGGAAAGTTTTAGAGAAGGGAGGTTTAACTCCATACATGGAAAGAATGCATGGGAACAGCCCCCAGGTCATTGTTTTGGTTGTTGAAGGATGGAGCGAGTGAACCCTGAATTTGGGTGGTAGGGATATCGTGGTTGATGAGGAATTCATTTCCCAAATCACTGGCTTGGCTATTCAGGGTATGAAGGTGTTTAGAGATAAAAAAGAATCACAGGCTGCAATGTCAATTTTCTTTAAAGGAAACGAGGCAGCGGATTTGAAGCCAGCGAAGAGCGGTGGGTATCAGAGGAGCTCTTTGAAAGTGCTTTGGCGTGATATTGCTGAAGAAATTATGAGGTATGTTACCTTGGAAGGCAGGTATATGGTGATTAACACTTACCATTTTCTTCTGCTTAACCATTTTTGGCATAAGAAATGGGTGTCCTTTCCCTACTAACCACTAATGTTGCTTGATTCTGGGATTAAAGATCATAGAAAAAACCCCAAAAACATTATTTTGCATGCGGGTATAATTATTTTGATCTATGAACATGTCAAAGCTCATGAAGTGTAGAATACTCTGAGGTCTCCGAAGGAAAATACTGCCAAGCCCAAGGAAGGCTATGAGATGGACTCGAGAGAGGATTCAAGGGTTAGCAAGAAGGCTAAGAAGAGGAGGCTTATTTTGAATGAAGAATCTAATTCTGATAAGGATGACGATGTTGATTATGTCCCAAACTCATATGCCACTTTGATGAGGGCCCCAGTTCCCCTGTTTTGGGTAAAAATGGGAAAAGGAAGTTGGATGATAAGGCAGGCTACACAACTTGCAGTGATGAGGATATGGCAAATGTTCCTTCTAAGGGGGGTAAGGACAAAATCAACCTTTATGGGGAAGCTTCTTCTCCTCCTTCAATGACTAGACATGTGCAAGAGCCTGCAGAGGGGAGTCAGAAGGGTAAGGTGATGTCTGTTGGCCTTCTCCTGGAGAAGAGTCTCCCTCTCTCCTTGGCTAGCAGTATCTATGGTGTGGCTCCATCAGATGCTGAATTGGGGTTGCAGAAGCAAGGTAAGGAAAGAGTTGTGTGTGGTGGTCATGCTGTGGGACCTAGTAAAGAGGATGCATATAGGATTTTGAAAAGGAAGGTTGTTGTAGAGGGAATTGCATGCTCCATTCATAAGATGAAGACCCCTGCTTCAGCTGGTAAAGTTAAGGAAATTTTTGTTGAAAAGGTTCATGCTAGTTCTTTTGATGAAGATGTTGCTGTGGGGAAATGTGTTGAGAACCTTGATAGGGAGGAATTGTCTTATGTGTTGGGCTCGGCCTGTGATAGTGGCAATATGCTTTTTAAAAAATTTAAATGATTTTTCATGAGACTAATAGGATCAATGTTAGAATTAGAGGTGTTGCTAGTAAGGCTGAGGACCCTTTTGTCCAAAGCCAAATTCATAATATCATGGATTCTCTTAACACTGTGGCCAATATTGTGGCGGAGGAAACAATTAATCTAAAATAAAATTTGGAAGGTAGAATGTTATCCCTGGAGGATAAAGTTGATAAGTTGTGGAATGTTGTGTTGAAGGGAGGTGATGCCTTTAAGGTCTTGGTTATTTTAGACTCTGCCAAGGTGACTTCACCTCTGACTGTTGCTATGAAGAGAAAGGAGAATGTGTTTGCTGATGTTAATGTTGCTGGGGGTAAGTTGATGGATGTGGAGGGAGCTGCTGAGAAAGGTGTTGTGAAAGCTACTATTTTGAGTGTTGAGGTGAAAACAGGTGGGCCGTGAGCTAGAACCAAAAATAGAATGAAAGCTCAAGATGGGGCCTCGGGTATTGAGGTGTCTAATATGGTGGATAATGAGCAGAGGTTGGCTGCTTGTGAAATGGAAGTTGTGGAGACTCTGAACAATATGTAGTGTTGTTGGTTGGTTTCCTTCTTTTTAGCTATTTTTTGGCTGTTGTTCAACTGTCGTTTGGTTGTTGGTTGCTTAATGTTGTTTTCCTTTTTTATTAGCTACTTTTTGATGTAAAGGGTTCTGGGCCCCTTCAAAACCTATTTTTTTACCTCAAATCAAAACATTTATTCCTCCCACTTTCATCAATCCATCAGATCTAACACTAGTTTAAGTATTGGTCATTATAGAGTGATAGGTGACACCATCTCACATAATATAAAGTTATTACTTCTTCTTCTTCTTCTTTTAATTTATTTTTATTTTTTATTTTTATTTTTTTCTAATTATCACTTAAAAATTAAATCACATTCAGTAAATTCAATATAATATTCTTTAAAATTCCTCAAAAAATACTTTATATAATATTTATTAAACCTAAATGAAATAATTATTAAATCTAAAAATATTATAACAGGGTATGTGCAGGATCATCGTGCAAAAAATAGGCCCTTAAGTGGCAAAAATTTAAAAAAATCAGTGTTAGGCAACTTGATGTAAATATTTGAATAAGTTATCTATATTATTTCAAAAATATGTAAGAATAGAATTTTTAGAAAATTGAATTTAGTTTCTCTAAAATACTAGGTTTATTTAAAATAAATAAAATCTATTTGGTGAAAATTTGAAATTTCAATGCAGAGTACTTAAATTTCAGGGAAAAATAAGAAGTAGGTGTCTGTTTGACCACCTAACCATAATAAAATGATAATATTTTTTTAAGATTTTATATATAAGTATAGGACTCATGTTCGGATGTGATGCATATTTTTTTGTAATTTTTTTCCAAGTAAATAATTAATTATGAATTTTTATTACAACTTTTAGAAAATATTAAAACTCATCTGTCTAACCACCTTAACTTGGTCAAAACTTCATGAAATTTATTTTTCTTTTTTAATCCTATAGTATGTGAAGCATAGAATGTGACACATGTTTTGGATTCAAAAATATGATACCATTTGAAAGTTATAGATGTTTTTCAATCAGCTTATTGATTAGGACTTTAGTCAGTAATTCTAATAGAAAATGAATAATAATTATTTATTAAATTAAAATTAAATCATAATTTATATTTTTGGAAAGTTGAGAATCTCCTCTAAAAACCCTTTTCGTTTCATTAATTTTGGGTGAAAAAAAAGTCGTCAGCCACATACCCTCATAATATTGCCACTTTTTGGCACACCATGATCCTACACATACCCAACATTAATAATTATACTATCAAAAAAAATTATTTTCTTTTATATAGAAGAATTCAAAATAAAAAATAAAAATATTCAACAATAACTTAAAAAAAATATAAAATAAAATATAAAAGATTTCCAATAAAATTAATATCATACAATTTATGAATAAGAGCAATTCTTCCAAAACTAAGAACTAGTTTATCTAGAATAAACACCAACCATTTAATCATATCAATTTGATGTATATGAGCATCCTCCAAAGAGTCATGTATAGCTTTGTTTTCTACCTACCTACTAAGTATTTTATGAAGATCCAACCTCATTTTATGATATTACATATTTTAGATGTTCATATCAATCAAACATATATATATATATATATATATATATATATATATATATATATATATATATATATATATATATATATAAGTTGAGTCAAAGATTAAAGGATATTTGTAATAATTTAAATATTGTCACTTATGTTTGTATCGTTGAGTTTGAATGTTGATGGATGACATGATCATGGAACATAGCATTATCTTCACAAATTATGTTCAATCAATTGAACTACAACCTTTTGATACTTAGTATATCTGCAAAAATAAAATTTAAATAAATTTCTATGCCATGACTAAACTAACATATTTGAAAATAAAAATAATAATTTCATATCTTCTCACTTATATCTCATTTAATTGTGAGAAATAGTATCTCTTACACAATATCACATTTTCATTTTCGTATAATCCTCTAACCTCAAAATTGTTATCATTCATCTCGTCAATAAATATGCTTGAGTACATGATAATATTAATATATCTCATAAACAAGAATGTTTTATAGATGACATTTTAGAAATTAAGAATATTTTACTACTCAAATCTGTTATGTCACTTGAAACATCAAGAATGATGAAACTAATAATAATCTAATCCAATGTCTATTAGGGGAGAGGGGCCCATAATGGAACAGGGTCCACTAGTGGGGATAGAAGTAGTCCTTAGTGGGCCCCATGGTGGAGCACTTTAATATCCAATTGCAAAACACTTTTTATCCATATGTATGCAAATTGACAAATCATGTGATGCCACATCAGCGCACCAATAAAACATGACTTAGTGCACCACTATTGGTCTCACTTTTTTTGGGGCCATTTTGGATACCTTAACAAAAAGCATGTTAATGTGGCATCATATTTGATGATGTGACCCTAAAATGAAATATAGAAGCACATGAGTTGCCAAATAAATTGTTGTACAAAATTAGGAGTGATTTGAAATTTCCACGTAGGATTTTGAGAAGCGCGAAGTTAGGGTGCTCCACTATAGGTCTCTCTCCCCTAGATTATTTGTTTATGTAACTAAAACAAACTTGTAATTGTTATTTCTTTATAATTTTTTATGAAATTTAAAAATATATTATAAATAAATAATATATACATACTATTAATTAATTTATTATTTTTGTGATTAAATAATAGAAATATTTTTCACTCTTAATCATGTCAATTAAATATTGAAGCCATGTTTTGTGTTGGTAAAGAAGAGTCCATATTAAATTATTCTTCCCATGAGTAATATGTGGTTGAAATCAATATATATTTTCTTTTTACATTTCTTACACTCCATATTCAATTCATTTTTGTGAGGTTGACAACCATTCAATTTCAAAGCATGTGATTTAAAGCTATTTGATTCACATCACATCCGTACCACGTGAGTTACCTAAACTTTGGCGTATTTCACTTGAGGTTGAGTGGCCTTCACAAAATGACAAGTTTAAATTCCATACAAAAGTGTAAAAGTAACTTTTACTTTTCTAAAATAAAATAAGCATAGCTTCATTAATCTAATGAAAAATAGACTAGTTCCTAAAAGCATTTAAGATAATTAAACTTATAATCGATTTAAATGATAGAATAGGGAATAAAAAATTAAGTGTAAAAATCAATTTGAGTTTTAATGATGAGAATGTATTATAATGTGTTTTTGAAAATTAATTAAGGTGTTGATGTTTTATAGTTTATTTAAATGAAAATATTAAATTTATAAATTGATTATTTTTGTTCAAGTTTATTTATGTGAGTGTAGATTTAATTTTTATGAGTATAAATTTGAACTTGCACATGGATCGGGGCGGTGGGCCTAACTCGATTGGCTAAAACATCCTATTGCAGGCAAGAGGTCACGAAGTCTAGTCTCCCCATCATCCCCGTGGTACCAAAGGGCGTGTCACGCCAGCGTCACCAATCATGTGAAAAAGGTTTAAAAATATATGCCAAAGTAAAACAAGTAGTCAACATCTAAATTGAATATTATTAGACACCAACAATATGCATATCTAGGTAAGCTAAAGGTGACATCATAAATATATGTCCCACTTTTCAACCTACGTGGGTTATACAAATCAACATTTTTTTGAAAATTCTATTTTTCTCAATTATATAAAGTAAAACATAAAATGTTTGAATATAATATAAACCACTAATTTATGATATTTTTATGTATTTTTTATTTTTTATTTTTTTAAATTACAAAAATATATTTGTTAATAAATTATTTCTTATAATTTATAGTAATCTTAAATGGGTAATATATCTTTATAGTGTATAATTTGAATTATAAATTGTTGGCAAATGTGTAGATAGTGTGTTGTCATTGATGTCAATCATTATTGATACCATATGCATTTATTTTGAAGGATAGTTCATGGTTGGATGACAAGTTCATGATGCTATCACTAGGACACTATTGTACACCATTATTTGAAGTTCATAGTTGGATATCAAAATACTTTGGTTGATAAGGTTCAAATTTGTCCAAGGCACAAGATTGGCTACATAGGAGCTTTGTCAAATGCTCTGCATTCCTCAACAGATGAAGATATGATCTTATGGTTCGAAGAGTAGCTCTGCATAGTTGTAAGATATGGATATTCCATGTATCCATGCATAAGTTCTACTGCAAAGTGTTTTGATGTTGTTAGAGTATGAAATTGTTAAGTTCCAATGAATGCATGATAAGAAGAGAACTAAATGTCTTTGTTCTTTACCACATCAAATTGCTTTACCTTTAGGTTTTGAAGTTATGTTTATGAAGGGTGGTATTGTTGCTCAATCTAGGTTTCATATGTTTGGTACACAACTGGCAGTCTTGTAGATGACAATGTGTTGTCTATGTTTCAGTAACCTATTAGGTTGGTCTATTGGTGTCTAAACAATCTGTGCCAACATATATTGGATCATTTTTTGTACAAAGGCTATTTAATGCATGATGGAAGCTCATTGGGCTCTCTGGGTACTTCACAAGTTGATATCTAATTCTCTCTAATACCACAGTCTATTTGGTGTGGATATTTTGATGAACAAGTGTTTGTGCCAACATGAATTGATCTAAGATGAAAAGAGGAGCGCAAAGAAGTGTTGTTACATGTCATATCAATTTGTTGGAATGATTTGTACAAAGTTTCTTGGTCTCTCTAGTACCGCCTTGGTCTAGAGTTGAAGTTTGATCGTTTGCTTGCTTGTTGGGATGACTTTGTATGTTGAGTTGCTTGCTCCAAGTGTTTATATGTATGTGCTAATATTGAGGATGTGTTTAATGAAGAATAGGTCCTAAATATCTCTTAGCTTGGACCACATAAGATTTATTTCTTCTACATATGTGTTTGAAGGGTGTGTGCAAGATCATGGGGGTCCAAAAAGTGACAATATGACAAAAAAGTGGTTGATGGCTTTTTTTATTCTAAATTTAATGAAACAAAAAGAGTTTATTGAGCAAATTTTTATCTTTCCACCAATATAAGATATGCCTTATTTTAAATTTAATAGATAATTATTATTGATTTTCTACATGCATTACGATTAAAGTTCTGATTGATAGGTTGATTGAAAAACATCTATAATTCCCAAATGAATTCACATTTTTCAAATCCAAAAGATGTGACACATTCTATGCTTTCCATACTATAGGAATTTTTTTTTAAAAAATGAACTTCATAATTTTTTGACGAAGTTATGGTGGTCAGACAAA
Source organism: Sequoia sempervirens (assembly GCA_007258455.2). Classification (NCBI taxonomy): domain Eukaryota; kingdom Viridiplantae; phylum Streptophyta; class Pinopsida; order Cupressales; family Cupressaceae; genus Sequoia; species Sequoia sempervirens. The sequence continues at coordinate 972,117,484 of VDFB02281492.1, forward strand.
CAAGTCTTATATTTTTTAAAAGAGTTTTAATAAAAAATTCATAACTAATTATTTAATTGCAAAAAAATTACAAAAACAATGTGGCACATTCAAGTATGTGTCCTCTCTTTATATTGAAAGTTTCAAACAATTTTTTTTTGCTTATACTTAGGTTGGTCAGACATACACTTGCTTTTTTTTCCCTAAAAATTTAGTACTATTGCATTGAAATTTCAAATTTTCACCAAATAGATTTACTTTTTTCCAAAAGAGAACTAGTATCTTAGAGACTGCATTAAATTTGATACAAATTTTGTTCTTACATATTTTTAAAATTATGTTAATAACCTATTTGAATTTTTATGTCAAGCTGCCTAACTCTATTTTTTTAAATTTTTATTGTCACTTAAGGGCCTAGTTTAGACCCCCATGATCCTGAATTGAACCTGAAGTCAACTTGATTGTATTCATTGTATGTATTACATTACATGATTGTAGCCAACATGGTGAAATTTTTTGAAGGTTTTGGATGGTATAAATAGAAGATCAATTTTTTTTGAGAAGGATGCAAGTGTGTTGTGAATGTTTTGAGAAGACAATATGTGAATAGATTTTTGCAAAATATTTTTGATAATGAAATGTGCCAAAGATCAATATTGATAGATCAACAGTGAATGTGAATACTGCAAGAAGAATATGTGCCAATAAGTGAGAAATTTTGTTCAAGGTAGTGAGTTGTAAGTAACATAGCTTATTGAAGCAGATGTATGTACCAAAGGTAGTGAACCAGAGGTAAAAAATGTACTAATATATTCCAATTATCTATTGAGGTAGTGAACCTCTATTGTGAAAGTTGTATTGAGAAGCCCGAGTAGTGAACTTCCTTTGGTTACAGACCATAACTACCTATTGTAAAAGTTTTTTTAATTCTAGGGCTGGATTTGGTTAGTAGATCCAAGTAGCTTGCTCACTGTGGTTTTTCCTTGTAGCGTTTTCCACATAAATATGGTGTTATGGTTTTACACAGTTGTATTCTTCTACTTATGTTGGTTTAAATTGGTTAAATTATTGATAAATGGAAATAATTGATTAGGTACTAATTCACCCCTTCTCAGTACTTATATGTGTTCAACAATTGGTATCAGATCCAAGTGCCTTGATATAGCCCAACAACTAAGGTAGATCCTGAATGGAACACATGGGACCTAAAGCTATGAAAAATGAAAAGAATCCTCTAGAAGTCAATGTTGAAAATAGGATGCCATTTAATTGCAAATCCTAAACATTAATTATTTCATGTATCTCCTAGATTCTTGGAATGTGTTCAACAACACTAAGATTAGGATGAGATTAATATTTGATGAAATAATCATGATTATTGACATTTGTAATTAATTCTAAATGTAAGAAGCATGTGAGGGCATCCATGGTGAGTTCCTAAATAATAGTGACACATGAGACACTCACATGGTAAGGTGACTCTCACTCGTGTCCAGTTAACTATACAGAGTAACAGTTAACACTTCTAAATGCATGAAAAGATCCTAGGAGTTAGGATTTGATGTTTGCATGTTTGAAGTTCAGTTAAGTTTAGTTTAGATCAGTTTAGTTCAGTTTAGTTCAGTTCAGTTCAGAATCAGTTTAGTTCAGTTCAATTTAGTTCAGTTCAGTTTAGTTATGGTTCAGTTATCTTCAGTTGCATGCAAGTTTGTTATTTTGAGTTGCATGTAGTTAGCTTCAGTTAACTTGTAATGCATGACTAATAACATTGAGTTGTATGACAAATAATAGGGACTACCTCCAGTTAACAAGGGATGACCATTCTTGCATGAATGGTGTTGAGTAAATGTTTCAATTAACTATAAAGCACTTGAAGCCAACTTGGGTGCCCAAGATGCTTTATTAGATTTACCTCTCATGCATGATAAGATATTTTTGAAGGCTCAGTTAAGTAGCTTTACTTAAGGGTGCCAACTTTGAGGAAGAGCTTTCGAATTATCACCGAAGTGAAGGAGAAGTTGTAGCTTTAGTTTGGGACACCCAAATGCATGAAGCACATGTAAGCTTTAGTCTTCACTGAATAACTCAACTTGAAGGAATATGGCATACCTTTTCAAGGGCTTGAGCTTGTGCATTGTAATTATCACCATTTGGAGATTACAAGGTTGCATATTGTCTTTATATCTCATTCAAGTTGAATAGATTTTTTATAATTGTTATTGTAGGTGTGAAGAAGATTGGTAAAGATAGAAGAAGCATTCTCAAGCAAGAATTGGAGCTATTGTAATTCAAAGATTGAAGAATAGAATAATTCTTGGTGGATTTTTTTTCCCGAAAGGGTTTCTCCACGATACATCTTGTGTAATCTTTCTAATATCCTATCTAGTTCTTCTATCAACTTCTCTCTACATTCTACAATAGTAAAATGGATTAATCAAGATAATCACCCACAAAGAATATATGTAACAAAGAAAAGACTTACTTAGATCAGCAATATTAAAAGTTTTATAGAGTATTAAGCTAAAGAAAACACCTCATTTTTCAGTAGTCAAGAAGCATGAAAGTATGAAAGACATTAATGTAGAATATTGTGAAGTGGAATTTGAAGGAGAACTTATTTTAGCTTTGGAAGATCTAGATACTGCAAGAATATAAAGTGGAGAATTGAAGATCAAACTCAAAGAATCAAAATAAACAATAATCAATTTGAAAGTTTAAGTTGAAGAAGGAAAGAGGGTTGGAAATTGTCTAAACAATAAGCTAAATGAAAAATCAATGGAATGCTCCAAGCTTGAAGAAATTTTTTCCCTACATAAAGAATTGGAGGAAGAAAAGGATCGGATAGATAAAGGTCTAAAGGTTAAGAAAAGTTCTAACATTATTGATGAGATAATCAATTCTCAAAGATCTATAAAAGGTAAGGGTGGTCTTAGATTGAAAGAAGGTCAAAAATCAAAAGCTAACATTCATGAAATGGAAAAGGAAAAGAATTATGCAAAAGATTCTAAAAATGTCAAAGAAGAATGAAGGAAATTGGGTGATGGCTTCATGAAAGTCAACAATTAGAAGAAAGTCTTCAAGAGATCTCCTAAATAGACTGCTACTTCTAGGTTGTCTAAATCCTTTCATGGTTATTATTATTCTTGTAATAAGTTTGGTCATAAGGCTAATGATTGTAGAACTAAAGCAAAAAGGAATGATTATACGAGGAAGAACACTTTTGTGCATTCAAGACATAATGTTATAGTCTCTCATTCATTGTATGACTACTATTATGATGAAATAAGTTTGGCCATAGGACTATTGATTGTAAAACTAAAATAAGGAGAAATGGTTTGTAGTGCCCCTCCATTCTCACTATGGATGTGTAGAAAGTTTGGCTTTGAAACTTGGAGACGAAGGTAAAACAATATGGACATTTAAACTGCTTTGGTGAGTATGATGTATATTGTCATGTTATTATTATTATGCAGAGATTTACTTGGATAGTTAAGTGATGCAGTAACATGTTTCTTAAGATAAGTGGAAAGAGCGGCATCGTACCATTGAGCGTATGAAATACATACGAAGATGAGATATGATTGCTAGAGTTTCTTTCCTAGTGCTTCGGCTATTATGCACATGTACTTTAATTTGTATGTTTGAGTGATCAGGTACTAGGCTATGTCTCCACCTAAATTAGCAGGTCTGAGTGTGCCTTTAATCCCAATCGTGGTTGAGGAGATAACATCTAGACCCAAGTTATAATCTAACCTTAGCCATGGTCCCCAACTAGGGACAATGGATTCAGTGTGTGACCACCTTTTTCGGGTTGTCATGGGACAATATCTAACCTCCTTTACCCTATGTTTGGAGTGTTGCACTTATGTGAATGTTTCTTATGGGATATGTGGTTGTTTGATTTTGTTGTCTAGTCTTGGTTTTAGATCCCAACCTGTTAGTGTTAAACCTTGTGGTTAGTTAGGTTTTTATGATTGTGATTAATGTTATTTATGGTTTGATGTGAATGTTTCTTTCATGTGGAGTCATTTTGTGGTTTATGTCTTACTCTGGTTTGTAAATTATTCGGATGAAGATAAATATTGGATCAATATGTTAGTTATTATTTAATTGTTATTAATATTATTATGATTATATGTATATTACGTTTTATGAAAATAAAGCTATAAATATGAACATATTCTAATGCTATTTATTAAATATTAATGTTTATTAGTAAATATTTAAATATTAATATGTAAGTATATGTTATATTTATGTTTTGATTTACTATTTTGGTAGAGTGATTATTTTTATGGAGGTTTTTTTTTTTATCTCTTGTAATATTTTGAATTTATTTAATGAGAAACCCTAAACAAATGAGTTAATTATGTGATTTAATTTAATTATTTAATTTATTTTAATTATTTTATTAATAGGATGAAGATAGGTACTTTAATTTAATATTTTTAGTAATTTATTTTATGAGAGAATTTTATTTCCTTATTTTATTTTGAAAAAAATAGTTTTTTTGAGAAAAAGAAAGAAAGTTACTTTCATTTTGTTTTTTCTTTGTTTTTTAGAATTTAATTAGTTTTAATTATGAGAAAAATAGGAAAAGTGAGTTTCACTCTTTTTTGGGCATGAAATTTTAGAGGGTTTTCTCTATTTTTGGGTGATTTGGGTTCGAGAGTTTATTTTGGTTTTTGGGATTCTTCATTTTGTGAGTTTTTGCCATGCTTGAAAAGATGAAGAAGGATGAGAAAATTGTTGCAATTTGGGGGTTTTGAAAGCTAAAATTTTTGGAGCTTGACATCAAATTCCTATCATTGTCATGCGTTGGATTCAGGTTGGATTTTGATATCTTTTGTTTAATTTTATTTTTGGTGTGTATGAACAATTTGATTGATTTCTCCCTCTTTTATTTTTGAAAATAAATATTATATAGTTTTATTTTTGAAAATAAATATTATATAGTTTTATTTTTGTGTGTGAATAAAACATTTATTTATTCCAGAATAAAAATCAATACATATTTGTTATTTTTGTTCTTTACCAGTAAAATGGTCTAATTGTGTTGCCCATAAATCTATTTTTACGAACTGGGTTGGTGAGATTTTTAAAGGGTTTTTTTATCTCATTGTCGTTTAAATTTTATCCAAAAATCTCAAAAAGCCAGATTGTATTTTGTGAGATATGGTTGAAACACGAGACTGTTGTCAAGTTGCTCCTCTATGACTACAAATATTCTTATTTCTCCCTGTAACCAACCAATGGAAGATTGAGGTTTTAGATTTATAGGAGTTTGAAAGGGTTTAAATTAATTTAAGTTTTCAATATTTTATTTTAGAAAATAAATTTGGTTGTTGAGTTATTCATTTTATCATTTGACTGTAACTGAATATTGTCAAAAAGAGGGTTTTATGGGAGTCATCTGTTGTTTTGTATTTTATGAATTTATGATTCATTTTTAGTTAATTTCGTCCACCCTGCTGAGTAGCCGATGAATAAATTTGAAATGGGTATTTTACATATTTTGATTTCGAGTTGATATGACTATTTTATGGTTGTTTTATTGTTGATAGATTTGACTGTTGTCAAGTGAGAATTAGTTCAGTTTAAAAAGTTGTATTGGAGGGTATAACTATATTCTTTGATCTGTATTGTGTTGTGCCATTTTTATTTAAATGTGTTTACTATTTGCATATTATAAATCCCTTCATATTTGTGAGATCTTGTGTCGAAACTTCTGCATGTGTAAAGATGACTTGTACCAAGGTTGTGCATTGTTAGTCTTGGCTATGAACTGCTAAGTTAAAGTTGGTTATCATGTTATAATATTGTGAAAATAATGTAATATGCATCATTGTGGTGTTGTGGTATAATGATAAGTTTTTGGGTTTTCTATCTATTGTGTTATGTGATTGAGTCTTTAGAAGTACCTGGAAGTCATTGTGGAAGTCCTCATAATTTTTGGTTGATTCTAGTTTTGGTAGTCTCCTTTGGATGTTTAGTGTAAGCCACTTATTTTTTTTGTTGTTTGTTTGTGTGTGGGGCCTAGTGTTATCTCCTAGCACAGAGGGTGTGGGCCTCAGGGTTCCACATGGTAGGGTGGTATTTCTGAACCATCCATTGGGGTTTAGGTGGTACAAATCATGCACAACATGGAGAGTTTTTCCTTTCACTTCATTCTATGGTTAAATTTATATGCAGATGATATTTCTATGAAAATTGTGTTCAATATGTATTTTATATATTCCTCTTAGATGAATATATCTTGTACGTTGTAGCATTCTTGTAATGAAAATGTAATTGGATTGAAGGAGTCTTGAAGATATATTTATTGTTGTATATTATGTAATAGAAAGGTTAGCATAAAAATGTTGTATTTATGATACATATAAACTGAATTTAGTAGTAGATGTGATATGTCTTTATGTACCTCTTTTATGGTGTTGATTAAAAATAGGTTCATATGAACATATTGTTAAATGAGGTTTAAAAATAATTAAGTTATATTACCATATGCAATTTGTTGTATAAAATATAATTTACATTCAAAATATTAACTATATATGTTTTAGTGTATCAAATGTATTTATATAGTCTTAGTTAGTGTAGGTGTATCATAGTAGCGACGTTAGGGGACCATGGTGGATAGGTGTGTAAATGGGTTATGATTAATGTTACTTTTAGGTCATAATGTGATTATGATTTGATGTTAATGTAATGATGTCATTTATATTAATTTGTTGAGTTGCATTAGTTAATGTCACTTTAGTTTCAAAAAAAAAAAATTACTGGCATAATCTTGTTTATCTTTTGTGTTACCCATCAGGTCTTTTAGCAGGGTGTTACATGGTTTAGCCTCCAAATATAATGTTGCTTGTTGTAAGTGTAATAACTTTGGTCATAAAGCAATATTTCAAAAAAGTGGTTCTATGAAGCCACATGCTTAGCATAAGAAGATAGAGGAAATGAAGGAAGTTGAAAATGTTTGGAGAAAGAAGCAAGAGTAAGATAATGAAGTGAAGAATGACACAACACTTATACATTATGCACAAGATTTCATGCTTGATTGAGATAGAACATTATCTCAGGGGGAGATTTCAATCCACAAAGTCTCTCAACCCCCTTAAGAGAGTAAGATGTTGATCATTACAACATGAAAAGTGATCTAAATGAAATAGTTTGAAGAATTGATTGATGAGAAATATGGAATTTGTAGATCTATTGTTGAGAGCAATAAATTTTCTTGTAGAGGCTTGCAAAATGAATGTGCACCCTTATGAAGTCATGGAGCACTCTAATAGCTTCTTACCTAACAAGTACAAGGTCAATTAATTGAGGAATGATAGGGAATATGTGAAATCATTTATACTTCAATTTGCACAAGATTGGCTCATTCAAATCAAAATAATTTATGTTTGGAGCTAAGAAGAAGAAGGAATCTTGCAAATTCAAGTGGAATTATGGTGAAACCCTAGCAATAGTTCAAAGAGGAATTTTTAAGTTGCTCATAAACCCTTGTTTTAAAGTTTGAAAAGGAATTTTTAATGGCTACTCCAAAATTGGTAGATTTTTTTGACAAACCTAGGTCGAAGTATAAGAATATCCTTTCAAAGATATGGAGGTAGATAAGGATGGCACATTTTCAAAAGTTATAGCTAACACAATGTATATTGAAGATGTAAGAATCTATATTCATGCTCCAATAAATGAAACTGATCACACAAAGTTTGAGGAGCTAAGGCACACCCTGTTGTATGATAAATATGTTAGGTACAAACTAGACTATGTAAATGTATTGACTAAGGGGTTAGATGTGTGGAATAATTTTCCTAATTTCTGCAACAACATTGAATGGGTAAGGATCATTTTGAGAAAAAATTCATCATGAGTTTATGTACTTGGACAAACCTTATAGAATTACTAAATATGAAATTAAGGAAGTAACAAGGTTATGTGTAATCGAACCTGTTTCAATAATGAAAATGTGAAGAATGAGAAGGTTATAAAGTTAACTAGAGAAAATTTTGACAAAATAACACTGAGCATAAACAATATCAATGATTCAACTGTTAAGTATGCTTCCATGGGAATTGCATACAAAGTGTACTTCACAAACAAAGAGATCTTTGCAACTAGTACTACAATTCATAGCACTTTAGGAGCTTAGGTTAGTTGATTAGATGATGCAATTGCTATAGGTAGATGCATCACATATATACATCATATACCTACCCTCCAAACTAGATAGATAGGTAGTATTCTTCCCCCTAATTAATTGAAAAAATAATGGTCTTCATCAAAAACATGATGGTGGGGGGGACAACTATAGTATGGTAGTTCCCTCTTGTTAGATGGAGGTATAGGGGTTGGGTAGGGAATAGGTAGGTTGGAAGGGGCCTCCCACCCAGGCTTATTTCTTAGGTGAATAGGTTGGTGGGGTTGGCTTTTCTACCAATGAACCTACACTTCACAACTGACCTACCACATACTAGATGGTTAAGGAAGGAAAATAATTTGACCTATGTGAGTTGATGACAGAGAAATTGTTTGATAATCTGAAGAGAACCGAGGAGATCAAATACAACTTCAGATTTGGGTCTCTAATCATTTTCCTTGCATTTTACTTTTTCAATGAATTGTCTAGTTTCAAAGGAAAGGTATGGCAACAAAGCCTTTCAATTACTGCATAGATCATAAATCACATGAGAGTTTTCAATGTGTTACACCCCTAACTTTAACTATGTTTTACTTTTTGCTTTTGAAGTAATTAGTAGATGATTACGCATGATTCAATGATTTGATGTTTAGTAATAATATCTAGAAAAATCAATGTTTCTATGAGTTATGTTTATTTGACTCAAAATTGACTTGTGTTTAAAAGTTGTCAAGGTGTGATGATTTCATAAGGATTATGAAATAATTAATGATACATTAATTCGAGTTGGTATTTGCAAGTTACATTCAATAAATAGGTTTCCACCCTCTAAGAAAGGGAGGGAGAGTATCATTAGAGAGAAGGGTATAGATACAAGGAAAAGAACAGGTTGTCGCCATCTTAGGTCTAATGTTGATGCAAAATGGTGAACCTAGTTGAGTAGGTAAGTGATACTCAACCATTTTGGTTTAAGTTTATTTATCGACTTGACAAGTTATCAATATCATTTAAGTCTAGTTCATGTTCTTTTACGTGCTTAGAAGCTTGTCGATAGAAATCAATTAGTCGACTTTTGTGTTGATACAATTCTCTTAAGGGTTGTTAACTCCCTTTTTTCTGATATAAAACAAATGAATATATGAATGTAGGTTTACATGGGATAAGGTAAGCATATATACTCATATAGATGGGTGCATGGATGCATTTATGCATATAAATACATAGATATTGTCAACGTACAAACATTTACATTCAAGTACGTATGGATACATACACACATGCATAAGTTATTACGACAAAAATAACTCATGTATAAATATGTTCATATATGTATGATTTGTCACCTTTATATGCCTTTAATTATTGGTTCTCATCATGATATTGCATGAGGATGTTGATCATTTAGATCAATGTTGAGTTCATTTTGTTTTGGCGATTATGTTGATTGGATGACATAACGAACCATGTTGTCAACTCTTGCCCATGCAACTTTTAGTTTCTTAAAAGGTTATTATGTTCAAATATATGATTAAAGTCTGTAATGGCTAGATAAGCCAAGAGCCTACCAATGAGATTCAATTCTTAATAAAAAGGATCTCTTCAGTCATATTGTTCAATTCTTTTAATCTATATTAGATCAGACTAAGATACCACCAACCACATAGTTTTAATCTTTAAACCATTTGCACACTCTAGGGTCATGTCAAGCATTTATTGGTGTCAACTATACCCATTGTACCATATTTAAATATCCTCATAAGGCTATAAAAGCCACAAATAGATAAGGTGGAGTTAGGCATAGATATGCCAATATATAAATATAAATATATAGTTTTGCTAAAATACCAATTGGTTCTTTTGTGTAAGCCACATCGATAATGTTTTGGTGGAAACATTTTATAATGTTAAAATGCTCTTATATGCCATAAAAGGTTGCAGACATATTTTTCAAGATAGCACCAATAATAAGGATTTTGATTCTCTATTCCACATTTTGCTTCAAGGAGTTATTTAGTTATTGTAATCGTATTCTTTCCTTATCTTAATCACGACAATATTGAGAGAATAAGGGAAAGGTAGTAGGGAAAACTATTTTAGATAATGAACTGCAAAGATGACCTTGCTTTTAGGTGGACATGAATCCATTACAAGGGAGGGACATCTCATCCCATTTGTTCGACCTTTCATAGTGGAGGAAAGATATTGATGTATAGAAGTCTGATAACTCTTCAATAAAATGATAGAATGCACAATAGCATTAGAGTAAGGATGCCTTTCAATGGAGTTGGATTTTTCATGAGGAAACTAATCTCAAGCTCATGTAGTAACGGGTGAAGGGCATAGGCATAGAATAGGGAGTTGCCATTCAATAATAACACAAAAAGACATGCATGCAAAAGGCGAAAGCATAGAAAACACATGAAGAATTTGTATTACCTCGAAGAGATGTCACCATATGGAATGCAAGGATTGAAGGATATGCATAAAATGAATAAAGGTTTTTGAGATTGTCAAAAACAAATACAATTACTGAAATAAGGCAAAACTTATGACATTGAGAATATTTCTTCAACCATGAGGTGTCAATACCTCTATAGACAAGTGGGAAGCAGTGTGCTAGTGCTATGATTATGTGTCAAAATTCCTAGAATTTCCAAAGAGAGGTGATTCACTTGGACTGGCAAAAGAATAGAGGATAAATATCAATATCTTGCCACAAGCTTGGTGTTAGCATCGTTGGTAAAGGAGTCCAAATTAGCATCACTTATATAGGAATGTTGTTCTTTATCCTTAACGTCTTATACCCTCGCATGAAAAGAGTTATTACGGGTGTTTCAGATAGAAATATTATGTTATAGTCTGAAATAGAAAAACATTATATTGGAGTTATATTAACCAATTTTATTACAAGAAAGAATGGATGACTCTATGTAATCTTTGTTCAGATTATTGAATATGCATCCTAAAAGGGGGAATGGTAACAAATACCAAGTATCGAAAAAACCAAATCGATATTCCTTTAAAAAAAAGGTCAACTAAGGTTAAGTGGTATATTAGGTTGTTTATTCAATGCAACCTTGTGATGGGCATGATGATAAGCTACTCAAATTTTGGCAATATACTATTCCACCTTTTGTTTTAATCAATTTTCAAAACTAATCTAGGAGAATAGGCGAGCCAGGGATGTGGAAATTTAGATAGCCTTTTGATTAACAACTATTGCTTATGTTATCTCAGGAGAGAGAGTAAACTAGGCAATGCAAGGATATAAATCTCATAGTTCTTGTTTAATAGAGCTTATGTTAGTGATAAGTTCATAGAAGACATAGATAGCCCAAGATTGGGTATCACTAGAATGATTTAAGTGATAAGGAAGTTGGTTTCGTCACGCACCGTCCGCGTCATGTCAACCAAACGCTTTACCGGCCAAACCCAACCTCAAAATGTCGTCTCACCAAAACGCTCAGTCATGCCCAAGCGCCCGTGAAACCGCGGCGTTATCCCCACCGCGTACGCATGAATGGAACCAAACACAGCGACTGGCGAGACTGGCATTCCGGCGAGAATTCGCTGCCAACAACCCCGGAAAGCGCCCGGCGATGCTCGATAAGCCCACGCGTTCGTTAAAGCCAGTCCCGGAACTGAAACAAAGAAAATGCAACTTACAGATATCGGCGCAGCGGTTCTATCACCAGCCCGCAGTCCATCGTAATCACAGCGTCTTATAATCTGCAGATCATGATAACGCCCAATTCGGTTCAATGGAACGTTATAAATGGGTAATGGTCCGAGCGGTAAACGAACTGCAGCCTGCAACCCCAGATACGTGCACTTGCGCGACCCTGCGCCGTCCCAACCCCGCGATATCCAGATTGAAAGCGATTGAATCACGTTTGTTGGTCTGTGCTCACTTCGTTCGTTTGTTCGAATAGACCGAAACCCCAGATTGATACTTTTTGGAAGAGAATGGCGTGTTCTGGATGGAACGAACGAACTGCGCCCTGACCACCAGTCGGTACGAACCAGCCAGCCCAGCCCGCGCCGCGTGTCCACCCGCCTGCGACCGATGCGAACTTGACAACTCCTTATATCTATACCCTTCGTGAAGGGTCGGGGTGCTACCAGTTAGGTAGTGTGTGGGGGACCACTTGAGTCCGTGGTTGGAGGAAAAACACTAGGATGATGCTCTCCCTTTGTAGCAGAAGACTCACTGAGTCTCGTGAAGTTTGACATCAACATTCCATATGCAGTGAACTCCATGTTATGGTTTATGACAATCAACCTATGAGGTAAAACTATTCTTTATGCTAAGAATATCTTATGTGATATAAATGAATAGTGTAAGGAATTCTCTTGATTCTAGTTACAATTACATGTGAATTCAAGTTTTAATTTATCTTGAAAAATTGTACTTTATTCTTGTGCTTATACAATTTTTTTTTTTTCAAAAAGAAAGTTTCTCTCATGTTTACTAAGTTTATTTACCTTCTAGTAAATTCTTGAGATTACTTGAGTATTAAGAAGAGAGTTGTTACATATGGTATCAGAGCTAACTGGGTTCAACACATGGACCTATGAGCTTATTATGAGAAAACTCATTAAACATTTAGCATATTAGCTAAGGTTAGAGTTGGTTTGATGCCAGAAGGGCATAGAGAAAAACCAAGGAAACTATTTGTGTGAATTCAAGATCAATATTATTTTTGAAGAACTTAAGGATGGGAAGATCCAAAAATAATCAACCAGGTGTAGAAGCAATTGAGTGTTGGAAATCCTTGAAACTATATCAATGACACCTAGATAAGATGGGTTCTATTCTAACTTCTAGATGGCTTGGAATGAGCCAAGTGGAATAGATGGATCATTAAAGGATGAGTAGTGTTATATTGGCATAGAATTAAAAAAAAAGGTTGAGAACTAAGTACTTTCCTTTGGGTAGAGCTAGAAAGTACAACCGCATTGGTGAATGTAATTATCACCGTGATATTTAGTCTAATTGTTTAATTTTTAACATGTAACCTATTCAGTGAAGTAAGGGATAAAGTTTTGTAATGTGGAACAGAGAAAATAAGTTGTGTTCCTATTGTAATCTTTGTGTGTTGCTATAAAATGATCTTATAATGTCATTTGACAGGTGAATGATAGATACTCCAGGAAATAGGAGTGAATCTGATACAACCCCTTTATTTGCAAAATTTTGAGCATAATGAAAGTCTTAAGGGGCTTATTTGTTGATGCGCTTGTAACACAATCTTTAACCCACTGTAAGCTTTTGGAAAATCTGAATACAATGCAACAATCTACTCCCTTGTAGTGACTAAGTCAAGTCACGTAGTGCATTAACAACGTTCTTTTTGATTGAGACACTTCCTTGGATTTTTGGTAAAATTCCTTTTTAATTTGTAATGGTCTAGCCACCGAATTTTGAAGATTGTTTATCTTACGTCCGGTTGGTGAAGATTTGATTTATTGTTGGAAAAGAGCTCATTCTTTGATTTATTGTTGAAATTAAAACTGCTTATATTTTGATGTTGAGTTGAGTTTTGTGGTGGCTATACAAGAACTTTTTGGTTGTTCACTATGTTTGATTTAATGTTCTTCTCTATCATGTCCTAGATGGGCCTCTGATGGAATTGTGTAAGGGAGTAAATTGTAACAAAGCACCTGATATGTCCTTAGCTTTACAAATGAAGGAAACTTTGAATGGAAAGGAATTGGTTCCAAACCCTTTTAGGGTTATATAATTAATATGTAAGCTATCTGAAGGATGTCTTATGCGGATATCACTTTTGAACCTTGTGTTATGGTATGTGGGTGGACCAGTAAGCCCAAGTGAATAGTCTCTCCAAGTCGAGCAAGGTGGTGAACCATTACTACGTGGATTGCAAAGTGTATGTATATAAAAATATGGCCATAGTGAGTGTTGTTGCCACTACATGCACTCGTCAGTTCACAGTACTCTAGACACTTAGCTATCCAGAGTTGCTGTACTTAGTAGAAGGGTATCCTTAGTAGTGCGACAGAGTTGGTTAAGTGGGGGTACACACCAAAGCTCAGATGGCAACTGTGAGGGTTTCCAACACAACCTTTCATCGAAAGGTAGGACTGCTTCTAGTTAGGAAGTGTGCGGAGGAACCGCTTAAGTCTGTGGTTGGAAGGAAAAATAGCCAGGTGATGCTTTCCCTCTTTTCAGTGGCATGCCGAGTCTTGAAGGACAATTGAACTAGAAATGGAACTCTGATCCTTTCTCTTGTATATACTTATCAATTTATTATGATGCATGAAATAAATGAAATTGGTACTTGATGAATAATCTTTTCAGGTAGAAAAGTGAAGATTGATGTTACTCTTTATATCTTAGTTGATGAACAGTGACACCTTACTCACTTAATGTTGTTAACCTTTGGTATAATTCTCTTGGTAAACCTGTGTTAAATGTGGTTGATTGCCACACATGGAAAGAGTATCCATCTTTTATGGAGTTTGTGGAAACAACTTCTATAATTTTGGTATCGAGATGACTCCATTTGAAACATTGGACATAAAAGATGTTGAATTCCTATAAGCTGGGTAAGCTAGAAGATAATATTAGCATTAGTCCAAAAATGTTGTCAGAAATGGAAAATCAAATCAAACCGATCAGAAAAGATTGGTGGAAGCTATTAATAGATAGAAAAGCTAAGTAAATGCCAACCGCACACTAACACAATTCTCGGATAGAGAAGAAAAGTTTCATAAAGTAATGAATGTTTACCAAACCAGCTCCTAGGTATAAAGGACTCTTCAAAATTATTGAAGTTATCAATTTGATTGATTGCAGAATCATTCTATTATTAGCTATTACCAGGAGGTAAAATTCTTTATATGAATTACATTAAAAAGTATATAATAGATGATAATTATATTATGAGAATGTTTTAAAGGTACAGGACTAGGGAGTGGTCATGATCGAGATTATTTAATTCAAGGTCCAATGGGACCAGTATTAAAAGGGTAATATGACAAGGAAAGTTTACTATGATTTTATATCAAACATTTTCTCAAATGTTTACGCTTTTGTAGGATAAACAATTTTTTTTTATTATGGTTTCAGATGCATTGGATCATCGAGGATGATGACTCTTATGGGGGGAGATATGTTACATTAACTATTTTTTACTTTTTACTTTTGAAATAATTAGTAGATGATTACACATGATTCAATGATTTGATGTTTAGTAATAATGTCTAGAAAAATCAATGTTTCCATGAGTTATGTTTATTTGACTCAAAATTGACTTGTGTTTAAAAGTTGTTAAGGTGTGATGATTTCATAAGGATTATGAAATAATTAATGATACATTAATTCGAGTTGGTGTTTGCAAGTTGCATTCAGGAAACAGGTTTTTGCCCTCCAAGAAAGGGAGGGAGAGTATCATCAGAGAGAAGGGTATAGATACAAGGAAAAGAACAGGTTGTCACCATCTTAGGTCTAGTGTTGATGCAAAATGGTGAACCTATTTGAGTAGGTATGTGATACTCAACCCTTTTGGTTTAAGTTTATTTATCGACTTGACAAGTTTTTGATGTTGTTTAATTCTAGTTCATGTTCTTTTACGTGCTTAGAAGCTTGTCAATAGAAATCAATTAGTCGACCTTTGTGTTGATACGATTCTCTTAAGGGTTATTAAATCCCTTTTTATTATATAAAACAAATGAATATATGAATGTAGGTTTATGTGGGATAAGGTAAGCATATATACTCGTATAGATGGGTGCATGGATGCATTTATGCATATAAAGACATAGATATTGTCAACATACAAACATTTACATTCAAGTACATATGGATACATACACACATGCATAAGTTATTATGACGAAAATAACTCATGTATAAATATGTTCATATATGTATGATTTGTCACCTTTATATGCCTTTAATTATTGGTTCTCATCATGATATTGCATGAGGATGTTGATCGTTTAGATCAACGTTGAGTTTATTTTGTTTTGGTGAGTACGTTGATTGGACGACATAACGAACCATGTCGTCAACTCTTGCCCATGAAATTTTTAGTTTCTTAAAAGGTTATTATGTTAAAATATATGATTAAAGTCTGTAATGGCTAGATAAGCCAAGACCCAACCAATGAGACTCAATTCTTAATAAAGAGGATCTCTTGAGTCATATTGTTCAATTCTTTTAATCTATATTAGACCAGACTAAGATACCACCAACCACATAGTTTTAATCTTTAAACCATTTGTACACTCTGGGGTCATGTCAAGCATTTATTGGCATTAGCTATACCCATTGTACCATATTTAAATATCCTCATAAGGCTATAAGAGCCACAGATAGATAAGGTGGAGTTAGGCATAGATATGCCAATATATAAATATAAATATATATTTTTACTAAAATACCAATTGGTTCTTTGTGTAAGCCACATCGATAATGTTTTGGTGGAAAATTTTTATAATGTTAAAATTCTCTTGTATGCCATAAAAGGTTGCAAGAATCTTTTTCAAGATAGCGCCGGTAATAAGGATTGTGATTCTCTATTCCACGTTTTGCTTGGAGTTATTTAGTTATTGTAACCATATTCTTTCCTTATCTTAATCACGACAATATTGAGAGAATAAGGGAAAGGTAGCTGGGAAAACCGTTTTAGATAATGAACTACAAAGACGACCTTGCTTTTAGATGGATAGTAATCCGTTACAAGGGAGGGACATCTCATCCCATTTTTTTGACCTTTCTTAGTGGAGGCAAGATATTGATGTATAGAAGTCCGATAACTCTTCAATAAAATGACAGAATGCACGATAGCATTAGAGTAAGGATGCCTTTCAATGGAGTTGGAGTTTTCATGAGGAAACTAATCTCAAGCTCATGTAGTAATGGGTGAAGGGCGCAGGCATAGAATAGGGAGTAGCTATTCAATAATAACGCAAAAAGACATGCATGCAGAAGGCGAAAGAATAGAAAACACATGAAGAATTTTTATTACCTCGAAGAGATGTCACCATATGGAATGCAAGGATTGAAGGATATGCATAAAATGCATAAAGGTTTTTGAGACTGTAAAAAACAAATACAATTACTGAAATAAGGCCAAACTTATGAAATTGAGAATATTTCTTCAACCATGGGGTGTCAATACCTCTGTAGACATGTGGGAAGCAGCGTGCTAGTGCTATGACTATGTGTCAAAATTCCTAGAATTGCCAAAGAGAGGTGCTTCACTTGGACCGACAAAAGAATAGAGGATTAAAATCTATATCTTGCAACAACCTTGGTGTTAGCATCATTGGTAAAGGAGTCCATATTAGCATCACTTATACTGGCATGCTGTTCTTTATCCTTAACGTCTTATACCCTCGCATGAAAAGAGTTATTATGGGTGTTTCAGATAGAAATATTATGTTATAGTCTGAAATAGAAAAACATTATATTGGAGTTATATTAACCAATTTGATTACAAGAAAGAATGGATGAATCTATGTAATCTTTGTTCAGATTATTGAACATGCATCCTCAAAGGGGGAACATTACAAATACTAGGGATCAGAAAGACCAAATCGGTATTCCTTTAAAAAAAGGTCAACTAAGGTTAAGTGGTATATTATGTTGTTTATTCAATACAACCTTGTGATGGGCATGATGATAAGCTACTCAAATTTTGGCAATATACTATTCCACCATTTTTTTAAATCAATTTGCAAAACTAATCCAGGAGAATAGGCGAGCCAGGGATGTGGAAATTTAGATAGCCTTTCGATTAACAACTATTACTTATGTTATCTCAAGAGAGAGAGCAAACTAGGCAATGCAAGGATATAAATCTCATAGTTCTTGTTTAATAGAACTTATGTTAGTGATAAGTTCATAGAAGACATACATAGCCCAAGATTGGGTATCACTAGAATGATTTAAGTGACAAGGAAGTTATTTATGAGTTCATAACTTAACCTATGTTGAAAGACAATAGAATCAAGTAGACCAATGGGTCGAAAGTGGATTATTATTTTCTATAAATCAACCTTTTAGGGTTGAAAGATTGTCTTAGTTCAGAACAATTAATATAATGTGATAGTATTCTTTTAGAAATTATATTGGTGAGGAAATACCTCGAATACTATGCTTATTTCATGTTACATGAAATGTGAACTCAAACAATGCCAAGTGGTCTAGGAAAGACTAGAAGCATTTTGTTCCTATGATTTGCTACACTCATGTTAATACCCTTGGAAAAACAAGGATGTTTGATATTTCCATGTACTGGGTTAGAGAAGCTAAACCCTAGAATTGAAACAAGAAGGATATAGGAAATATATAACTCTTATGGAAAATATGACATTGTATATATATATATATA
>VDFB02281492.1:972136072-972308743 GCA_007258455.2 Sequoia sempervirens
TTTGGCTTTGAAACTTGGAGACGAAGGTAAAACAATATGGACATTTAAACTGCTTTGGTGAGTATGATGTATATTGTCATGTTATTATTATTATGCAGAGATTTACTTGGATAGTTAAGTGATGCAGTAACATGTTTCTTAAGATAAGTGGAAAGAGCGGCATCGTACCATTGAGCGTATGAAATACATACGAAGATGAGATATGATTGCTAGAGTTTCTTTCCTAGTGCTTCGGCTATTATGCACATGTACTTTAATTTGTATGTTTGAGTGATCAGGTACTAGGCTATGTCTCCACCTAAATTAGCAGGTCTGAGTGTGCCTTTAATCCCAATCGTGGTTGAGGAGATAACATCTAGACCCAAGTTATAATCTAACCTTAGCCATGGTCCCCAACTAGGGACAATGGATTCAGTGTGTGACCACCTTTTTCGGGTTGTCATGGGACAATATCTAACCTCCTTTACCCTATGTTTGGAGTGTTGCACTTATGTGAATGTTTCTTATGGGATATGTGGTTGTTTGATTTTGTTGTCTAGTCTTGGTTTTAGATCCCAACCTGTTAGTGTTAAACCTTGTGGTTAGTTAGGTTTTTATGATTGTGATTAATGTTATTTATGGTTTGATGTGAATGTTTCTTTCATGTGGAGTCATTTTGTGGTTTATGTCTTACTCTGGTTTGTAAATTATTCGGATGAAGATAAATATTGGATCAATATGTTAGTTATTATTTAATTGTTATTAATATTATTATGATTATATGTATATTACGTTTTATGAAAATAAAGCTATAAATATGAACATATTCTAATGCTATTTATTAAATATTAATGTTTATTAGTAAATATTTAAATATTAATATGTAAGTATATGTTATATTTATGTTTTGATTTACTATTTTGGTAGAGTGATTATTTTTATGGAGGTTTTTTTTTTTATCTCTTGTAATATTTTGAATTTATTTAATGAGAAACCCTAAACAAAACAAATGAGTTAATTATGTGATTTAATTTAATTATTTAATTTATTTTAATTATTTTATTAATAGGATGAAGATAGGTACTTTAATTTAATATTTTTAGTAATTTATTTTATGAGAGAATTTTATTTCCTTATTTTATTTTGAAAAAAATAGTTTTTTTGAGAAAAAGAAAGAAAGTTACTTTCATTTTGTTTTTTCTTTGTTTTTTAGAATTTAATTAGTTTTAATTATGAGAAAAATAGGAAAAGTGAGTTTCACTCTTTTTTGGGCATGAAATTTTAGAGGGTTTTCTCTATTTTTGGGTGATTTGGGTTCGAGAGTTTATTTTGGTTTTTGGGATTCTTCATTTTGTGATTTTTTGCCATGCTTGAAAAGATGAAGAAGGATGAGAAAATTGTTGCAATTTGGGGGTTTTGAAAGCTAAAATTTTTGGAGCTTGACATCAAATTCCTATCATTGTCATGCGTTGGATTCAGGTTGGATTTTGATATCTTTTGTTTAATTTTATTTTTGGTGTGTATGAACAATTTGATTGATTTCTCCCTCTTTTATTTTTGAAAATAAATATTATATAGTTTTATTTTTGAAAATAAATATTATATAGTTTTATTTTTGTGTGTGAATAAAACATTTATTTATTCCAGAATAAAAATCAATACATATTTGTTATTTTTGTTCTTTACCAGTAAAATGGTCTAATTGTGTTGCCCATAAATCTATTTTTACGAACTGGGTTGGTGAGATTTTTAAAGGGTTTTTTTATCTCATTGTCGTTTAAATTTTATCCAAAAATCTCAAAAAGCCAGATTGTATTTTGTGAGATATGGTTGAAACACGAGACTGTTGTCAAGTTGCTCCTCTATGACTACAAATATTCTTATTTCTCCCTGTAACCAACCAATGGAAGATTGAGGTTTTAGATTTATAGGAGTTTGAAAGGGTTTAAATTAATTTAAGTTTTCAATATTTTATTTTAGAAAATAAATTTGGTTGTTGAGTTATTCATTTTATCATTTGACTGTAACTGAATATTGTCAAAAAGAGGGTTTTATGGGAGTCATCTGTTGTTTTGTATTTTATGAATTTATGATTCATTTTTAGTTAATTTCGTCCACCCTGCTGAGTAGCCGATGAATAAATTTGAAATGGGTATTTTACATATTTTGATTTCGAGTTGATATGACTATTTTATGGTTGTTTTATTGTTGATAGATTTGACTGTTGTCAAGTGAGAATTAGTTCAGTTTAAAAAGTTGTATTGGAGGGTATAACTATATTCTTTGATCTGTATTGTGTTGTGCCATTTTTATTTAAATGTGTTTACTATTTGCATATTATAAATCCCTTCATATTTGTGAGATCTTGTGTCGAAACTTCTGCATGTGTAAAGATGACTTGTACCAAGGTTGTGCATTGTTAGTCTTGGCTATGAACTGCTAAGTTAAAGTTGGTTATCATGTTATAATATTGTGAAAATAATGTAATATGCATCATTGTGGTGTTGTGGTATAATGATAAGTTTTTGGGTTTTCTATCTATTGTGTTATGTGATTGAGTCTTTAGAAGTACCTGGAAGTCATTGTGGAAGTCCTCATAATTTTTGGTTGATTCTAGTTTTGGTAGTCTCCTTTGGATGTTTAGTGTAAGCCACTTATTTTTTTTGTTGTTTGTTTGTGTGTGGGGCCTAGTGTTATCTCCTAGCACAGAGGGTGTGGGCCTCAGGGTTCCACATGGTAGGGTGGTATTTCTGAACCATCCATTGGGGTTTAGGTGGTACAAATCATGCACAACATGGAGAGTTTTTCCTTTCACTTCATTCTATGGTTAAATTTATATGCAGATGATATTTCTATGAAAATTGTGTTCAATATGTATTTTATATATTCCTCTTAGATGAATATATCTTGTACGTTGTAGCATTCTTGTAATGAAAATGTAATTGGATTGAAGGAGTCTTGAAGATATATTTATTGTTGTATATTATGTAATAGAAAGGTTAGCATAAAAATGTTGTATTTATGATACATATAAACTGAATTTAGTAGTAGATGTGATATGTCTTTATGTACCTCTTTTATGGTGTTGATTAAAAATAGGTTCATATGAACATATTGTTAAATGAGGTTTAAAAATAATTAAGTTATATTACCATATGCAATTTGTTGTATAAAATATAATTTACATTCAAAATATTAACTATATATGTTTTAGTGTATCAAATGTATTTATATAGTCTTAGTTAGTGTAGGTGTATCATAGTAGCGACGTTAGGGGACCATGGTGGATAGGTGTGTAAATGGGTTATGATTAATGTTACTTTTAGGTCATAATGTGATTATGATTTGATGTTAATGTAATGATGTCATTTATATTAATTTGTTGAGTTGCATTAGTTAATGTCACTTTAGTTTCAAAAAAAAAAAATTACTGGCATAATCTTGTTTATCTTTTGTGTTACCCATCAGGTCTTTTAGCAGGGTGTTACATGGTTTAGCCTCCAAATATAATGTTGCTTGTTGTAAGTGTAATAACTTTGGTCATAAAGCAATATTTCAAAAAAGTGGTTCTATGAAGCCACATGCTTAGCATAAGAAGATAGAGGAAATGAAGGAAGTTGAAAATGTTTGGAGAAAGAAGCAAGAGTAAGATAATGAAGTGAAGAATGACACAACACTTATACATTATGCACAAGATTTCATGCTTGATTGAGATAGAACATTATCTCAGGGGGAGATTTCAATCCACAAAGTCTCTCAACCCCCTTAAGAGAGTAAGATGTTGATCATTACAACATGAAAAGTGATCTAAATGAAATAGTTTGAAGAATTGATTGATGAGAAATATGGAATTTGTAGATCTATTGTTGAGAGCAATAAATTTTCTTGTAGAGGCTTGCAAAATGAATGTGCACCCTTATGAAGTCATGGAGCACTCTAATAGCTTCTTACCTAACAAGTACAAGGTCAATTAATTGAGGAATGATAGGGAATATGTGAAATCATTTATACTTCAATTTGCACAAGATTGGCTCATTCAAATCAAAATAATTTATGTTTGGAGCTAAGAAGAAGAAGGAATCTTGCAAATTCAAGTGGAATTATGGTGAAACCCTAGCAATAGTTCAAAGAGGAATTTTTAAGTTGCTCATAAACCCTTGTTTTAAAGTTTGAAAAGGAATTTTTAATGGCTACTCCAAAATTGGTAGATTTTTTTGACAAACCTAGGTCGAAGTATAAGAATATCCTTTCAAAGATATGGAGGTAGATAAGGATGGCACATTTTCAAAAGTTATAGCTAACACAATGTATATTGAAGATGTAAGAATCTATATTCATGCTCCAATAAATGAAACTGATCACACAAAGTTTGAGGAGCTAAGGCACACCCTGTTGTATGATAAATATGTTAGGTACAAACTAGACTATGTAAATGTATTGACTAAGGGGTTAGATGTGTGGAATAATTTTCCTAATTTCTGCAACAACATTGAATGGGTAAGGATCATTTTGAGAAAAAATTCATCATGAGTTTATGTACTTGGACAAACCTTATAGAATTACTAAATATGAAATTAAGGAAGTAACAAGGTTATGTGTAATCGAACCTGTTTCAATAATGAAAATGTGAAGAATGAGAAGGTTATAAAGTTAACTAGAGAAAATTTTGACAAAATAACACTGAGCATAAACAATATCAATGATTCAACTGTTAAGTATGCTTCCATGGGAATTGCATACAAAGTGTACTTCACAAACAAAGAGATCTTTGCAACTAGTACTACAATTCATAGCACTTTAGGAGCTTAGGTTAGTTGATTAGATGATGCAATTGCTATAGGTAGATGCATCACATATATACATCATATACCTACCCTCCAAACTAGATAGATAGGTAGTATTCTTCCCCCTAATTAATTGAAAAAATAATGGTCTTCATCAAAAACATGATGGTGGGGGGGACAACTATAGTATGGTAGTTCCCTCTTGTTAGATGGAGGTATAGGGGTTGGGTAGGGAATAGGTAGGTTGGAAGGGGCCTCCCACCCAGGCTTATTTCTTAGGTGAATAGGTTGGTGGGGTTGGCTTTTCTACCAATGAACCTACACTTCACAACTGACCTACCACATACTAGATGGTTAAGGAAGGAAAATAATTTGACCTATGTGAGTTGATGACAGAGAAATTGTTTGATAATCTGAAGAGAACCGAGGAGATCAAATACAACTTCAGATTTGGGTCTCTAATCATTTTCCTTGCATTTTACTTTTTCAATGAATTGTCTAGTTTCAAAGGAAAGGTATGGCAACAAAGCCTTTCAATTACTGCATAGATCATAAATCACATGAGAGTTTTCAATGTGTTACACCCCTAACTTTAACTATGTTTTACTTTTTGCTTTTGAAGTAATTAGTAGATGATTACGCATGATTCAATGATTTGATGTTTAGTAATAATATCTAGAAAAATCAATGTTTCTATGAGTTATGTTTATTTGACTCAAAATTGACTTGTGTTTAAAAGTTGTCAAGGTGTGATGATTTCATAAGGATTATGAAATAATTAATGATACATTAATTCGAGTTGGTATTTGCAAGTTACATTCAATAAATAGGTTTCCACCCTCTAAGAAAGGGAGGGAGAGTATCATTAGAGAGAAGGGTATAGATACAAGGAAAAGAACAGGTTGTCGCCATCTTAGGTCTAATGTTGATGCAAAATGGTGAACCTAGTTGAGTAGGTAAGTGATACTCAACCATTTTGGTTTAAGTTTATTTATCGACTTGACAAGTTATCAATATCATTTAAGTCTAGTTCATGTTCTTTTACGTGCTTAGAAGCTTGTCGATAGAAATCAATTAGTCGACTTTTGTGTTGATACAATTCTCTTAAGGGTTGTTAACTCCCTTTTTTCTGATATAAAACAAATGAATATATGAATGTAGGTTTACATGGGATAAGGTAAGCATATATACTCATATAGATGGGTGCATGGATGCATTTATGCATATAAATACATAGATATTGTCAACGTACAAACATTTACATTCAAGTACGTATGGATACATACACACATGCATAAGTTATTACGACAAAAATAACTCATGTATAAATATGTTCATATATGTATGATTTGTCACCTTTATATGCCTTTAATTATTGGTTCTCATCATGATATTGCATGAGGATGTTGATCATTTAGATCAATGTTGAGTTCATTTTGTTTTGGCGATTATGTTGATTGGATGACATAACGAACCATGTTGTCAACTCTTGCCCATGCAACTTTTAGTTTCTTAAAAGGTTATTATGTTCAAATATATGATTAAAGTCTGTAATGGCTAGATAAGCCAAGAGCCTACCAATGAGATTCAATTCTTAATAAAAAGGATCTCTTCAGTCATATTGTTCAATTCTTTTAATCTATATTAGATCAGACTAAGATACCACCAACCACATAGTTTTAATCTTTAAACCATTTGCACACTCTAGGGTCATGTCAAGCATTTATTGGTGTCAACTATACCCATTGTACCATATTTAAATATCCTCATAAGGCTATAAAAGCCACAAATAGATAAGGTGGAGTTAGGCATAGATATGCCAATATATAAATATAAATATATAGTTTTGCTAAAATACCAATTGGTTCTTTTGTGTAAGCCACATCGATAATGTTTTGGTGGAAACATTTTATAATGTTAAAATGCTCTTATATGCCATAAAAGGTTGCAGACATATTTTTCAAGATAGCACCAATAATAAGGATTTTGATTCTCTATTCCACATTTTGCTTCAAGGAGTTATTTAGTTATTGTAATCGTATTCTTTCCTTATCTTAATCACGACAATATTGAGAGAATAAGGGAAAGGTAGTAGGGAAAACTATTTTAGATAATGAACTGCAAAGATGACCTTGCTTTTAGGTGGACATGAATCCATTACAAGGGAGGGACATCTCATCCCATTTGTTCGACCTTTCATAGTGGAGGAAAGATATTGATGTATAGAAGTCTGATAACTCTTCAATAAAATGATAGAATGCACAATAGCATTAGAGTAAGGATGCCTTTCAATGGAGTTGGATTTTTCATGAGGAAACTAATCTCAAGCTCATGTAGTAACGGGTGAAGGGCATAGGCATAGAATAGGGAGTTGCCATTCAATAATAACACAAAAAGACATGCATGCAAAAGGCGAAAGCATAGAAAACACATGAAGAATTTGTATTACCTCGAAGAGATGTCACCATATGGAATGCAAGGATTGAAGGATATGCATAAAATGAATAAAGGTTTTTGAGATTGTCAAAAACAAATACAATTACTGAAATAAGGCAAAACTTATGACATTGAGAATATTTCTTCAACCATGAGGTGTCAATACCTCTATAGACAAGTGGGAAGCAGTGTGCTAGTGCTATGATTATGTGTCAAAATTCCTAGAATTTCCAAAGAGAGGTGATTCACTTGGACTGGCAAAAGAATAGAGGATAAATATCAATATCTTGCCACAAGCTTGGTGTTAGCATCGTTGGTAAAGGAGTCCAAATTAGCATCACTTATATAGGAATGTTGTTCTTTATCCTTAACGTCTTATACCCTCGCATGAAAAGAGTTATTACGGGTGTTTCAGATAGAAATATTATGTTATAGTCTGAAATAGAAAAACATTATATTGGAGTTATATTAACCAATTTTATTACAAGAAAGAATGGATGACTCTATGTAATCTTTGTTCAGATTATTGAATATGCATCCTAAAAGGGGGAATGGTAACAAATACCAAGTATCGAAAAAACCAAATCGATATTCCTTTAAAAAAAAGGTCAACTAAGGTTAAGTGGTATATTAGGTTGTTTATTCAATGCAACCTTGTGATGGGCATGATGATAAGCTACTCAAATTTTGGCAATATACTATTCCACCTTTTGTTTTAATCAATTTTCAAAACTAATCTAGGAGAATAGGCGAGCCAGGGATGTGGAAATTTAGATAGCCTTTTGATTAACAACTATTGCTTATGTTATCTCAGGAGAGAGAGTAAACTAGGCAATGCAAGGATATAAATCTCATAGTTCTTGTTTAATAGAGCTTATGTTAGTGATAAGTTCATAGAAGACATAGATAGCCCAAGATTGGGTATCACTAGAATGATTTAAGTGATAAGGAAGTTATTTATGAGTTCATAACTTAACCTATATTGAAAGACAATAGAATCAAGTAGACCAATGGGTCAAAAGTGGATTATTATCTTCTATAAATCAACCTTTTAGGGTTGAAAGATTGTCTTAGTTCAGAACAATTAATATAATGTGAGTATTCTTGTAGAAATTATATTGGTGAGGAAATACCTCGAATACTATGCTTATTTCATGTTACATGAAATGTGAACTCAAACAATGCCAAGTGGTCTAGGAAAGACTAGAAGCATTTTGTTCTTATGATTTGCTACACTCATGTTAATACCCTTGGAAAAACAAGGATGTTTGATATTTCCATGTACTAGGTTAGAGAAGCTAAACCCTAGAATTGAAACAAGAAGGATATAGGAAATATATAACTTTTATGGTAGATATGACATTGTATATATATATATATAAGTATAATTGACAATGAAAGGTCAAGAAAACCATTGAACAAGACATGAAGTCTTTATATCACCTTAAGAGATTCTATGATAATGTCGACACTCGATTTAATAGATCAAAGATATTGGGTATTGAATCTAGATAGTAAATGGAAGGAAGTCATAAACCCTAGATATTGCAAGAATGCAACAAGGGACTTTAAAAGGCTAAAATACCTAAATCTTTACATTACATGTATATCGTAGATTAAGGATTAGTTCTACGTCATATTGGCTAGAATGGTTTACTTTATAGACTAGTTTTGTTTAGAGTACCAATAGATTAATTAAAACTTCAGATTGTGATATTTTTAAGATGAGTCATAGGTGTGTGTCTAGATGGAATGACCAATCAAAATGATCATACTTAGCTGGAAGGGATCTAGAGTTGTATGGTCGATTGAGTTATGTAGAACACATCACTAGGATTCAGATGGTGAAACTTGACAACTCCTTATATCTATACCCTTTGTGAAGGGTCGGGCACTTCCAGAAAGGTAGCATGTGGGGGACCACTTGAGTCCGTGGTTGGAGGAAAAGCACTAGGATGATGCTCTCCCTTTGTAGCAGAAGACTCACTGAGTCTCATGAAGATCGACATCAACATTCCATATGTAGTGAACTCCATGTTATGGTTTATGACAATCAACCTATGAGGTAAAACTATTCTTTATGCTAAGAATATCTTATGTGATATAAATGAATAGTGTAAGGAATTCTCTTGATTCTAGTTACAATTACATGTGAATTCAAGTTTTAATTTATCTTGAAAAATTGTACTTTATTCTTGTGCTTATACAATTTTTTTTTTTTCAAAAAGAAAGTTTCTCTCATGTTTACTAAGTTTATTTACCTTCTAGTAAATTCTTGAGATTACTTGAGTATTAAGAAGAGAGTTGTTACATATGGTATCAGAGCTAACTGGGTTCAACACATGGACCTATGAGCTTATTATGAGAAAACTCATTAAACATTTAGCATATTAGCTAAGGTTAGAGTTGGTTTGATGCCAGAAGGGCATAGAGAAAAACCAAGGAAACTATTTGTGTGAATTCAAGATCAATATTATTTTTGAAGAACTTAAGGATGGGAAGATCCAAAAATAATCAACCAGGTGTAGAAGCAATTGAGTGTTGGAAATCCTTGAAACTATATCAATGACACCTAGATAAGATGGGTTCTATTCTAACTTCTAGATGGCTTGGAATGAGCCAAGTGGAATAAATTGATCATTAAAGGATGAGTAGTGTTATATTGGCATAGAAATTAAAAAAAAGGTTGAGAACTAAGTACTTGCCTTTGGGTAGAGCTAGAAAGTACAAGCACATTGGTGAATGTAATTATCACTGTGATATTTAGTCAAATTGTTTAAGTTTTAACATGTAACCTATTTAGTGAAGTAAGGGATAAAGTTTTGTAATGTGTAACAGAGAAAATAAGTTGTGTTCCTATTGTAATCTTTTTGTGTTGCTATAAAATGATCTTATATTGTCATTTGACAGGTGAATGATAGATACTCTAGGAAATAGGAGTGAATCTGATACAACCCCTTTATTTGCAAAATTTTGAGCATAATGAAAGTCTTAAGGGACTTATTTGTTGGTGCGCTTGTAACACAATCTTTAACCCACTATAAGCTTTTGGAAAATCTGAATACAATGCAACAATCTACTCCCTTGTAGTGACTAAGTCAAGTCACGTAGTGCATTAACAACGTTCTTTTTTATTGAGACACTTCCTTGGATTTTTGGTAAAATTCCTTTTTAATTTGTAATGGTCTAGCCACCGAATTTTGAAGATTGTTTATCTTACGACCGGTTGGTGAAGATTTGATTTATTGTTGGAAAAGAGCTCATTCTTTGATTTAATGTTGAAATTAAAACTGCTTATATTTTGATGTTGAGTTGAGTTTTGTGGTAGCTATACAAGAAATTTTTGGTTGTTCACTATGTTTGATTTAATGTTCTTATCTATCATGTCTTGGATGGGCCTCTGATGGAATTGTGTAAGGGAGTAAATTGTAACAAAGCACCTGATATGTCCTTAGCTTTACAGATGAAGGAAACTTTGAATGGAAAGGAATTGGTTCCAAACCCTTTTAGGGTTATATAATTAATATGTAAGCTATCTGAAGGAGGTCTTATGCGGATATCACTTTTGAACCTTGTGTTATGGTATGTGGGTGGACCAGTAAGCCCAAGTGAATAGTCTCTCCAAGTCAAGCAAGGTGGTGAACCATTACTACGTGGATTGTAAAGTGTATGTATATAAAAATATGGCCATAGTGAGTGTTATTTCCACTACATGCACTCGTTAGTTCACAGTACTCTAGACACTTAGCTATCTAGAGTTGTCGTACTTAGTAGAAGGGTATCCTTAGTAGTGTGATAGAGTTGATTAAGTGGGGGTACACACCAGAGCTCAGATGGCAACTGTAAGGGTTTCCAACACAACCTTTCATCGAAAGGTAGGACTGCTTCTAGTTAGGAAGTGTGTAGAGGAACTGCTTAAGTCTGTGGTTGGAAGGAAAAATAGCCAGTTGATTCTTTCCCTCTTTTCAATGGCATGCCGATTCTTGGAGGACAGTTGAACTAGAAATGGAACTCTGATCCTTTCTCTTGTATATACTTATCAATTTATTATGATGCATGATATAAATGAAATTGGTACTTGATGAATAATCTTTTCAGCTAGAAAAGTGAAGATTGATGTTACTCTTTATATCTTAGTTGATGAACAGTGACACCTTACTCACTTAATGTTGTTAACCTTTGGTATAATTATCTTGGTAAACATGTGTTAAATGTGGTTGATTGCCACACATGGAAAGAGCATCCATCTTTTATGGAGTTTTTGGAAACAACTTCTATAATTCTAGTATCAAGATGACTCCATTTGAAATATTGGACATAAAAGATGTCGAATTCCTATAAGCTGGGTAAGCTAGAAGATATGATTAGCATTAGTCCAAAAATGTTGTCAGAAATGGAAAAACAAATCAAACCGATCAGAAAAGATTGGTGGAAGCTATTAATAGATAGAGAAGCTAAGTAAATTCCAACTGCACACTAACACAATTCTCGGATAGAGAAGAAAAGTTTCATAAAGTAATGAATGTTTACCAAACTAGATCCTAGGTATAAAGGACTCCTCAAAATTATTGAAGTTATCAATTTGATTGATTGCAGAATCATTCTATTATCAACTATTACGAGGAGGTAAAATTATTTATATGAATTACATTAAAAAGTATATAATAGATGATAATTATATTATGAGAATGTTTTAAAGGTACAAGACCAGGGAGTGGTCATGATTGAGATTATTTAATTCAAGGTCCAATGGGACCAGTATTAAAAGGGTAATATGAAAAGGAAAGTTTACTATGATTTTATATCAAACATTTTCTCAAATGTTTATGCTTTTGCAAGATAAACATTTTTTTTTATCTTATTATGGTTTTGGATGCATTGGATCATCAAGGACGATGACTCTTATGGGGGGAGATATGTTACACCCCTAACTTTAACTATTTTTTACTTTTTACTTTTGAAATAATTAGTAGATGATTACACATGATTCAATGATTTGATGTTTAGTAATAATGTCTAGAAAAATCAATGTGTCCATGAGTTATGTTTATTTGACTCAAAATTGACTTGTGTTTAAAAGTTGTCAAGGTGTGATGATTTCATAAGGATTATGAAATAATTAATGATACATTAATTCGAGTTGGTGTTTGCAAGTTGCATTCAGGAAATAGGTTCCGCCCTCCAAGAAAGGGAGGGAGAGTATCATCAGAGAGAAGGGTATAGATACAAGGAAAAGAATAGGTTGTCACCATCTTAGGTCTAGTGTTGATGCAAAATGGTGAACCTAGTTGAGTAGGTAAGTGATACTCAACCCTTTTGGTTTAAGTTTATTTATCAACTCGACAAGTTTTCGATGTTGTTTAAGTCTAGTTCATGTTCTTTTACGTGCTTAGAAGCTTGGCGATAGAAATCAATTAGTCAACCTTTTTGTTGATATGATTCTCTTAAAAGGGTTATTAACTCCCTTTTTATTATATAAAACAAATGAATATATGAATGTAGGTTTACGTGGGATAAGGTAAGCATATATACTCCTATAGATGGGTGCATGGATGCATTTATGCATATAAAGACATAGATATTGTCAACATACAAACATTTGCATTCAAGTATGTATGGATACATACACACATGCATAAGTTATTACGATGGAAATAACTCATGTATAAATATGTTCATATATGTATGATGTGTCACCTTTATATGCCTTTAATTATTGGTTCTCATCATGATATTGCATGAGGATGTTGATCGTTTAGATCAACATCGAGTTCATTTTATTTTGGTGAGTACGTTGATTGGACGACATAATGAACCATGTTGTCAACTCTTTCCCATGAAACTTTTAGTTTCTTAAAAGGTTATTATGTTAAAATAGATGATTAAAGTATGTAATGGCTAGATAAGCCAAGAGCCAACCAATGAGACTCAATTCTTAATAAAGAGGATCTCTTGAGTCATATTGTTCAATTCTTTTAATCTATATTAGACCAGACTAAGATACCACCAACCACATAGTTTTAATCTTTAAACCATTTGCACACTCTGGGGTCATGTCAAGCATTTATTGGCATCAACTATACCCATTGTACCATATTTAAATATCCTCATTAGGCTATAAGAGCCACAGATAGATAAGGTGGAGTTAGGCATAGATATGCCAATATATATATATATATATATATATATATATATATATATATATATATATATATATATATATATATATATTTTGCTAAAATACCAATTGGTTCTTTGTGTAAGCCACATCGATAATGTTTTGGTGGCAAAATTTTATAATGTTAAAATGCTCTTATATGCCATAAAAGGTTGCAAGAATCTTTTTCAAGATACTGCCAGTAATAAGGATTGTGATTCTCTATTGCACGTTTTGCTTGGAGTTATTTAGTTATTGTAACCATATTCTTTCCTTATCTTAATCACGACAATATTGAGAGAATAAGGGAAAGGTAGCTAGAAAAACCGTTTTAGATAATGAACTGCAAAGACAACCTTGCTTTTAGATGGACAGGAATCCATTACAAGGGAGGGACATCTCATCCCATTTTTTCGACCTTTCTTAGTGGAGGAAAGATATTGATGTCGAGAAGTCCGATAACTCTTCAATAAAATGACAGAATGCGTGATAGCATTAGAGTAAGGATGCATTTCAATGGAGTTGGAGTTTTCATGAGGAAACTAATCTCAAGCTCATGTAGTAACGGGTGAAGGGCGCAGACATAGAATAGGGAGTAGCTATTCAATAATAACGCAAAAAGACATGCATGCAGAAGGCGAAAGCATAGAAAACACATGAAGAATTTTTATTACCTTGAAGAGATGCCACCATATGGAATGCAAGGATTGAAGGATATGCATAAAATGAATAAAGGTTTTTGAGACTGTGAAAAACAAATACAATTACTGAAATAAGGCAAAACTTATGACATTGAGAAAATTTCTTCAACCATGGGGTGTCAATACCTCTGTAGACAAGTGGGAAGCAGCGTGCTAGTGCTATGACTGTGTCGAAATTCCTAGAATTTCCAAAGAGAGGTGCTTCACTTGGACCGGCAAAAGAATAGAAGATAAAAATCTATATCTTGCCACAACCTTGGTGTTAGCATCATTGGTAAAGGAGTCCATATTAGCATCACTTATACTGGCATGCTGTTCTTTATCCTTAACGTCTTATACCCTCGCATGAAAAGAGTGATTATGGGTGTTTCAGATAGAAATATTATGTTATAGTCCAAAATAGAAAAACATTATATTGGAGTTATATTAACCAATTTGATTAAAATAAATAATGGATGAATCTATGTAATCTTTGTTCAGATTATTGAACATGCATCCTCAAAGGGGGAACATTACAAATTATACTAGGGATCGGAAAGACCAAGTCGGTATTCCTTTAAAAAAAGGTCAACTAAGGTTAAGTGGTATATTATGTTGTTTATTCAATGCAACCTTGTGATGGGCATGATGATAAGCTACTCAAATTTTGGCAATATACTATTCCACCTTTTGTTTTAATCAATTTGCAAAACTAATCCAGGAGAATAGGCGAGCCAGGGATGTGGAAATTTAGATAGCCTTTCGATTAACAACTATTGCTTATGTTATCTCAGGAGAGAGAGTAAACTAGGCAATGCAAGGATATAAATCTCATAGTTCTTGTTTAATAGAACTTATGTTAGTGATAAGTTCATAGAAGACATAGATAGCCCAAGATTGGGTATCACTAGAATGATTTAAGTGATAAGGAAGTTATTTATGAGTTCATAACTTAACCTATGTTGAAAGACAATAGAATCAAGTAGACCAATGGGTCGAAAGTGGATTATTATCTTCTATAAATCAACCTTTTAGGGTTGAAAGATTGTCTTAGTTCAGAACAATTAATATAATGTGAGAGTATTCTTTTAGAAATTATATTGGTGAGGAAATACCTCGAATACTATGCTTATTTCATGTTACATGAAATGTGAACTCAAACAATACCAAGTGGTCTAGGAAAGAACAGAAGCATTTTGTTCTTATGATTTGCTACACTCATGTTAATACCCTTGGAAAAATAAGGATGTTTGATATTTCCATGCACTGGGTTAGAGAAGCTAAACCCTAGAATTGAAACAAGAAGGATATAGGAAATATATAACTCTTATGGCAAATATGACATTGTATAAATATATATATATATATATATATATATATATATATATATATATATATATATATATATATATATATATATATATATATATATATATATATATATATATATATATATATATATATATATATACTAATTGACAGTGAAAGGTCGAGAAAACCATTGAACAAGACATGAAGTATTTATATCACCTTAAGAGATTATATGATAATGTCGACAATCAATTTAATAGATCAAAGATGTTGGGTATTGAATCTAGATAGTAAATGGTAGGAAGTCATAAACCCTAGATATTGCAAGAATGCAACAAGGGACTTTAAAAGGCTGAAATACCAAAATATTTACATTACATGTATATCCTAGATTAAGGATTAGTTCTACGTCAGATTGGCTAGAATGGTTTTCTTTACAGACTAGTTGTGTTTAGAGTACCAATAGAGTAAGTAAAACTTCAGATTGTGATAGTTATAAGTCAAGTCAAAGGTGTGTTTCTAGATGGCATGACCAATCAAAATGATCATACTTAGCTGGAAGGGATCTAGAGTTGTATGGTTGATTGAGTTATGTAGGACACATCACTAGGATTCAAATGGTGAAACTTGACAACTCATTATATCTATACCCTTCGTGAAGGGTCAAGATGCTTCCAGAAAGGTAGCGTGCGAGGGACCACTTGAGTCTATGGTTGGAGGAAAAGCACTAGGATGATGCTCTCCCTCTGTAGCAGAAGACTCACCGAGTCTCGTGAAGATCGACATCAACATTCTAGATGCAATGAACTCCATGTTATGGTTTATGACAATCAACCTATGAGGTAAAAATATTCTTTATGCCAAGAATATGTTATGTGATATAAATGAATATTGTAAGGAATTCTCTTGATTCTAGTTACAATTACATGTGAATTCAAGTTTGAATTTATCTGGAAAAATTGTACTTTATTCTTATGCTTATACAATTTTTTTTTTTTTTTTTAAAGTTTCTCTCATGTTTACTAAGTTTATTTACCTTCTAGTAAATTCTTGAGATTACTTGAGTATTAAGAAGAGGGTTGTTACACAATGATAGATAAGCTTACACTAATACATATTGGGGTTTCTTCAAGAACTTGCAAGCTGAGATGTAGGATATGGAAATAATTCCCTTTGATCTGGTGAGAAAGTACAAGGATGAGATTAAATTTTTGGTTGATAAAGATTATTGTTACATTGAAGTTGTGGAACCTAGGACATACTAGATTCCTAAATTGCATTATGAGGTCTCCCCTGCTAAAGTAAAAGAATATATGGAAAATTTATTGAATAAGCCTAATGATCCTACAACATAAAGGTTGGTACCTATAGAGAAATTACGAATAAGAAAATTTAGAAAAAGGTGGAAGAGACACTTAAGAAGAGAGTAGATAAAATGTTTTAGTGAATAGGAATCCATCGTCTAATAAAGAAATCCCCTCAAACCTCTACCCAAGCTCTAGAGAACATTCCCTCATATCTTGAGTAAAGTATTATAGATAAAGTGTCTAAATGGTCAAGAAGACCAACCTTTGCAACCACTACTCCTTTGTAGCATGTGCAAACTACTTCTGAGAAAATAGTTGCATCTAAAACTAAAGCTACTGAAAATAAGCATCCAAGATTTAAGCAATAGGACAAGAGAAAGAAGGTTGAGATAGAAGAGAGAAAATAAGGATAAAAGGTTGAGGAAGGAACTTCCAAACCTAAAGGGAAAGTTAAGGTGAAGAAAATAAAGAAAACTACTTTGATGACACCTCCACATGAGCATCTCTAATTGGATGCTATCTTTAATGGGATTGTAATTCATGGCTTGTTATAAGAAATAACTGCATTTCATCTGTAAGTCCCTCCTAAGGGCCAAAGGAAAATTGAGAGGGCATTAATTATGTATATGATCAAGTACAATGTGGCTCTCAGAAAAATCCTAGAAGATTCTTTGAAGATTCTAGTTCAAGCCTTGACGGAGAAAAGAGAAAAATCCATTGAAGTAGATGATGAGCTAAGGAAGGAAGCAATTGAAAAAGTTGGATCCTCTATTTCTTAGGAAGAAAAATATTAAATAATTCATAAACAAGATAAGTAATTGAGGTTGAAGCAAAGAGTAGACATGCTTATGAGTATGGAAAAAGAGGATAGAGATAAAATACATAAGGAAATTGAGGAAGTGACCAGTAAAATCATTGAGGAAGTGAGAAATGTTGAAGATGTGGAAAAAAATAAAGGAAGATGCATCTATTTTTGGAGAAAAGGTACAAAATAATCCTAAGGTATCTACTTTTACATCCCCCACTAGCTCCATCAAAGAATTTATTGCACCAAAAAGAGATCAGATTGTAATTGCTCTAGAATTACTGCAATTTCCTATGTTTGATGGAAAAGTTAATATGTCAAACATCTCACCATTTAAAAAGTTGTAACTTGATGATTCATTTCACTCATCTACAAGGGAAGAGATCTTGCAGCAATAGGTTGATAGTTTATAGATATTAAAGGATGTTGTCAAAATCCTAGAAGCTGAAATGCCTAATGCAAAAAGGGATTCCTCTCTGCCACTCACTCAATAGTTCAAACAACTAATGAATTCCTTTGAAAGGAACATTTTTCTTATCTGGAGAAGTAATTTGAGTTGAATATTTCCAACAAAATACTATTTGAGACCTTTGATAAATGTGCAAAGGCACATGAAAATCTAAGAACATGTATAGAAGATATTCACAAACATATGGAGGAGGAAAAAGTATTGTACC
Source organism: Sequoia sempervirens (assembly GCA_007258455.2). NCBI lineage: Eukaryota > Viridiplantae > Streptophyta > Pinopsida > Cupressales > Cupressaceae > Sequoia > Sequoia sempervirens. Next base: position 972,154,209 of record VDFB02281492.1, read on the forward strand.
AATTCTATCTGTAATGGCCTGCCACCACCAAAAGTCTTAAGGATTAGATAAATTCCATGGAAGTGCAGATCACAGATGTGGCTACCACTTATGATATGGTGCAGGATAGTGATGGTTCCATCAGAGCACAAGTTGAGAAGTTACACTCCTAGTTACAACAAGTGCAAGACTAAAGGGAGCAAATAAAAATCCAAGTGAAACAATTGTGGGAGGTTGTGAACTTAAATTTAGCATCTCTAATAGGTCTCTTGGTAGGAGTGAAAGGAGTTGAACAAAGGAATCATATTCCATCCTCCTTGGGGGAAGAAAAAGATATCCATGCTCATCTGGTGAGTTAAATTCAAATAACTACTACAAAGAAGCAATGGGATAGCTCCTTGACTCAGCTGGAGTCTATCTAGAAGATCATTCTTCCATCAGTTCAGAGTTGAGTATGTATTGGTGACATTTTTTGTAACATTTTTGATATGTAAATATGTGGAGTAGATAATTGTTCAGGATTCTATGTATGTAAAAGAAATTTTTGGAGAAAGGGGCAGTAAATTATAAAATTTTGTATAGATAGGGGAGTCCATTTTTTTTTTAGAAGACAACCTGCCATTTTCCCAAGTGATATCAAATGGGGAGAGATAATAGAAGATCTGGTAAATGTTGCCATCAATGACAAAGGGGGAGATTGTTGGCAAATGTGTGAATAGTGTGTTGTCATTAATGTCAACCTCTATTGGTGTTGTCAAATGTGATATCAACCTTTGTTGATACCATATGCATTTATACTAAAGGATAGTTCATGGTTGGATGTCAAGTTGATGATGCTATCACAGGTACACTATTTTACACCATCATTTGAAGTTAATAGTTAGATGTCAAAATACCTTGGTTGATAAGGTTCAAATCTATCTAAGGCACAAGATTGGATACATAGGATCTCTATCAAATGATTCACATTCCTCAACAGATGAAGATATGATCTTGTGGTTTGAAGAGTAGCTTTGCATAGTTGTAAGGTATGCATATTCCATGTATCCATGCATAAGTTCTACTGCAAAGTGTTCTGGTGTTATCATAGTATGAAATTGTTAAGTTCTAGTGAATGCATGATAAGAAGAAAAATGAATGTCTCTATACTTTATCACATCACATTGCTTTACCTTATGGTTTTGAATTATGTTTATGAAGGTGTTATTTCTTCTCAATCCAAGTTTTAGATGTTTTGGTGCACCACTAGTGGTTATGTAGATGACAGTGTGTTGTTTATGTTCTGACAACCTGGTAGGTTGGTCTGTTGGTGTCTAAATGATCTGTATATATATATATATAAGATTAATTTTTGTATAGAGGCTATGTAGTGCATGTTTGAAGCTCATTGGGCTCTCTAGTTACTCTACAAGTTTATGTCTAATTCTCTCCAATATCACAATCTTTCTGATGTGGATATCTTGATCACCAATTGTTTACACCAACATGAATTGATCTAAGATGACAAGAGGAGTGCACAAAAGTGTTGTGACATGCCATGTTAGTTTTTTAGAATGATCCACGCCAAGTTTCTTGGTCTCTCCAATATCACCTTGGTCTGGAGTTGAATTTTGATAGTTTTCTTGCTTGCTAGGACAAATTGTCATGTTGAGCTGCTTGTGCCAAGTGTTTAGATGTGTGCACTAATTTTGAGGATGTGCTTCATGAAGAATAAGTCCTAGATATCTCTTACCTTGGACTGCATACAATTTCTTTCTTCTACAAATGTGTTTGAATTCAACTTGATTGTATTTATTATATCTTTTATTACATCATTGTAGATGAGATGGTGAAACTTTTTGAAGGTTGTGGATGGTATAAATAGAAGATCAATTTTTTTGAGAAGGATGTGAGTGTGTTGTGAATGTTTTGAATAGACAATGTGTGAATATATTTTTTCATAATATTTTGATAATAAAATATTTCAAAGATCAGTATTGATAGATCAACAGTGAATGTGAAGACTACGTAGAAGAATATGTGCCAGTAAATGAGAAAGTTTGTTGAAGGTAGTGAGAGGTAAGTAATATAGCTTATTAAAGTAGATGTATGTACCAAAGGAATGAGTTTGAGGTAATAGATGTATTGATATATTCTAGTTTTATGTTGAGGTAGTGAACCTCTATTGTGAAAGGTGTATTGAGCAGGGAGTAGTGAACATCCTATGGTTAAAGACCATAAATATTTTTTGTAAAAGTTTTTTTATTTGTGAGAATAGATGTGGATAATAGATCCAAGCAACTTTCTCACCATGGTTTTTACCTTGTAGGGTTTTCCATGTAAATATAGTTTTATGGTTGTATGCATTTGTGTTCTTTTCCTTGTGTTGGTTTAAATTGGCTAAATTGCTAATAAATGGAAAGAATTGATTAAGTATTGATTCACCCAAACCTCTCCATAAAAGTATGTTCAATAGAAATAAAATATTTTTATGATTTCTTAAACATGGATCAATAACAAGATATTTAGGGTGCACAATATTTTTAATTTTTTTGTTACATATTTATTTATTATTAATTTTTGAAATGAGAACAAATTGTTTAAAGAATGAGGAAGGAACCCCTTAATGTGTTGTCATTGTTGATATTTTCTCTTATTCAGTGAAAAAAATGAAGATATCCTTTTATTTTTATTCAAGGGGTAAACACTTTTGATCGGAGCTATGAACCAGATACAACCATTCAACAATACCACCCCAACATGGTTTGAGCCTTGGTGGCAAGAACAACAATGCCACCTATAAACCATTGCACCATGCTAATACCGATGAAAAAAAAATAAAGATATCCTAATCCGATATTTTGATCTGCAATTTTTCATGTAATACTATTTGCTTATGAGGTGATAATATGCCATTAATAACTATTATATGCATCTATGTTCAAGATTTAAGCTATTTTGGATGAATAGTTTGAAAGTTATAACTGAAAACAGTTCAACATTTAGTTTTGACTTTATATAGTGTAAATGTGTACGAGGAACCTGGTCCGCATTCCTCTGGTGATTGGAATCAGTCTTTACAATTTTGGGAGATTTTTTATAGGTTTTAGTACACTATATATTCTAGGTGGTGAGTGATTATATGATCAGATGGATTGTTGATGTTTGATTGAAGTTCAATTATTTTGTGATTAGGTCTAATTCTTGGCCGACCTAATGCTTGATATATGTTGTGGAGATTAAATTTGTATTTCAAATGTTAATAAGATCTATTTTACATCCATGCCAACCTAAATCAAGTTTTGCATGTTTGATTTGAGTGTGAAGATGTTTTTGATTCAAGTATGGAGCTGACAAGGAAATTTTTATTTAATATAGGGCTACATCTAATTAGGCCAACCTAATTGATGTATGTGGATGTATTGGGTATATATGTAAGACATTTTTAAGATTGCATGAGAGATGATATGTGAGATGATAAGTGATATGATGCAAACATGTGAATTTGTATGTATGTGATCTGAATATTAGCAGAATTGTTGTGAATATTGAATGATTGTAAAGTAGAGAAATATTTTGTATTCATAGCTTTAAAGGAACTAAATTTAGCACAAGGAAGGTGCATTTTGCATCAGTTCACATCCTGGCTATGTGGCCATTTTTGTTTTGTACCTATCCTTTTGTGGTTGTGAGCCTTATTGGATAGTGTGTCTTGGAAGTGAGCTCTATAATATCTTATAACCAGTTATAATATATTCTGTGCTAATCCTCATTGTGGTTTTTTTCCTTTTTGGGTTTTCCACATAAAAATCCTAGTGTTCATGTGTCATGTGATATTGTGGTTGCTTCATGTTTTCATTCATTATTGTAGTTAGATATGTTTTGTTAATTGGATGGATTGTGATAGAATGGTTTAATATAATATTGATTCATCCCTCCTCTTAGTATTCTAGGTGTTCAACAATTGTTATCAAAGCTAGGTTCCTTTTAAGAAGCCTAAGAACTTGAGGAAGATCTTGGAGATTGAACACATAGCTGATAAAGAGTTTTTAGATCTTACTGCTAAAAGTGTTTGTATGACTGATAAAGAAGAACTCCAAGTTTCCCTTGAAGATCTTGACAAAGTTGAAGGTGAAAAAAAAAATTGAAGGAAAACCTAGAGGAAGCAAATGAATGTATCAAAAAATTGAGATAACAAATCAATAAATTAAGAAAAAGAAATAGAGAAGTCAATGAATAATTGAAGAAAGCAAATGAAAAAATCACCAAGTTGAAAGTACAAGTGGAAGAAAAGAAAAGAATTGAGGATTTTCTAAATGAAATGATACAAAGCAAGACTGATGAATGCACAAGACTTGAACAAGAAGTGGTAACTCTAAGATTAGATTTGGAAAAAGCAAGAGCTCATGAGGAAAAATTCAAAACAAGTACTACAATGCTTGATGAACTAATTGTAGGACATAAACCATATAAAGATAAAGGATGTTTGGGACTTGAGGAAGGAGAAATTTCAAAGGCTAATCAAACTCCTAACAAGTTTAAAAATCAAGAGAAGACTTAAGGCAAATGAAAATAAATTAGAAAAAAAAGCAATGCTATTAGACCTCCTATCAGATAACCAAATGCTCAAAGGTACTCATCTTTTAATGGTATTTATTTTTCATGTAATAAATTTGGACATAAGGAAATAGAATGTAGAAGTAGAATGAATTAAAATGTTGGATCCTTATCCAAATAATTTTTTGCATGCAAGAAATTTGGACATAGAGCTATTGAGTGCATAATTCATATGATGAGTAGATATAATGCTGGTAGAATGATTCAATATTTCAATGGTTACTGTTATACATGCAATGTATTTGGAAATAAGGCTAACTAGTGTAGATCAAGACTAAATGGAGGTCATTTTGGTTAGAAAAGTGTTGTATGCTATAGTTGCAACAAACCTAGACACATTTCAAAATTTTGTAGAAGAATGGAAGGTAGACTAATCAAGGAAAGATGAATGAACCTGTGAAGAAAGTTGATCCTACTGAAGTAAAGAAGGAAATGGAGAAGATTTGGAGAAAGAAAAAGAACCTAAGAATAAAGATGAATCAAATGTATATGTACCTCTCTTTGGAGCAAATAATTCTCTTGAAAATTAAACCTAGGCATGGGCTTAGGGGGAGCAATAATAGAAAAATCTATCAAACCCCTAGAAGTATGAGGTGTCAAGGAGTGACACGAGGATATATGGTGTAAAATGACATGCTTAGGATTTTGGAAAAGAAACCAAAAAAAAGTATGCAAATCTGTAGAAATATGGAGCTTTTTAGTGAAAATAGTGTATTAGTGAAGGGTTTATTAGCTTTTTGGAAATTGAATCATTTAATGTGGAATTAGGGAAAATCAGAAAGATATAAAGAGAGTTTCTAAGTCAATTTTAATCACATTTGTGCATTTGAATAAATAGAGAAAATTGAAGGATATTTGAAGGAAAATTTGGTGTAGAATATCCAAACCCTAGATCTCATTTTGTGCATAAAAGGTATTTACAGCTTACTGTGCTTTGTGGGTTTGAAATAGAATTGATTTCATTAGAATTTGAGTGTGAATTGAAGTTAAAATGGTTACCTCAACTATTATCAACATTATTAAGGGGTCTAGACCAAAATTCAAAAAGTATCCAATGAAAATATTTGAAAATGACCTCGACGGTGCTTTCTCGAAGATTCCATATAGGGTTTTACCTATTGAAGATACTAGGGTCTACATACATGGGAAATTTGAAGCATAATCATCATAAAATTAAATATTTATGGTCTAATGAACTGACTAGAGATGATTTCTTGGTGAAACCTGAGGACATTAACCTTGTGAAGAAAAAGCTTGATATATGGAACTAGTTTCCTAACTATAGTAGTGATGTGGATACTAAGCATATAAGGCAAGCACTAAGCAGGCTACATGACAAGTTTTTATGGACTAACATGCCTGGAATAATAACTAAGGAGGTGATTAAGGCACTTATAGGGTTGTGTAGACTTGTATCGGTTCTTAAATATATGAAGAATGAGGTTGTTATGGAACTTACTGGTGCCACCTTTGATAGGAGGGCTTTGACAATAAAACCTATTAGGAATCCTACTATAAAATATTCCTATATAATGATAGGTCACAAGATTTACCTCACAAATAGGGAGAATTTAGTTTCAGCTATTGCTATCTATGTTACACATGAAATGGTAGTGAATGTGAAGGGATTTTATTTGTGAGTTGCTCTAGAAATAACTTCTTGAAAATCTGAAGCAAACAAGAGAAAATAAATATTCCTTTAAATTTGGAACTCTGGTAATGTGTATTATTTTACTTTTTGAGAGAGGTTCCTAGAAAAAAGGACATTGTATGAGACAAGATTAGACTTGTGGGACATCAAATCTTAGTTTATACTTACAACTAGGCTACTTTAAAGCTCAAGATGATGCTTTGAATGCATTCTTTGCAATTTTTTAGAAGAACATGCATGAAAGGGAAAGAATTCCCCACAAACCTATAGAGAAATATGCAAAGAAAATTATTTTCCTTATTTCAACTGATGAGTGTATAATTGAGGTTGTTGAACCTAGAACATTGTGGATTGAGCCTATTGGGTATGAATTTTCTGAGAAAGAAGTTGAAGGATATGTTGAATTGTTGCTCAAGAGTCCTAAGGGCCCCCTCTCTATTGATACATGGAACATATGAAGAAAAATCATCAAAGGTACACTTGGAATTAAAGAAATTGAAGATCAAAAGGAACATGAGGAAGACTATAGAGCAATGGGATAGGAATGAAGGATTTGCAAAAGAAGAGATCAAGGAGACAAGAGCAAGAGAAGCTAGCATGGTTGGTGAGTCCTCCAGACCAAGGAGATCTAGAAGAACAAATTTCATCCCATCCTTTGCATTACCTAAGTCCTCTGGAGCTGCTACAAAAGGAAAGAAGGTGGAGTCTAGTGCTTTGATAACTAAAGAAGTCACTGCTCCCTTTGGACCTAGCACAAAGACTGGAAAAAGGAATAATGTGCCTCTAATAGAAATTCCTGCTATCTCTGGAAGAAGAAAGAAGCAAAAAGCATTCAGGGAAAAAAAAAGTACTATGGTTGAAGAAGAAATTGAGCTTAGGCCGGAACATGAATAACAAATAACAAGGAAGAGAAGAAGCAGTGCTACCACAAGTAGTGAAGGTGCCTCACAAGAGGCTAGCACTGAAGCTAAGAAGTCAAAATTTGACATTGTAGACACTTTCGAAGAAGAAGAAATAGAAAGATAAAAATAGACTTTCATTGTAAATATTCATAAGAAGCCTAAAAATAAGAAGGAGAAGAAGTCAAAAGAAGGCTCTTTAGAGAAAAAGAAAAAGAAGGAAAAAAATCCTCCAGTAAGAGCTAATAATCTGATGAAGTTAGATGTTTTAGTTAGCAATATGTTAGAACATGATGATTTGTTAGAAGGTACTACAAATATATATGAAGAAGTGGATGAAGAAGATAGGAAAACAATCATTGAAGCTATCATTCAATACATTATCATTTCGAAGGTTGACATGAGTAACATCAAGAAGAAGGTTCCCAGAGTTGTGTGGGATGCCTTGATTGAAAGAAAGGATGAAGTTGTTGAAGCTAAAGGCAAGATGAAATATGATTCCTTGGGAGGAAATTGGATCCTCCTTATTTGATAATGATGAGGCTACCTTGATAGAGGCACATACTAAAGAATTCAGAGTGAAAAAAAGAGTCACCATTCTTATGGGAAGACAAAAGGAACTAGTGGAAAAAAGTAGGATACAGTCAAAACCGTTAGAGAAGTTTGGGACGATAACTGCTTCATCATCTAGTACCACTTTATAAAAGGAACATGTTGAATAAAAGGTCATTGATGCAGAGGAAAATATTCCTCCTATTACAAATTTACCAGTTTTCAAAGAAGCCTTAGAAGAGAAAGAAGAAGATGTTCATACTACTGAAGAAAATCCATTATTTGATACAAATAATGTGGTGTACTCACCACCATCAATAGATGAAACACATGATTCTTTGGAGACCTCTACTCCTCCGAAAGATACTGACAAGCCCACCAGTACTAATGATGAAAACCTGAGTGTAAAGTAGGAAAAAGAGAAGAATGATGCTAATAAAGGTCTTGAGGATAACTCTGGAAAACAAAATGAAGATATAGGAAATGGAAATGAAGATAATCAAAATGAGGATGGAGAAGAAAGACAAGGAGAAAGGGAATATAACAATAAGAAAGATGATGAGGATAGGGAGGATGAAAATAAAGACAAGAAAAAGGAAAATCCCTCCAATGAAGAGGAGAAAGAAGATAATGAAGAAAAATGTAAGGTTGGAAAGAACAAAGAAGATGCACAAAAGACCATGGAGCCACCCAAGTCCTTTAGATAATCTTCTGGTAATACACTTAAGGGTCTTTTGTCCAAACAGATAAGGTTCCAATCAATAATTCCTCCCTAGTTTTTACAATTCCCAATGTACCAAGGCAATGTGAATCTTGAAAAGATCTCACCAATTCAAAAGTTGGAGCTCAGAGATGTATTTCATGCCTCTGGTAGAAAAGAGATTATTGAAACCCATCAGAAGGGGAAAAAATTGATCAATGTTGCCATCAAGACTCTGTGGGATGCTACTCTCGGTATTAATATTGATAATTCTCTTACCTTTGTTAAAAATTTAAAGTTTTTAGTTGATTCTCTTAAGGAGTATGCCTCTAGTCTAAAGGAACAAATTGAAAAAGAAGTTGAATCAAGGTTTGCAAAGAAGAGGCTACTTGAGTCACAAGATAGATGTGCATCAACATATACCAAAGTGGAGAAATGTCTGAAGGAAGTGTAAGATTGTGAAGATGAGGCCAAAACTTTGTTTTTGTACTGTATGAGATGGCCAGATAACACTTAGGGCATTAAGGACTTAATCAACTATATTGAGTCACAAATATCTAATGCCTCCAGTACCTTTGATTTGGCTAAGCATAGAGATTATACCTCTTGGACTACCATTATAGATCTATAGAACACGTTTTTCACTTTACAGAGGCATAAAGAAGACATTATAAGGAGATTTGGACAACTTGGGGACTTGATGAAGACCAAGCACATATCGGTGTCAGTTCCCTAGCTGATGTAGATAATATTACAATGATAAATCCAAATCCAAGTACTTTAGAAGAGGGAGACTAGAATATTGTAGAGCTAGAGTCACTGTACAAATCGCTTGCAGCAGCCAAAAGGACTTGGAATGAAGGGAAGTGTTCTTGGCAATAAATTCTTAAGGATTTTGAAGGTGCCTCCTCCTCTAGTTGAACATATTTCACATGTTTATTCTTTGAGTGTTTTTAGTTGCTTTTCAATTTTTCATTATATAGTTGGTTCAAATTTTTGGGATAACTCCCTGAGGGGGAGTCAATACATTTCATTTAGTTGTTCACCTATACATATGCATCAAAAGTTTAGAGCTTAGTTATTGGAACACACTTTTTCCTTGATGTCAAAGGGGTATAAGTTTGATGTCTAAAAATTGAAGTTAGGTGATGGAAGATAATTTTGGAGAAGTTATATGAAGGTGGAGTTGGTGTAGAGATGGTGTATATTTTGAAGTTTTTTGGAGAGATTCATTTTTGGCACATGTTGTCATCAATGAAAAAGGGGGAGATTGTTGGAAGAATGAAGAAGGAACCCCTTAATGTGTTATCATTGATGCCAACATTAATTTTTGATATTTTATCTTATCCAATGAATAGAATGAAGATATCATAATCTAGTATTTTGATCCGCAATTGCTCATGTAATGAGATATGAGTATGAGGTGATAATATTTCATTCCTGAATATTATGTGCATCTATGTTAAAGATTTCAGCTATTTTGGATGAATAGTTTGAAAGTTATAAGTGAGTAGTTTGACATTTAATCTTGACTTTATCTAGTGTAAATGGGTATGAGTAATCTAGTCCACGTTCATCTGATGATTGGAAGCATTCTTTGAAATTTTGGGAGATTGTTTATAGGTTTTAGTACACTATATATTCCAAATGACAAGTGATTATATGATCAAATGGATTGTTGGTGTTTGATCAATTGGATTATTTTGTGATTAGGTCTAATTCTTGGTTGACCTAATGCTCGATATATGTTGTGGAGATTAAATATGTATTGCAAATGTTAAAGAGATATATTTTAGATCCATGCTGACCTAAATCAAGTGTTGCATGCTTTATTTGAGCGTAAAGATTTTTTTGATTCAAGTATGGAGCCAACAAGGCAATTTTGATTTAATAAAGGGCTACATCTAATTAGGATGACCTAATTGATGTATGCAGATTTATTGGGTATATATGTAAGAAATTTTTAAGATTGTATGAGAGATGATATGTGAGATGATAAGTGATATGATGCGAACATGTGAATTTGTATGTGTGTAATCTGAATATTAGGAGAATTTTGTGAATATTGAGCAATTGTAAAGCAAAGAAGTATTTTCTATTCAAAGCTTCAAAGGAACTAAATTTAGCATAAGGAAGGTGCATTTTCTATCAGTTCACATTCGATCTATATGGCCATTTCTATTTTGTATCTATCCTTTTTTTGTTGTGAGCCCTATTGGATAGTGTTTCCTGGCAGTGAGCCTCTTGAATATCTTATAATTAGTTATAATATATTGTGAGCTAATCCTCACCGTGGTTTTTCCTTTTTTATGTTTTCCACATAAAAATCTTGGTGTTCATGTGTCATGTGATATTGTGGTTGCTTCATTTTCTCATTCATTGTTGCAGTTTGATATGTTTTGTTAATTGGATAGATTGTGATCAAATGGTTTAATAAAATATTAATTCACCCCCCTCTCAGTATTTTTGGTGTTCAACACAACTATTAATTTATATAGATATTTTCCTATAAAACATAACTATTTTATTTATATCCATATTATTATTATTATTTTGTTAAAATGACATCAATATAGATGGTTGTCTTAGATGTGTTCGACCTACACAACCATTTTTCAATAGTATCTCTGACTTCTCCCTTGACTATCAGTTGAATGGGCTACCCACCAAATTCGATGCATTGATGGTGGGGAAATCCATCCATCCATTTCTCGAGAAGCATCCATCAATATGTGACTTCATGTACCAAAATATGTCTTTATTTTATTAATAAACTCATTTTTATTAAAAATAAAAATAAATATATTAAAATCTATACATTTCAAAAAGTTCTAAGGGATATTCTCATATAGATTTTATTTCATGATTTTTTTATCACAAAAAAGGTGATTTGGATCAACACTTTATGTCTAATAAAATCCCTACATGTGGCTTGGAGGGAAAAGGATACTTCATATAATGGTTAAGGAACACACATATATACATGTTGATAATTTCATCTATTTTTTTCTTTTTTCTCAAGATTAGGACATACTACTTTGTAAAATTGTTAAATAAATGTGGTGCACAATTGAGATAAACCTTTATGCTTCCACCCATAATAGATTATTCTTATATTGTTCTCTTAATCAATGCTCCATAGAAACCTATAAAATAGAAAAAAATACAATCAATAGACTTAATTAAATATTTAAAGATAAATATAATTGTAACTTTCTTAAAGGAAGTATCTTTGAAAGTAGTAAAAGTAAAAATCTAACTATAAGCAATAAGGATGATAGATTCAAATGAGAGACTTCACCTAATTCAATGAGATTTAATCTACAACCTAACTGGCATATATGGTCCCCTCCAATTTCTAAAAATCAAAGAATGTGAGAAATTAAAGGAAAAGAGAAATGGATGTAGAAAAAGTATGTAAACATGGTATAAGGTATCATCATCAGATAAACATGTAAGTACATAAGTAAGATGTGATCATGAAAATTTGTATCACATGAGATAGGAAAGATGGGTTGTTGGTAAGAAGTTGAGTCCACTTTTTGGCCAAAAAGTGGGTGTTTTCCCTGATTTTCAGAATTTGACACATTTGACCTTGAAATTTGAAACACTTAGAGATGAAATCCTCAAAAAAGTCACTGATAATAAAATGTAGTACTCGGAGTCTAGTTTCCAAATATGTAATTTATTTCAATACCCAGATTGTACAAATTGAGTTTCAATAGGCGTGTCTGAAAACCATTGTTTAAAAGTCACTTTTTTATACCATACCATGCACGTGTACGACATCCACATTTTGACCTAAATTATCATATTTTTCTAAATCCTTTTGGAAAAATATTTGTGACTCACTAAAGCTTGTTTTCAATATTTTTTTGTAATTTTTTATTGAATATTTTTTTTTTGTTAAATTTTTATTAGGAATATTTTTCATTTTGAAAAATCATCGTGTACGACATGCATAAGATGACCTAAACTTATCATTTTTTTATTTTTTTATTTTTTATTTTTTAAATTGAAAAGAATTGTTTGAAGTTTATTCTCATGCAATCCGTTTGTCAAAATGTTATGTTGATCAAAAGTTATTAAAATACTAGAAAACCCTGATAATTCAAGTTTATGGACTAGTTTCATTAGAAATTAATTGAAAAATATAAAAATTAATCAAATTATAAAAAAATTACATATTTGAAATCTGTACTGTCTCATCTATAATGGGTTTTAATTTCATAAAAAAAATCTGCAAAATAGGTCTTCAGACATATGTCCAAAGTCATTATTTTCCTGTGACATTAACAAGACCTTCAAGTTGTAGGTCAAACCAGGTCCAAAGCTTAGGTTCGGGTTCCCAAACCATTTCCCGAACCAAAAAAAAGCCAAAAACTCACCCAAAAATTCGTAATTTAAAAAATGGGATCCATTTCATAATTTTTTTTATGGTTCTATGAAATGGGATCCGTTTTGAAATACAAAAATGAAAAGTTTCCAAAATGGGATCCCATTTTGAAAACTTTCGAAAATGGAAAATTTTCAAAAATTGAAGTTTCAAAATAGAAAAATTTCAAAGCGATCATTTTGAAAATTTCCATTTTGAAATTTATGTTTTGGAAAAATTTCAAAATGGGATCCCGTTTGAAAATTTTCCAAAAATGGAAATTTTAAAAAACGGGATCCTGTTTTTTAAATTTAGGCTTGGGATCCCATTTTTTGCAAGTTGATTTTGTTTTTTTGCCTAAGGAAAAAACTTCCACGTTTCGTGGACTCATCTTCTTGGATTTACCGAATGACCCCAATTTTCTCCCTAATGAAATCAAATATTGGTAGCCAAAAATGTAATAAATAAGAATCATATAAGCTCTTATAAAATGTAAGAGATGCATGGTAAGGATAATAATATGTAATCATAATACGTAAGTGTAACATGGTTAGTTAACAAGATCAAATGCAACATAATTGAACTAATAAAACAAGAAAATGATCAAATTAAAGCCATATTCAATGAGATTTAATCTACAACATGAGAAAGATTCATCCAAAAGCAATTAAACATTAAATGAAAGCATAATGAAACTATCTAAGATGAAAACCAGTGCAATCCCATTGTGGATTGAGTGCAATTGAGGTGGTATGGTGTGGATTGCTCAAATTGCCTTATCCATAGTTCATTTGATGTAAAATCTTGATGAATTGATAATGGTGGATGAGGATTCACAAAAGGTTTAATAGCTCAAGTATGAAATTGGGTAGAGTAAGGGTGCTCAAATGGTTTGTGAATGAAATTTCATGTAAAATGAAGAGTATTTATAGATTTTTGAAATGAAACAATGGTTGAGATTGAAAATTCTAATCAATGGATGAAATTGGATTAGAGATGAAGACATGGATCAAATATGAGATCAAGGGTTGATAATGCATAATCAAAAGTCCAAAATACTTGAAACAATAATAAATCTCTTGATTTTAGGAAGCATGTGGGAGATATTTCCATGTGGAGGGATAAATTTGAATTTGAAAAGGGAATCTTCCATAAGAATATTCTTGTGCAAGTTGGAGGAATTGGAGGAAATACTAATAAATTAAACAATTTAAGAAATTATTTAGCTGTGCAAGTGGAGGAATTGAGGAACTTTAAATAAACAATTAGGAATTATTTAATCAAATTGGGATTATGACATTTAATTAAATAATTTGCATTATTTAATCAAATAAGAGGAACATTATTGTGAAGGATATTTAATTAATAAAATAAAATTATTAATGAGAGAAAATAGTGAATTTAATTAAATAATTGACATTATTTAATTAAATAGAGGAATTAGGTGAATTAGGAGAGAAATGGTGTTAATATGTGAAATCTTTGTGTGTGATATATTTAGGACATTTTTAGATGTGTATACTTTGCCCCTCTTTGAAGCGAGGTACCCATTGCATTGGTTCAAAGAATTGACGCTTCTTATATCAATATGACTCAAATCAAAATTTGATGTGCCACTATGCCCTAGTGGATGAAGGAATGCTAGTGCGTTGCCCCTTGAGAGATCGAGCAGAAAAACTAACTTTTGGTTTGAGCTCATTTTGAGTGATAAAGATTACGAGAGGGGTAATTTTCTAAGATGACAAAAAATAAGTCCTAGGAAGCTCAGATGTTCAATGTAGATAGATTTTATAATGTGTACACACTCATCAAGTATGGATAACCTCATGTATATATTGATGTATATCACACAAATATTTGATACTTATATAGAAATGTTAGTATGATAGGGATAGAAGAATCAGATAGAATGGAATGGAAGAATAAGATGGGTAGAAGTAGAAGAATGAGATGGATAGAATAGATTAGCATTGTATTGAGATTGATTTAGTACTCCCAAAAACCTATGATTATTTGAGATTTTATTGGATGTGTGCTGAGATAGGATAGATGATATTAATTTTGCTCCTTGGATTAGGCTTAATTCATCATAGAAATCCTTAGTTTTAATATAGAAAATAGACATGATGCACCAAGGTATTAAGAACAATGATGGTATTGTATCTAATGCATGGACTTTGACTCTGTGAATAGATATTAGTATCCTTGTTCATACCTAACATAGGTAAAACTTGTTTGATCATGTGAAAGAGTGAAGCCATCGAAGTAAGGAGACTACTACACAAAAGGTATGAAGAACTTGATATGTCCTAGCCATTGTTTTACTTGAGACTACTCTTGCACACACAAGGAAAGTATTCACCAAGGTTTTATTACAAGAATATCCAAAAAACACAAAAAATGAAAGCAATGCTCAATGCACCATTATTTTCTCTCTAAATCATTTTATAGACATCATTGAGAGATCACCGAAATGGACCAATAAGATAAATCATAAGAAAATATCAAAATGAACAAACAATCAATGTTATTCATACTTCTTGCCAAAGGATGTTGTTTTAAGGCAATTTCCAATAATGTTGTCCATTGTATGAAGGATGCATCCATATGACATGATATTGGATAAGGATTGATTGATTAATTCTAACTATTCAATAGGCCATTGGTATGGATATTAATAAACACATTTGACCATGATCAAGACTTAAGTCTTTTGCATTTAAAGTTTTGTGTTGTGTCGATTGTTCTACCTATTTCTATTGTGTTACCAAAGGTTGAGGGTAACGATCAATTTATTATGTTTGAACATTTATTGTAGGTGAAAGCGAGATGGGATGGGTGATCTTATTTTTAAATATTTAAATGTCTTTCTTTTAGAAAAAAATGAGGTTGTTTTGGTATTTTAGGGTTATTTGAATATTTTAAGTTTTCAACATATTTGAGGTTGTTTTGGAGTTTGCAAATTTTCTAATGTTTTGAGTTTTTCATAGTTTTAGATCAAGACCTTAGGGAGGAAAGACCTATGTCTTGAGGTTTCATCGAAGATGGCCTTTCCTACTTAATCTTGTAGAGGCATCATAGTTCAATTGATCCTGACAAGTGACTATTTATTATGAGCTATGGACATTGATGGATTATCAATTTATTACTATGGACCCTAAAGGACTGAACTATTCCTCGGGGGCTCATCGATGATGGCCTTTCCTAAAGTACATGCATAGAGGTAACATAGTTTAACAATGTTTTTAATTTTTTAGACCTTTTTAGGGGGTTTTGACTTGATTTGGATGTTTCTAGATATTTGAAATGTTATGCATGTTTTGAGATTTTGAGATGTTTCAAATGTTTTTGTATTTTTAAATGATTTGGATGTTTTGGATATTTTTTGCATGATGTTGACAAGTAGATATGGATACATAATGATATCAGTGATATGTTTGGGATCTTGTTTGAAAGCTAGGCCAAGATCTATTAATCTGATTGATGGATTATCAATAGTGATAACATTGTTGAGGATACACATCAATGCAAGGATAGTCTTTTCAAGGATACAAACAACACAAGGATTGGGAAGGATATATCCCAAGATGATGATGGGTTGATCGGATAAGATAGATTGTAGCACCCCTCCGATTTGCTTATATTTTCATACAATGCTTTTACTTTGATAGACCATGATACGATGTTGTTGTTATTTGATCGCTAACATTGGAGTGATGATGGTTTTATATTGTGAAGTGATGGTACACTATATGGATGATTATTGATTATGACATGCTTTCTGGTTAGCATAGTTGATTATTTGAGTTGATATTGATATATGCTCATTTGTAGTTAATTGATGTTTTAGTTTTGTTAGTTTTGATGTGACACTATATTGGTGAAGGGAACAAGATTCCATCACTCGCTTGCGAGTGCCCTACGATTCCATAATTTTCTCTTCATAGTGTGTTTGATTCATGATTTATATATATATGTAAAACATATGTTTTGATTGTAGGATTGCAAGTACAAGACATCGACTCCAGCTGGATTCACAGGTTTGAGCATGTCCATTGCCCAACGAAATAGTTGATTGGGAGATAGTAACTAGATTTCCTTGTCAAACCACAACCCTAGTCACAGTGTTTCATCAATCTTTGTTTGGTTTTGTTGAGTTGTCATGTTGTCCCCATTTTCCTTGTCATTTATTTATTTTGCAAGGTATGTTATGTGGGAAATTAATGCTTAAAATGTTTTTAAGTGATTATTTAATTCATTTTGAATTAATATTGTTAGAAGTTTTATATTTGATTTAATTAATTAAATCAAATTTATTTTGTAAAGTGATTTAATCTTTTTGATTAAATTTATTTTATAAAGTGATTAAATTAATTAGATTAAATTTAATTAGAAATTAATATGTGAATTATGAATTATGAAATGCATAAATATCTTGTAATTATCTTAGAGGAAATATCTGTGATTTGGTTGAAAAGATATTTTATTTGTGACATGTGTTAGAAAAATTAAACACTATTGTTGGGAATTATTTTTCGAAGAGATTAATTGCATTAACTATAAGAGGAAAGAGGCTACTTCATGGCAATGAGAAAAGATATTTTGGGAGGTTGTTGAAAATTGGGGAAGAAGTTCTTGGGAAACTTTGGCTCTGGTTTTGTTTTCATCTTTCTGAAAAAGTGGATAATTTGGAAGAAGTTTTGGTAAATTGGAATCTGAAGGTGAAGCTCTACTTCAAACATCATTTCCTCAAGCATTCAAAAATAGGTTCTTTAAATTGTTTTATTTATATGCAAATTGGAAAGATTGCTTGTACAAGAAGAATATGTTATTTGTGTAGAAGCTTTAATATATTTTGTAAATTTGAAATATTTTCGTGTTTGAAAAATTGTTGTGAAAGCTTAGAGCTTCTTTAGAAATTGTTTTAAAACAAAAGAAATCCCAAAGGGAAAACAATAGAATATTTGGAAAATCTCTGTAGGAATGGATTTAAAATCTTCCTATCAAAATTTGGGGAAAATATCGTTTGTATGGGAAAAGATCTTCCTATAGAAGATTATTATTTTTCTTCCTATTAGATCTATTTGGCTAAGAAATTGGAAACCTTTAGTTAATTTGTAAATATTTTCCTGTAGAAAAAGTTTTGTGAATAACATCCTGTAGGAAAAATTGTGAAATTTTTCCTAACTGGAGCAATCATTTTGACGAATTTATATATATACATACATACATATATATATATATGTTATTAAAAATACCTGTAGAATTCCTTTTGGAAAATTTATATTAAAAAAACCAGATTGTAGAAATCCAAATGACGATTTATATTCAAATCGCAAGTTTTTATATTTAAAAGTTTGTAAGTATTAATATGTGGGAGGTATTGGGCTATCTCCACAACCGCCACCCCCATGGGGGAGGCAGGTGTGGAGGCAGCCAACATTGCCCCACAGTGGCCACACCCACGAGAGGTTTTGGCTGTACTCAGTCGACAGCAATGGAAGTTTTGTTCGCCCCTTTTAATATATGCAATTTAGATTTTATATTGCTTTTTTTTTTCAATATATATTATATATATAATATGCATGTAAATGCATATATGTATATGAATAAATATATATTTTTATATATTTATTTATATATAGATATATATATATATATGTATATATATCTATATACATATGTATATATATCTATATATATATGTATATGTATCTATATATATATTTATATATATGTTTAGTATTGTTTGAAAATTGTAAATTAATATTTCAATATATATATATATATTTATATTTAAAATGCATATAATAGGTGCATGCAAATGCACAAGTTAGTTATTTTAAAATGAAATTATTTAAAAAGGGAAATTGAATTTTTATATTGATGTAATTGGGAAATTCATTTAAACAATTAGATTTAATTTCTTTACTGTCTATAAATGATATTGCATTAAGTTAGATTATTTTTAGAAATGTATTTTTTTTCTTGAAATGGAAATTGGATTAAGGAAATCCTAATGACAGTTTTTATTACTAGCCTAAATTGCTTATTTAATTATGATGTGTTTTGTTCAAGTAAGTTGGGAAGTATGTTATTTGTGAATGTGTAAGCCTTCCAAATGTTGTAATTTTAGGAGGGGGTTGTTGTGATTCATGGTTCAGCCCTTTGATTTCCCTTGGGTAGTGCACTTGGTTGTAATTCAATTTAAACACCTAGTTACTATGAATGAGATGTGTTGCCTCTTACATTATGGTTGATATTTAATATCCATTTTGTGCACTATGTTTACCGTTGGTGGTGGATTAGTTCCTTGTGTTGTCAGTAGGGGAGTGGCTCTCAATGGGGGTTGGTGCACAAAGTGGTGCCAGGATAACTCATGTGAGAGTTAGTTAATTCAGTGGAAATTAAATAATTGTATTAGGGGAAAGGGTAGCTTAAATAATATAACTTG
This sequence comes from Sequoia sempervirens, assembly GCA_007258455.2. Classification (NCBI taxonomy): domain Eukaryota; kingdom Viridiplantae; phylum Streptophyta; class Pinopsida; order Cupressales; family Cupressaceae; genus Sequoia; species Sequoia sempervirens. The sequence goes on from VDFB02281492.1 coordinate 972,173,415, forward strand.
TTAATTGTGCCTCACTCATGGGCTCAAGGGCTTGTTTAGACTTGGGATGAGACAAGAAGGTCTAGAATGGAAGGATCATTATCTTGTCCCTTTGAAAGACATTTGATTCCACATTGGTTTGCATGTGGGGTTGGGGGTCATGAGAGGCTACTAGGGTAACCCAAGATGGGGGGTGGGGCCTAGGAAGATCTTCCAAGGTAACCCATGCAACTTTGTGATGGAACTCCTCCTATGACAATAGCATGTATTGTGCAGTTGATATACTTGATTATTTTACTCTAGAAGCAATGTAACCTTTATGTATGTATTGTTCTTTTATGGTATAGTATTGTGTGTTTCTTGTGTCTAGAGATTGTTGGTTTTTCCTAGGAAGCCCTTTTACTATCTCCTAGAATGGGGGGTGGGCCTTCAGGTACCACTAGGTTGGGTGGAGTGTGCACCTTACATCGTTGGGTTTCCAATTTATGTTTGTGATGGTGGGATCTTCCAGATTGGAGTGCTCGCATGTTCCAGTTGATATGTTCCATCTCTTATGTTCTTTTGTATCAGTTGGATTCCTATGTATATGTACTACTCCTCATTTTTATTCGACAAGGATTCTTGTATCATTGTTATTGTAACATTATTGTATGATCTTCCTTATTTTGGAAATGAGTCTTGTAACTAATTTATGGAATGAATGCAATCTATGGATGATTATTTAATGTACTTTGTATCTAATGAGATGAGTTTAATGCTTTGGATGTATGTTATTTATTTCATGAGTATTATTTATATGCTATGGATTAATTTACTTTTGTATGTTATGGGATTCAAATGTAAGTGTTGTCACGTACCTTAGAGGATGTATGTGTTAAGTGTAGTTCACTTTACTTGTTATTAATTACACTTTCAAAAAAAAATTGTTACACTTCTATTGTGTTTGTGTCATCCTCTAGGGTTACATAGATCAAGATTTAAAGCTAGGCTTGGAACATAATCTATTTGAATGATTTTATATGATGTTGAAGTGTAATTTAAATGCAACTGGTGTAGATTGTTTGGATTGATGCTTGATGAAAGATATAACTGATAAGGAACATTGTATTTTTCAAAATGTGTCATGGTCTAGTGATTTTGGATATTTTCTTATGAATGTTTTGACTTTCTTGATTTTGAATTTGCAAGTGTTTAGATCACTACATGAGATGGAAAACATAGATCAAGATTTTATTCTCGAAGCAAGATGTTAGTATCTACCCCAGTGTCTATTAATGTATGGAATAACATGGATGGATGCATGGATAGTGTTGGTGGTTTTTAATTCCCAAGTAGAGCCCATAAATAATCTATAGGATTTCTATCCCTAATGATCAATTATTTGGAGGGGTTGGCTAACAACTAGGTGAAATTTTGAAATAACTTTTCCTCTACACTTTTTATTTGTAAAACAAAGGAGGGTAGTCCCTAATTACAATGTTCTTAAGATCTCTTGTGATAAATTATCTGATACATTGTAATTAGCAGATTTGTTCTCTACAAATTTGCTTGATGATTATGAAAATCTTAAGATTTGAAAATATCCTTTAAGATTTTAAAAAATTAACAAAAAGAGAATAAGAAAATACATAAAACTTTAGTAAATAACTTCAAATGAATTGAAAGATTGTAAGTGTTCTTTGCATGTATGACCTTGGAGATGAAAACATACATAAATTCAAAAGAATGGTGCCTTAATCTAGGGAACGAAGTCAAAACATACGTAATTGAAGTTGCTTAATATTATTTTACCCAAAAATCAGAGAGCTTTACAACAATTCCTTACATTATTGCACTCAGAGATTCCTAACCAATTCTACTTCAAACTCCTTGCAATACTTCATACAAATCAATATTCTTATTTAAGCATTTAACTCATTCTTTGAACCAAAGCTAAAATAAGAAAGACAATGATGATGAGATGAAAGATCTTTGATCATTTTCATTCATAATTTGTATAAATATAAATCAAGAGACAATTGGCCAAGAAATTATGCTATTGTATTTAATAGATGCTAGTATAAGTATGAAGAACCTACAAACTACATACAATTCAAACTCAATAACCTAGAAAAAGAATTAAACTCTATTCTTTGTGTTCTATATTACAAAATTTCTCCAAAATATCTATGTAAACGGACTTGAATTCCTTTTTGTAATAAAAAGGGAGGAATAACCATCAAGCCAAGTACACATGTCACTTTTCATTTGACATCCAATTACATTTCAAAATATGAGCACACTTTCTTGTGGAAGGAATATTCGAAGGAAAAATAGAGTTATATTTAATTGTTGTAATCTTTGTCCTTTCCAAAAAGTGCTCGATGCAGATAGTCATACTCTTTTCCAATTCCCTCATCTCTCAATCATTTGGAGAGTTGACTAGGCATGTAAGACAAAAACCTTGATCACTAGAAGACAAAATCCTTTAGTCGAAGTTTTTGGAGACCTCTAGTTGCATTGATTAAGCATATAAGACAAAAATAATGTTCCACATCATCTCAAAAGATTCACAATTCTAGAAGTTGATTGTACTTCTTTTCCTACACATCATATTGTTCCTCTGAAGACCACTTGAATGCCATGAATTGATCCAATCTAGTCCTATAAGCTCCATAATTTCTCATCATAGAATATTCCTCCTTGCCAAAATATTCTAAGAATTTATTTGTGTCCCATACCTTATCAATACAACTCTTCATGAAGTCAATATATATGGGATCCCCTTCACAAATTAGAAGTGATGCTTTTCATTTGTGCTCTCCAATCTTCATATGATTTCACTCCACCATTCTCATTTAATATATCAGGAAGAATTCCCAAGTCACTCTCATTAAAATCCTTAAGCAACTCTTTTATTTTCTCCTCCATAGGGTCTACCATTCCTTTGTACTCTATTGAATTCTTCACAATCTAATATATAGGAATGATCTATTCTAGATTATTGGGGTCATAGGTGGATCCTTTGATCATACTTTCCAAATAATTCAATCTTGGGATTCATGTTTGCATTAGAGGAATGGACTATGTTCTATCCTTTGTAAACATTTCAAAAGTTTAAAGCATTCAAGAGTAATTCTTGAGAACACAATGAGTTTTCTTCAAAATTTTACCCATCAAGTGTCCAAACATGTTAGAGATAATGTGCACATTCTCATCCTTCTTGTATTTTGTATAATTCTTAAACAATTCATTTTACACTTCCATCTTCTCTAACAATTCTCTTATATTGATTCTTGCTCTGGAAGGGGGTGTTGCAGAGGTGCTTGGCACCAATGACTTGTCTTGATACAACACCATTTCTAAATATTGAGGTGGGGGATGATGTGGTGAAGGAGGGGGTGGAAAAATTGGTTGCACTTGTTGCCTAACCTATGGTTGTTGATTCTGCAATCCTTTGTTTATCTTTATTGTGTTCAATAAGAAAATCCTAATACTTTTTTGTCTCTTGTTCATATTTCTCTTGTAAGGATTCAACTATTACCTTTGTGAATTAGGAAACATTAACAACCAATGTGGTTGCTTCCATTATAGAAATATTTGAAACCATTTTTATTATCAAGCCACCCCTTAAGTCACCAATAGGCTAGCAACTATTGGTTTATTTGTATTTGGGGAAATATCCCAAATAGACAACGTGTCCCATTTTGGACTGATATAGAAGACCCAAATAGTGCAAATGATGCTTCATCCTCAGTTACAAACACTTGTGTGTTATGTTTCCTGATTGTATCCAATGCAATTGTAGATGTTATATCCCATTCAGGTAGGAGGAGGATATCACTTTCCTTCACAAGTTTCCTGCCTTCCTCTAGAGTCATATCCTTTTGCTCTAATTTCATTTGCACTATCAACCTTTATGATATTTCATCCCTTCATTTATTAGGGAATTTTTCTATTTCTTCTTTAAATAGTCTTTCATATTCATCTCTTTGATTTCTCCAAAAAAAATCCTTAAACACATTACTCTTAACCAAAGTATCGTCATCCATTAACTTTTTTCAAGATTCATCTTTGATGTCATTAACATTATCAATTCCTCATAAAGCCGCCTTAGTAATCTTGTTCTCAAGAGGTGGAAAATCATCCTCTCTTTGAGGAGATGGCATTTGTTGCATGATGTCATCTGGAGTTATAGTAACTTCCTCACAATTAGAGTCTGGTGGATAGTCCATAAGTTCTATCTTTTCAACCCTTCTCCTCTTTGGTATGATTTTCTTGGTGGTGAATCAATATAAATGACATTATATGAGAGAAGGAGGTGCCTATTGCACAAGAGTTGAAGCTCTTGATTCTTCTAACTATGTTGGGGTGTCCTTTGTTTGTTCCTTCATCATATTCCCCTTATTCATTCTAGTGAAGAAATGGTATTTTAGGGAAATGATAATTTGGCCTTTCGTCAAGCATAGGGGCTTTTCCATTATCCTTTTCCTACTCTTGGGCCCTATGTTCCTCGCCCACAATTTTGTCAAAATTTTGCAAGATGGATTCAATTATTAAGATTGGATCATCAATATTTGTATAAAATCCCTTGAAAGAGGGGTCTCTTTTCATCTTATCCTTCTCAAAGTTCTCAAAAGCAATCCATTTTTCTTTTCTAGCCTCAATTTCCTTCAAATCAAATCTATTTCTAATCACATCTCCTGCATAATCAATCTCATTCCAAAATATTGATCTATTAATCCTTACCCTCAAAGAATTTATAAATCCTTTAGGATCAAATGTTCTAGCCTTGCAAGGCTTCATCTTGTGAGGATCAAGTAAGTAAAGAATTTGTCTCCATACCTCGTTTCCCATAGAAAAATATAAAAATACAACAACCAAAGGGAAGAAAGAACCTTTCTTTTTATTTTCTAGGTGAATTTCCTTAGCCCATCCCAACTACCACATCACTTCAAGAAAACCAATTCTTAATGGTACAAATCTTGGTAAAACATGCAGGGCCATATTACTCCCATATACCCTTAGAATGGTGCAATATAAATCCATAATTACATCACCCCAACTAAGTTTAATTTTTAGTTTAGGCCCCCTCTCAACTAGCCGTAGAAAATTGTGTAGCTCCTTAGGAATTCATAACACTTTTCCTTTCAAATAACACTTTATCTTGGCATCAAATAAATTGGTAAAGGTCACAAAAATTTATTGGGGATAGTTCCTATCCAAAAACTTGTCCACATTTAAACTAGTAGGTATTCATTATTCTCTTTCAACTTGATCTTTAAATCAAGTCCCAAATCTTTCTTTCCCAAAGCTAAAAATACATGGAAAAGAAGTGAATACCACTAGAAAATAACTCCTCTTTCTCCATACTTAATGGCTACCAATCCCTTGTGAATGACATCTAATAGGTACGGGGAAAAGTCATATTCTTCATTGACCATTAGGTTTTTCATGTTGTCTTCCATGAACATGAAAGCCACATACATCTTTTCTAAAGGAGAAAACCCTAGAACTTGGAAGAGAATGAGATAAGTCTTGACAAAATATCCTTCAAAACCATCAACTTGGAAAGGTTCTTTTTATACAAGGGAGATTATGAATTTTTTTTTCTTCTATCCTTCTCTCTGAATCTTTGCAATGACATTACCCTATAGGTGCTTTTGTTCTTCTCATATCCCTTTTTAACGCCTCAAGGTTAATGGGCTTATTTACATTAGGGTTCAATCTAAAGACATTAATGATTGATTGTTTGTCCAATTTTTCCTTTTCAACACCTAGGTGTGTCCTCACAATTGTGATATTCTCATCATAATTAGCTACAATTGCTTTGACCATGTCAGCATCAAGGTAGTCATTTGAGACAACTAATTTCCCCAATTATAAATTTCACACATTGTAGCTTGGGACCAGGGCATTCCTCTTACCATACTAGTATTTAAAGAGATTCCAACCAAAAAATTTCATTTATGCATCCTTAACCCCATAGTAACTATCTACGAGACCCTTATCAACTCTCAGGCCTTATAGTTTGAGTTTATTTTCAACCCTATTATTTGTTGAGCTAGGAAATTAGGCAAGAAGGTCTTTGTGTATGGCTCAAGTTGGGGTTGAACAAGAGGATTGTGATTTGGTAGGTGACATTTTTAGCAGCTCAGAAGAACACTAGGATTTCTATGATTATTATGGGGTTTTGTCACAATTGCATATGAAACTAGGGAAATTTTGAATAATTTGGTCACAAGAAGATGAATCTGGTCACAAGAAGATGAAATTCAAACCTAAGACAACCATACCAAGAAATTATAGACTAAATTCTTGCAATCACACATAATTTTGTAGAAATTTGAGCAAGTTAGAAGCAAAATTTCACTTATAGGTGCATAAATGGAGAAACCCTAATTGTGGATGTTGAGGAGTCACAACTTCAACAATCTTGATTTCTTGATGCTATGAATGCTTCGATGATTTGAAAATATGTGTTGAATTTAGATTTTATGGAAAAAGAATTCAATTTTAGGCATATGGAATCTTTTTTTCCATTACTCTCCGCTCATGTGAACTTGAGTGGCTTCATCTACCCATTTTTTCAAATTTGAATTTCAACCATTGATTTGGTGATGATTTGTATGTTTGGATGGCTTAGATGGAGTTAATCATGTTTGAAAACTTGAATATATTTGACAAAAGGCATGATCCAATAATATTTTTCCATGTGAAAGAGCTCATTACACATCCCAATATATACACTAGTTAATGCTCTTATGCATAGCCTATACCTAGGAAAATTTTCATGTAATTGTTCTTTGCAAGTTGGATGGTCTAGATTAAAACATCTCAACCAAGTTCTACCATAATTTTTCCATACATTACAAGAAGAAAGACTTTTTTTTCCCATGTATGCCTTTATACTTAGTGAAATCATCAAAATTATTTAAGTCCATCAAGTGGCTCAAAAATTGCCACTGGTCATCACCCCGCATTTCCACGGTCAACCAAGTTCTTCACAAATGCTCCCCTGCAGAATGGAAAGGAATGATCAAGATTGTGCCACATGGAACTCTTGTAACCTTTAGATCATGGGCCCACCAAAATCATTTTATAATCATGTGGACAAAGATTTTGGCACCCTATTGCTCCCTTGCACTTCTAGGGTTTTTCACCTAAAAGGAGAGAGATGGGCCAAAATGGGCAATGTCCCCACTAAAAAATATGCAAATATGAATGAAATATGTCTAAATGAAATGATTTAAATGCAGAAAACTAATAAAATAGATCAATTATTGAATGAAAACTAAAGGAATGCACCTTGTTTGAAAACACAGTGATGTATGCAAAAAGACCTAGAAATGATTATGAAATATTTTTTTTGTAAAACTGAAGAGGTGCACCTAGAAATGTGTTGTAGATTGGAATAGAGACTGGAAATGTTGTTGATCCTAAAATTTTGACCTACTAGGACACTTTTTCCATTTTGGGTGACCTAGTCCTAGATCTAGAAAACTGCACCGGAGCCTGTTTCAACCAAATGGGTATCCAAATCTATAGAAAACTCTTAAAAAATGTGTAGTGGGACTAAGTCACCACTATTGGTGACTTTGGTGACTTAGTCCACTTTGGCTTTTCTAAAAATATGAAAGTGGAAATGAAAGCCCTTAGTCTGCACTAATTCAGTTCCTAACAAGTGTTTGGTTTTGAAACTCTAATTTTTGATGCTGTAAGAGGATCTTTGTGGATATTTTGGCTTAGGAAATAGGGAGATATCTTAAAAAAGTTTGCAACTTAATCTTGAGTGATTTCCAAACCTTCAAGGTACCTAAATTTTCAAACACACAAAGAAAGAGAAAGAAATGGTGAATGTTAGGGCATGGGGGTATGCCTTGGTCAAAACCCTTTTTAGGTAGTTAAACCAAAATGAAGAAACAATGTAATGAAGCATGAAATAATGTAGTTAGAGACTTTCCATGATGATTGATCTTGATTTTCTGTAGCAAAAGATGAATAATTTTCCCTTGAATGTCTTAGAAAGCTATCTTGATGACTTAGAATGCTAAAAACCTCGCTTTCTTGACTTGAGGTGGAAGATAAATGATGAATGAGTTATGAATTAGGGTTTAAAGGATTTTTTATATAGGAAATCCATCTAAAATTCCTGTTAATTTGATCCCCAAGGCCGACATGAAGGAAAAAGAAACTTCAAAATCCAATTTTTCCCGCCTGAACCTTGAAAATAGCCCAAATGGGACTAAGTTGCCAAGCTAGGTGACTTAGTCCCACCTAGATGGGACTAATTTTCCCAGATGGGTGACTTGGTCCCACAAGGGCTCTTTTGCCAAGTGGATTTTTGGGGAGTGAAGAAATCAAGTTTATATGATGATTTCATTTGGTCTTTGATCAAATTAATTATTGGGATGCACAATATGGGGCCATAGTGGCCTATTAATGATGATGTAAAGGGTAATTAGGGCTAGGGACACAAATTTCAATGTGAAAGTGTGATTAAATACACTTTACATCATTAAAATGAGGTCCACATAGCCTAGAAAGGCACAACATCCAATGTGAATTTGTAAGAAACATTACAACACTAGATTAGGATTAGGTTTAATTTACAAGCGTTCTAGATTAATGTGAGAATGAAATTAAATAAATTTTATAACATTGAATTAGGGAAAAGATAGGTCCATTAGACTTAGATGCTTAATAAGAGTCTAGAAAAGTGTGAAAGTCATTCACAACACCTTTACAAGACATCAATAAATGCATTTTATTCAGTTTGCAAGGGTCCAAGACCTAATGTGGATGTGTAAAACACCTCACAACACTAGATCAAGGCATCATTAAGTCCAATTTATCATCAATTATTCTCAAATCAAGCAAGGACAAAGGGATACCTTTTCCATGTCCACAAATCCAAACATAAACCATTGTATGAGCTAGACATGTGGTGCCCTTCCGTAGTTCCACAGTTAAAGATTAAAGAATAAAATAATTAAAACAAAGTGGCAGAACCAATCAGGAGCGCCCAACTGGCAACATGGGACCCAAATGGTGGCAACTAAAGACCTCTTTTAGGCATGTGCACTAAGTTTACAATTTAAAATGGGGCCATTCACTAGGTTGATGGGAACATAAGACAAATTTTAAACCTAGACATAGTGAAATATTTCATGGCCCATGAGAAAAGCTTAGAAAATATTTAAAAGGAGAGGAAACTGGAAGAGCTAGACCATTTGGGCTAATAAATAAATGGATTCAATGGCTTAAGATGAAAATAATATGACTAGAAATTAGCTATCATAAGTCAACCAAAAAACATAAAGAAAAGCTAAGGCAATGGACTATGAGGGTTTAAAGAGGGTTTTATCCCTTTGGTGAACCTTAAATACAAAATTTGGCAAACCATTGCTTGCAGATAACCACCAGGACACCCAAAATTTTGAAATGACTGACTAGAACCACATTTTTTTCAAGTACTATTAGATAGATGGATGAAAGATGGATGGATTGGTATTCGAAGGATTCGAAGGATTATGTTGTGATAGGATACCATGTTCAAATAAAGGATGCTCATTTGGATAATGCTTGATGGACTACATGGTGCTAGATTGTCCAAGGATAGGATAGGATCAATGATAATGACATATGTCAATATTTTTTCATAATAAAGATTGAATTATGTGTTTAATCTTTGTCAAGATCAAGATAATTTGGAAGATGAATGGAAATGGATTTGATGGATGAAATGTTAGATTTATTATGGATGGGATGTTGGATTTATTATGGGGAGATTAGATGCTTCCATCTAAAATGGCACATGTAGATGCTTGATTCTACTCATGATGCCTATTTTATAGGTTTTCATGATGGTACTTGCCTAAAGCACCACCAAAGTGGTTTTCACTAGAGGATGATTTTCTCTTTACTGTTTTCTTGATTTTTTTGATTTTGAATTTTAGGTTTTTTAGGATTTTTGAAGGTTTATGCCAGACCACCTTGTGGTGCTAATGTAGATGTTGTTGTCATTATGTACCAATGATATACTACCTAGAGGAGTTGATTTGCTATGATATGGGCACTTGAATGTAACCCCTAAATGTTCTTGTCTTCTTTATCGATATCAAAGTTAACCTTACCTAGATACCCACATCACGATAGAGTTCCCTTGGGGTCCTTATGATAAATAGTTACTACCAAGACACGGTTAATGTGAGATAGGGATATCATGGATGTCGAAGTAGATGGTGATGTATGAGAAGGGATATGAAATGTAGATGGATTCGTTGACAGTTTGGAATCTTTGATTCTCCAAACTTGGGTTGATGAGCAATAATTAGTGGATATGGAGATTTGATTAGGACCAAATTCTTGATACACTTTGTCGCTCACTCTTGAAGCTTTCTTTTTCATCAGTGGACATCTTGATAGATGAAATTCCCTTTTTTATTTTTCCCCATAATTTCTTTGACTAGTGGAGTTTGATAGGGATGCTTTTATTTATTTTTCTTTGGCATCCATTTGAATTTTTCTTGTCTATTTTTATTTGCCGATTCTTTTGCTTCATTGAATTTCTTATTTCTTTGATATAAACATTTCTCTTTTGGTTGGTCCTAATTACTGGATGGAAAAATGCAAGGATGAAGATTCATGTTATAAACATTTATAGTGTTGGTAGTGTTTTTATCATAAGGACTCTTCATGCTCCCCATGTTGATGTTTGCATTAGATAACATTTTACATGGTATCAGTAAGGTATTGCTAACATGATTGAATTCCTTGATTGTTGAATAACCAATTCCTTGTTGCTCATGATTGTTGATATCTTTGTTGATTCTAAGATACCATGTTTAGATGAGCCTAATCCTTTTATTTGATAATTTTTAATATATTCATATTCAATGCATTCAATTTGCATTTGGGATGTGTCATATTTTGATGGTTCTTTAGGATATTTCGATGATTCACGGTCAATGTAGGGATCTTCTTCATGATTCGTATGAACTTCTATGGATTCTGCTATACCTTGATCATTTTTAAGAATCTTAAGAGTAGGAGACTCTTTTTTTGGATGAAAATCATCTACATGTCTATCAGAAGGAAGCATTTCATGGGTATTGTTTGGTATATGAGTATGGTCATTATATTTGAAGTCTTGGTTGGATTGGAATATGTTTACTAAGTGATTGTAGTACTTCAATGATATGGATTCTTGGTCTTGATAGATTTTTGAGTTATTTATGTTATCGAATTGACAAAGACTCATTAGATCATGAGAAGTTATGAACTCTTGATATGAATCAATTTTAAAGAATGGGTTGTTTGTGAAGGGTTCTTAGATGTCTTCAAAATATGAACATGTGGGTGATAGATCTTGGCTTAGATTTTCTTCATTGGGCCATGCAATGCAATGCAATGATTTGATGGTATTGAATATTTTGTTGTTGTAGAGATGGAGTTTGTTGTGGATGCAATGCAATGATTTGATGGTATTGAATATTTTGTTGATGTGGATAGTGAGATGTTTGTTGAATAATATTTTGAGATGTGAATGGATCCATCACATAGTTCACCATGTGCAGATTTAACATGTTCAAATTTGATATGTTTTGGTTTGGTATGTTCATGTTTTACATGTATTGATTTGGTGATAAAAATTTTTTTGATGAAGACTCATGCTTTGGTTGTTTGGTTGACAAACTTGTAAATTTTGATATTGATTAAAGTCTACCATGTGACAAGGTGATGTTCCAAAGTTTTAATTAGGAATATCCATAGGTGTTTTCATTAAATATTGGAGGATATGATGACCTCATGTGTGGATGATATGGGAGTGAATTTGAATAGTTGATCAACATTGTCATGTTTTACTGATTTTAAGATTAGATTTCTTAAGACCTCTAAGTGATCTAGATAAAAAATTTAATGAAAAAGAAATTTGTCAATCCTAGGAGATGTTTGATGCAAATGACCTTGTTTTAAATGTATTGGTTGTCTCAAACACTTTGATAGGTTTTAGGATCAATGTTGAATGGTTTTTTGAGTGAATGAAGGATATGAAACTCTCAATTTTGACAAGATTGTAAACTCAATTTTTAGATGTGTTTGATGTTGATGGTGATGAACTTGCAAACCTTGGGAGTAGAATCATGAATGTAAAGTATTTTTATCAAAAATGATGCTTACTAATTCAACTAAATACTTGAAAATAGATTATTTTCAAGCATGAATCTAAACTAGTTGATAGGGTGAAAAATGTAAGTCTAAATGATTTGTGTCAAAATTTTAAGTTGTGTGAAGTGAGATGTTTTGATGGTTTGATGTTGGATATGATTTTGATATTTGTCCTTGATAGAAAACCTAAAATGTGTCTTGAAAATTTCCAAGATGGTAAAGAAAATGGACTTTGTTTGTTGTTTTGATTCATATCAGTGAACCAAATTTGTTTTTGCATTAGTTTCAAAACATTTTGTGCATGTGAACTAGAATACAAAATCGGATAATTTGTTGAAGTTTGTTGTTTTGAATTTCTTACACAGGTGTCATTCTACTTTTTTTGCAAAGGTATCAAACTATTCACTACAAAGGTATCAATGTTTAAAAAGGTGTTGATATTCGATAGAAGCGTCAAATTATCCAAATAAAGGAGTCACAATACAAATTTTTGTTTACCTTGACCAATGTGTCATGATGTGCAAAAGCATTGATGTGTAAATATAAGCATCATTTTGATAGAAATGGAAGCGTCGGTTTGTGCAAAGGCATCACACTATTCAAGAAAATGTGTCGATCTATCAGGGGATCTTCAAAATGTCAGTTGATCTAGTTTTTTGATGTTTTGATTTTTGATTCATTGTACAATGCGAGTTATGACTTGCGGTTCCAAAGTTAAGTTGTTATGATTTTATTGAAGATAATTTTGGAGTTTGGAAGGATTGAATCATGCTAAGGGTTGTGTGTGCCTAATTGTTCTATGTGTTTTACACTAGTTTGGATGACCTTGTGTTGAACACTACTTTCAAAGTTGGTGAAGTTTTTTGGATCTATTTAGGTCCTGATCAAGCATGTGTTTGGGTCGCCCTCATTATAATTCCACCCTAGGATGTTTTGGCACTGACCTAATTTGAATTTAATAAGTGGATGGATGACTTTGGATATGTTTCAAAGTTGAAGATGGTATACATGGAGGATGAGTTAGTAAGGAGTGAGTGAGTGAGAAAAAAGAAAAAGAGATAAGAGTGCAAAGAAAATAGAAATAAGTGTGAATCAATATGTGTGTATGATGCGAGTATGGAAGATCAATGCAAAACCTAAATGTTGAGTTTCTGGAAGCAATGAGTTGAAGGTGTACTCTATCTTTCATGGATGTCTGCAAGTGGTTGAGAAAATTGTGGTTGATTTCTCTGTTTCATTGAGATTTTCTTCTCTTTGTAACAAGTCTTCTTTATCTTCTTTGTATCTCTATGGTAGTGAGCCATTCGGGTTGTTATCCCTATAAGATAGTGAGTCCTTGTTCTAAATAGTGAGTCCTTGTTCTAGCAGTGAGCCTTTTTCTTTGGTTTGATATTCTTTATAGTGTGAGTTAATCCTCACTGTGGTTTTTCCCTCATTGGGTTTTCCACGTAAATCTAGTGTTGTGTTTATGTGATGGTTTTCGGTTTGTGCACTTGCACTTAATGTTTAATCATTTTAAGCAAAATTGAGTGTTGTGATTAATCTAAGATCTGATGAATGTTTTGAAATTTAATTTGATACAACTAATTCACCCCCCTCTTAGTTTTATTGTTCAACAATTTCTATTAGAGCTTGGTTCCTTATAGTAGAGCTTAATTGCTTAAGGAAGGTCTGGGATGGCTAGCAAAGTTGCTTATGATTATCTGAAGTTGAATGGAATGAATTATACTATTTGGAAAATATTGATGGAAGAATATTTGGAGTATTGTGGATATGATGTGGAGAAAGCTTACAAGACTCCTTATACTCCTTTAGAAAATGGTTCGCATATTGCTATGAGATCAAGGCACATAAAGAAAAAAATAAAAAAATAATTTTGAATAATAGTCTATTACATTCAGAGTTGATTAAAGTGAAAAATTTGAAGACTGCTAAGGAAGTATGGGATGCTTTGGAAAGGGACATGAAGGTGATGAAAGGGTCAAAGAGGAAAAATTGAAAATTTTGGAAACACAGTTTGAGCTCCTACATATGTCTGAAGATGAGAATGTTAAAGATTATGCATAGAGATTGGATGAGATTGTAGTTGGGATGAGAGGACTTGGTGCTATTGTAGATGAAACTAGGATTGTAAATAAGATTCTTAGAACTCTCCCTGATGCTTATAGTGAGAAGGTGTGTGCTATTGAACAAAGTATAAATTATAAGACCTACACTAAAGATCTATTGTTGGGATCTATGACATCTTATGAAATGAGGAAGCCAAATTTGAGAAATGGATGCAAATCAGACACTGCTTTTAAGGTTACAAAAGCTAAAGATTTGGATGAAGAAAATCTTGATGAAGTTGAAGCTAACTTTGTGAGGAAAGGCTCCAGGAAGTATGAAGGTAAGTTACCCTTTAAATTCTTTAGTTGTGGATAAATAGGTCATTATGCTACAAGATGTTTGTAAAGAGCTAAGAGGAATAAACTAAGATATGAGAAAGAAAAGAAAGGTAAGAAGATCAATATAGCATATTATGTGAATGAGAATGATAGTATATTTGATGAAGATTCTAATTATGAAGATCCTAATGGAAATGAATTATTGTTCTTGGATATAAAGGTGTAAGAGAGGGGGACCAACCACGTTCAAGGCCCCAGGTCATAGAGAGCCAAGAGCAGAAGGCTTCCCTAACTTACCTCAGCTAAAAGGGGTGTTAGGAAATGTGGGCCAAGAATGATGAGGAATATAAGGGCCTTCAACCACTTTGTAGACCTAAAACATAGAATGGGGCTAGGCGAGCCAATTTTTGGGTTTAACTCTGCACCTCAGGAAGCTCTTTGCTCAAGGATAGAAGCTATGTTCTAGGACAACAACACGACGTGCTAGTGTCTCTTAGGTGTGTTGGAGTCCGTGTGACCAAAGGACTAAAGAATTAAGGTCAAACACTAGAAAATAGACTAATAGCCTAGCTAACTACTTCCAAAGGTCCCAAACAAAGCTATGAAGTAGGCAAGATATGTACAAATATGATAAAGTTAAATAAAAAAAGTTAAGATGGAAAGAATAATCTCTCAAAGGTACTCATTCACCAGCTAACTCAAAGCAACACATCCACCTACACATAATGAAGAGAAAAATTATTGGGTGACTGTATAGGGGATTTCCTTAGTCAGACCCCCATTTAGGTGTTTCCACCTCCACGAACAACCAAGATAGCGGTAATGGAGAAATATATGATAAAGAGAGAAATGAACTACACACGAAATCACTACAAAAATAGTAGGGTGCTACCCACCAAATTGTAGAGGAGACGATTAGAAATCTTACCACCTCCACCAAGAGTGCTCTAGGATAATGGGGAAGAAAATGAGAGGACTAAAGCCTCTGCTGCAATGGTGTTGTTCCATACTTGCTCTACGAAGTTGATGGAGTGTTGTTGTTGCTACTATGGAGTGCAAGAGTGTTGCTTGAATGCTAGAATGCTTGGAGAGTGATCAAGTTGAGTGATTAAAAGATGGATTGAAAGCTTAGAGGATGCAAAAGAAGTTGAAAAGCTTGTAGAAGGAGTGAATTTGAAGGAAGGATGAAGAAAATAGCCATATTTGGGTTAGTTAGTCCAAGGGGGCATTACAAATCGACTCCCAATGGGAAGTGTAATGCCTCTATAGACTCAAGATGCATGAATCTGCTAGGGACATAAGCATGCCATGCAAATGTCTGCATGCCACACAGGTGTCCCCAACAATTATTCCTTTGCTAACACACAAAACACCTCCAAGTGGAACGAAGGCAGTGGGCTTATGTGGAATTTAGGCTTTGAATTCGGTTTTCTAAAGTGAAGAAGGGAAAAAGTGGAATTTTCATAAGGGGTGCAAATTCACTCCTATACATTTTTCCCCCACTTTAGTGAGCATGAATACTGATGAGTGCTTTGGTAAAGTAGATCAAAGAAGTAGTAGAGTTAGAGATTTATACTTGAACCATTAAGGAAGTAGAACATGATTTGGAAAACTCGAGAGTGCAGGACAAGCAAAGGACTTCACAACTTTGTAGAATTGTGAAGCTGAAGAATGAAAGTGTCTCACAGGCCTACAAAACTGCAAGGAGGCAACCCCCAAGATCTCTCACATGAAGGAAGCCCCATGAAGAAATTTTCTCACAGGCTCGTAGACCTGTAAGGAAGGTTTCCCCCAAGAACTCTCACATGGAGGATACCTAGAAAAGTGCCTTATAGGCCCATAGACCTGCAAGGAAGCATCCCCCAAGATTTCTCACATGGAGGAAGCCAAGAAAGTACCCTACAAACCCACAAACCTATAGGGAAGGTATCCTTCAAGATCTCTCACATGAAGGAAACCCAAGAAAGCACCCTATAGACCCACAAACCTGTAGGGAAGGTACCCCCCAAGATCTCTCACATGAAGGAAACCCAATAAAGCATCATACAAACTCGTAGATCTATAGGGGAGCCACCTCCAAGATATCTTGCATAGAGAAAGCTCAAAGGAAGCACCATACAGGCCTATAGACCTGTAGGGAGGTATTCCCCAAGATCTCTCACATGGAGGAAACCAAAAGAAGGGGACTCCAGAGAGTCGAAAAGCGGCCACGTAGACAAGTAGGTGGACTACCACAATGACTGTCAACAATTTGGAAGACTTTCAAAGGGGTCCCTTGGGAACCCTAGTGTGAAGGAGGGGTCCACTCAAGGGATGCATTGTTCAAAAGTGCAAAGAAGAATCACTTCATCATCAAGGAATCCTTTTGAAATATGTTCACTTCATTAAAGAATTCAAAAGGAAGAATATTCCCCACATGAGGGGAAGATCAAAGTTGTTCCCTCTTTGAAGGAAGGTTTTCCAATTCTTTCTTTACAAACCCATGATGAAGGAAACACATTCCATTAGGGTTTCAAGTTGAGAATGTGATTCTTGAAAAGAAGTTTGTGAACAATCTCAAGAAAATATTCATTGGTAACAAATGCATTTTTTGAAAAATCAAAGCGTTGAAGAAGTGTTGTCACACATAAGAGGGATAACTCAAGCAAAGAGGAGAGAAAGATAAGAAAAGAGTGAAAGAGAAATAAAATAAGGGTATTGGGGGATCTGGTTTAGTGGGGTCAGATATGCTCATGCTCATATAAGTAATAAGTAACCACGGTGCAAGGTGAAAGATCATCAATCCCCAACTAGATCAAGAAGAATGGACAAAAAAAAAAGTAAAAATAAAAAATTGGGTCAACATGGAAGGGAAGCCTAAATTCCCCCAACGCTTTGCATCATCCCCAATTTATCAAAAATAAAGTCACAAACATGGAAGAATGATGATATAAATGGAATAAGGTTTATGACACAAATACCATGCTTGTATCCAAGTACATATAGGGGTGACGAGGGTCATCTAGGCACACATAGCATGATCACGGGGGAACACATCACAACACACACACACACACATCCAATCTAAAGATAAGAGGCCTCCTCCTAACATTGATTGACCAAGAGGTCATCCACTTCCCACTCTAGATCATTATAGGGGGGAGGAGGATGATCTTGTAGTGGTGGGATGTTAAGAGGAGGATCATTCGGCCCTCCCACAACAAGGGCCAAGGAAGAGGGCCCTGCAAGGTCCTCTCCACTGAGCTCTTGTGGAGCTAAGGTAAAAAATTTCATGAAGATCACCAACAAGATCAAAACCTCATATAGAGATTTAAAATTTCACTTCATAGGAGTTCCATGTATTACCTCAATAGATGGGGAAGGTTGCACCTAAGGTTCATCACTAGGCTCACTGAATAATTTGGGAGTGGTGACAAACTCAGGGGAAGCAGGTACTGGTTCTGCCACTAGGACATAACAAGTTAGCATGGGGCCATCTTTCAGAGAAGGTGGGCTCTTCTTACATCCTTCGTTGCTAGAAGGACCACTCTCCACCTTTTTCTTCATTGGACAAGGTGAACTCCCCATAGATGAAGCAAGAGGTGTGGAGGAAGAGGAGGAAAGAACTACAGTAGATATGACCGAGGTGCTAGTCATATCCATGAGCTTTGGGAAAGGCAGGACATCTGGAATAGACATCAACAAAGGTAGCTCCACTGAAGCAGCAATGAACACATGCACCTTTTTAGGGTCAGGTGCATTTGTACTCACAACGGAAGCCAAAAGCAATACAAAGCTGGTTTGAATAGAAGTAAAGGGGAGGAGAGAGGAGGATGCGATAGGAGGCCCTAATATAGGGGTGGTTGTCTCCTCTTCCTTCCTTTGTAAGGTGTCTTGCTCAACCATGAGAGCCTTTTGCTAGCTCTTACACTCATGCATAAGGTGGTTTCTATGACTCTTTGAGTTGAGGTCCAGAGGCTGTGAAGGAATAGAAGGCTCCTACTCAGCCATGGGAGTGTCCACTACAACCATTTTTGGTGGAGGAACGAACTCCTAGATGGAAGCAGGAGGGGAAGGTTGAGAAGTAGCAGGGAGAGTTGGCTCAAGCACCTCGACGGTAGGCCTCTTCCCGTTCAATGATTTGGGAGCAAGAGTAGTAGGAGTCAATGGAGGTTGAGACAAAGAGGACTCTCCATGGGGGCCCTTTTTCCTATTATATTGAACTAGCCTAGGCTCCGTAGGTAGAACAAGAAGTTCAAGCATAGGAAATTTGGGATTTCACCAAGTGGGCACCATAGGATTCTCTCACAAAATATAGAACAAAATCCGATGGTACCTCAGCAGGGCAAGAGGAAGTGTCAGGTTAAACAATAGAAGAGGAATAAGGAGGATCTCAGGACTGCTTCTCTTCTTCCCTCCTACATGCCTTAGCGGCATCACTATCAGCTTTTAGGAAAGACCTATGTGAAATAGCATAAGGTGACGGAGGGTATCTCACTTTCGACCTCAAGTGCCCTTTCTTATAATTCTAATATGTTCAGTGTAGGAGGTCCATCCTAGGTGGGAGAGGACCAATGGGTGTAGGCCGAGAGTAGTCCAAGGAATAGCTACCATGAGCAACTGGCAGTTTATAACTGATGTCAAGAACTACATGCACGAAGCCCCCATGGATAAATTTTAAACATTTATGCACAACCGAGGGCACCGCATTCATAGCTACTAACTAAGGGATACCCAACTTCACTCTAAAGAGTTCAAACCTAGGGATAATGTCAAATAAGAGCTTCATAGATTTAGGTCCAACCAAGACCGATAGGAAAATACTATCCAAAGGGGGCACAAAAAGCTTGTCGTGCATGTGGATGGTGTTCACAGGTGCATCGTAACCATTCTTATGTAAGAAGTTAATTAGCATGATCTCCTCAGTTATGATGTTTACTTGATATGTCAGATAACTGAGAACACCTAATACAATGTTTTTGTTGATTCACGCAAGGATGTAGAGAGGAGATGGTTCTCTATTAAAACCCATTGGAAAGTCCTGTGAAGTAAAGCTTATACTAGTGCCGCTATCCACAGGCTGCATAGAGGAGATAGGTTGATGTAGGAATGGGGCCATTACACACACTAGATGATAATTTCATAGAGTCCCTAAAGGTTAAAGGATAAGATGATGACCTGATTAAGGTTTCACTACACAACACCTTCAGAACCTTCCAACTATGCCTACTAGGGGCCGCAAGTTGGGTTGTGAGGTGAAAGCCTCACAAAAATCACACCTACAAAAATCCTAGAATACAAGGAAAGGAACTTTTAGTATCGCAAAATGGAACCAAAATGGTTCACATCGGGTTCACCAAAAATATAAGAGAGGGGGACCAACCACATTCAAGGCCCTAGGTCATGGAGGGCCAAGAGCGGAAGGATGCCCTAACTTACCTTAGCTAAAAGGGGTGTTAGGAAATGTGAGACAAGAATGATGAAGACTATAAGGTCCTTCAGCCACTCTACAAAATTGAAACACAAAATGGGGCTAGGTGAGCTAGTTTTTGGGTTTAACTATGTGCCTTAGGAAGCTCTCTGCCCGAGGATGGAAGCACGATTTTGGGATAATAGTGTGGCATGTTGGTGTCTCTTAGGTGCGCTGGCATCCATGTAACCATAGGACTAAAGAAGCAAGGTCAAACACTAGAAAATGGATGAATAGCCTAGCTAACTACTTCTAAAGGGCCAAAACAAAGCTATGAAGTAGGCAAGATATGTACAAATATAATAAAGTTAAATAAACAAAAGTTAAGATGGCAAGAATAATCTCACATAGGTACTAATTCACTAGCTAACTCCAAGCAACACGTCCACCTACACATAATGAAGAGGAAAATTGTTGGGTGGTTGTATATGGGCCTACCTCAATCAGACCCCCGTTAGGTGTTTCCACCTCCATAGATAGCCAAGATAGCAATAATGGAGAAATATATGATAAAGAGAGAAATGAACTAAAGAACATAGAATCACTACAAAAATTGTAGGGTGCTACCTAGCAAATCGTAGAGGAGAGGAGTAGAAAGATTACCACCTCCACCAAGAGCACTCAAGGCTAATGGAGGAGAAAATGAGACAACTCAAGCCTCTATTGCAATGGTGTTATTTCACAATTGCTCTACAGAGTTGACAAAGTGTTGTTGCTATTGCTATGGAGTGCAAGATTGTTGCTCAAATGCTAGAAAGCTTGGAGAGTGATCAAGTTGAGTGCTTAGAAGATGGATTGAAAGCTTAGAGGATGAAAAAGAAGTTGAAAAGCTTGTAGGAGTGAATTTTAATGAAGGATGAAGAAAACAGCCATATTCGAGTCAGTTAGTCGAAGGGGTTGTTACAAATTGACTCCCATTGGGAAGTGTAGTGCCTCTGTAGGCTTTAGATGCAAGAATATACCAGGGACATAAGCACACCACATGGACATATACACATCATGTGGGCATCCCCAACAGTTATTCCTTTGCCGATACACAAAACAAATACCAAGTGGAATGAAGGTAGTGGGCTTATGTGGAATTTAGCCTTTGAATTTGGCTTTCTAAAGTGAAGAAGGGTAAAAGGGGAATTTGCATAAGTGGTGCAAATTTGATCCTATACAAAAGGATGAACCTACTCCTACTAATTCTGAGAAACATGTGAAGGAATGCCCTTCAGAGAAAGAGAAAAATGAAGGTACTATAATCTCTACCCTACATGCTAAACAAAAAAAGAACTATTGGGTTGTTGATAATGGCTATTCACATCACATGGCTGGTGATAAGAGTAAGTTTATTAAACTTGAGAAATATGATCGAGGCTTGGTTATGTTTGGAGATGATACTGGTGCTAAGATTTGTGGGATAGGTTTAGTAAGTTTTGATGGCAAGCATAACACTAATGATGTATACTATGTTAAAGGTTTAAGGCATAATATTTTGAGTGTTCCAAAGATGTGCAGTAAAGGATATAAGCTTGTATTTTAGGATGAAATATGTGAGATCTAGAAAGGATCCAAAACAATAAGTGTTGCAGGAAAGAAATTTGAAGGAAATATCTATCAACTTAAGGGTGCTGATAGACGATGCTTTATGACTCAGATTAATGAAATCTGGTTATGGCATAGGAGAATGTGTCACATGAATTTTGAGAAATTTGGCGAGGATTAGTGCAGTTTAGGTTGTGAGAAATTTACCAAGAATTACAAAGCCTACCAATGCCATGTGTAGGAATTGTCAGTTTGGAAAGCAAGCATGAAGTTATTATAGATCAAAGGAACAATCTACTACTAGACTACTGGATTTAGTTCATATAGATCTCTATGGTCCTACAAGAGTGATAATTCTAAAAGGTGAAAGGTACTTTATGCTTTTGATTGATGATTCTTCTAGATATGCATGGGTTACATTTCTTAGAGATAAAATAGATGCTTTAGATAGATTCAAGACATTCAAAGCTATGGTTGAAAATGAAGTGAATTTGAGGATAAAATGTTTAAGGTTTGATAGAGGTGGTGAGTTCACCTCCCATGAGTTTAATATGTTTCGTGAAGTGAATGGAATAGGAAGATAGTTATTTACTCCAAGAACTCCTCAGCAAAATGGAGTTGTTGAGAGAAAGAATAGAACAATTCAAGAGGCTACTAGATCAATGATTATTGAAGCTAGTTTACGAGAATTTTATTGGAGAGAAGCTATTCACACTACTATTTATGTATTCAATCAAGTTCAAGTAAGAGAAAATAGTACAAAGATTCCCTATGAGCTATGGTATGGAAGAATTCCTACTATTAAGTATTTCAAGGTATTTAGAAGCAAATGATATATTAGAAGAGATGAAGAAAATTTAGGAAAGTTTGATGTAAGAAGTGATGAAGGAATTTTTCTTGGATATTCTACTAGAAGCAAAGCTTACAAATTTTTCAATAAGAGACTAAGAAATATTGTAGAAAGTGCAAATGTCAAGGTTGATGAGATAATGAAGAATTCAATTGATATTGATGGATATGTATCTGATGAACTTGATTGCATAAGAATTAAAGAAATTTTGGAAAAATAGGAAAAGGATGAGCAAGAGAAGAAAAATGAAGAGAATAAAATAGAAGAAGAAGCTTTGATGGTGTCCCCTAAGACACCTAAATATGTGCAGAAGAATCATTTAGAGAATCAGATCATTGGAGACAAAATAAAAGGAGTATTGATAAGAAGCAAAACTATTGTTGATGAAGTAAATCTGTGTTTACTTTTTGAGATTGAACCGAAGACTACAAGTGAAGCATGTAAAGATGAACATTGGATGGAAGCTATGAAGGAAGAACTTATTCCGATTGAGAAGAATCAAACTTGGGAATTGGTCCCAAGACCAACATATAAAACATTATTGGATCAAAGTGGGTATTTAAAAATAAGTTTAATGAGAATGGAGAAGTGGTCAGAAGTACAAATTGGCTTGTGTGTAAAAGTTATTCACAAGTAGAAGACATAAATTTTCAGGATAATTTTCCTTTGGTGGCAAGAATGGAAGCTATAAGGATGTTCTTAGCGTTTGCTACTTATAAATATTTCAAGGTCTATCAGATGGATGTCAAGTCTACATTTTTGAAAGGTGAGCTAGAAGAAGAGGCCTACATGGAACAATTAGAAGGATTTTAGTTATCATATCAATTAGATATGGTGTGCAGGTTGAAGAAGGCTTTATATGGATTGAAGTAAGCTCCTAGAGCTTGGTATGCAAGGTTAGACAAGTATTTGATTCAACAAGGTTTCAACAAAGGTACGATAGATAGTAATCTATACTTCAAAATTGAAAATGACAAAATTTTGATTGTAGTTGTATATGTTTTTGGAGGGTATGAAACTATGTGTAAGATATTTGTGGAAGAGATGCAAGAAAAATTTGAGGTGTCTATGTTTGGTGAGATGAATTTCTTTCTTGGGATGCAAATTAATCAAATAGAGAAAGGGATTTTTATTTCACAATCTAAGTATGTGAAAGAGATGTTAAAGAAGTTTGGGATGGATGGTTCCAAACTGGTATGTACTTCTATGGTGATTGGTTGCAAATTGGGTAAAGATGATGACTCACCTAAGGCTGATTAGAGCAAGTATAGATCTATGATTAATGGGCTACTGTATTTGACTGCTACTAGACCAAATATAATGCATGTAGTTGGTCTTGCAACTAGATTTCAAGAAGATCCTATGGAAACACATGTTGTTGTTAAAAGAATATTTAGATATTTGAATGGAACTCCATATTATAGCTTATGGTATGCTAATGATACTAAATTTATACTAAGTGCTTTTATAGATGTAGATTGTGTTGGATGTGTAGATGACTGAAAGAGTACAAGTGGTGGTGCATTTTTTCTTGGTTGTAGATTGGTAGAATGGTTGAGTAAAAAGAAAGATTCATTTTCTTTATCTATTGTTGAAGCTGAGTATATTGTTGGTGCATCTTGTTGTACACAAGTTCTATGGATGAAACAAACATTGAAAGATATCATAGTGGTGTATGATGATCCTATTTCTATATTCTATGATAACACAAGTGCAATTAACATTTTGAAGAATCATGTAATGCACTCAAGGACAAAGAATATCTCTATCAGGTACCATTTCTTGAGAGAAAAAGTCATGGAGAATGAAGTGAAGCGTGAGTTTGTTTTGACGAAGGATCAATTTGTTGATATATTCATGAAGGCTCTTCCTAAAGATGCTTTTGGGTATCTTTGGGAGAACTTAGGGGTCATTTCCCCTCCCTTCTTAAACTAGATGCATATGGAGATGCATCAATCTAGTGGATTTATAGATCTATCTTTCTTCTGGATTGATGTTTTGGTGGCTACCTCTCAGGGGGATCAAGTAGTGTTAAGTGTTTTCATTGAGAGTATTCTATTTTTAATGTTAAAGGGGTAATAAATGTAAAATATCCATTTCCTTTTCCATTGATGTCAAAGGGGGAGAGAAAGCATGTGAAAATAAAAGGAAGAATGTGAATAAGATTATCTTCTGAGGGGGAGAAACAAAAAGAAAAATCTTGAGAAGAATATTTAGAGAGCTAGTATGGCGTCTTTGATGGTTTTTCACATCATGTGTTGTCATCAATGACACAGGGGGAGATTATTGCAAGTATTGAAGAAGAAGTTTTTGCAAGAATGAAAGTGTCATCATTGATTTCAACTGGTCAATTGATTAGTTATCTACTAGTTTTTGTTGTCATTAGTGTCATGGATGTAGGTTATTGGTTGTATATGTTGAGGATATTGAGAAAATTGTAATGAAGATATGTTGTAGGTGTTCAGTGGTTGCTCTGAGTTTTGCTCCAAGTTTCACCTCTCATGTTTATGTGGTTCAGATATGTTGTTCATGGTTGTTGGAAGCTTCTATATCTAGATTCTTGGCTTCTGATTCATTGTATAGTGCGAGTTATTTTCACCAGTTGTGAACTATATTTTTTATGGTTTTGGTTGAAGTCTAGGAGAAATGTTGTTGGTTCAGATTTATCTTTGATTAAGTCTTATGACTTGTGGTTCTAGAGTTAAGTTGCTATGGCTCTATTGTAGATAATTTTGGAGTTTGGAAGGATTGGATTATGCTAAGGTTTGTGTGTGCTTAATTGTTCTATGTGTTTTACACTGGTTTGGTCGACCTTGTGTTGAACACTACTTTCGAAGTTGGTGAAGTGTGTTGGATCTATTCGGGTACTTATCAATGGTTTTTTTTTGTTGTCCTCATTCTCATTCCCCCTTAGGATGTTTTGGTGCTGACCTAATTTGAATTTAATAAGTGGATGGCTGAATTTGGATATGTTTCAAAGTTGAAGATGGTATAAATGCAGGATGAGTTAGTAAGGAGTGACTGAGTGAGAAAAAAGAAAAAGAGACAAGAGCACAAAGAGAATAGAAATAATTATGAATTAGTATGTGTGTATGATTTGAGTATGGAAAATCAATGCAAAGCCTAAATGTTGAGTTTTCAGAAGTAGTGAGCTGAAGGTGTACTTTATCTTTCATGCATATATATAAGTGGTTGAGAAAATTGTAGTGGATTTCTATATTGCATTGAGATTGTCTTCTCTCTATAACAAATCTTCTTTATATTCTTTATATCTCTATGGTAGTGATCCCTCTAGGTTGTTAGCTCTATAGGATAGTAAGTCCTTGTTTCAGATAATGAGTCCTTGTTCAAGTAGTGAGCCTTTTTCTCTAGGCAATGATCATTTGTAATCAGTTTGATATTATCTATAGTGTGAGTTAATCCTCATCGTGTTTTTTTCCCTCATTGGGTTTTCCACGTAAATCTAGTGTTGTGTTTATGTGATGGTTTTCATTTTGTGCACTTGCACTTAATGTTTAATCATTTTAATCAGAATTGAGTGTTATGATTAATCTAAGATTCAATGAATGTTTCGAAAGTTACTTTGATACAACTAATTTACCCCCCCTCGCAGTTGTATTGTTCAAAAAATAGAGTGTGCAAAGGTCATGTACCACCTTAACACTTGTCACCTTGAAATGATTTGATCCTATCAAGACACCTTATCACCTCAACCAAGAACTGTACATAGTGAGTAAATTATCATGATGATGCTATCATGATGCACCACTATAGAGAACACTCAATATGTCTTAGGCTTCTAAAAGTGGCTCACAATGGGTGGAACTCCATGAACACCATTGGATACTTAGACATCTCCTTAGGGTTCAAAAAACCATAGTCCTCTAGCAAAATTCTAGTACGCTACATGCACATATCAAACTACAACTTTCATTCTCATCCAATTTGTATAGAGCGCTAGAAAATGTCACTTGAGGTCAAACCATTGGGTGATGAAATGCCAAGGTAGGCATCCTACAAACAAAGGGAAGGATTCACATTGTTATTTCTCATCACCCAAGATCACACTAGGTGCAAGGGGAGAGGATATGTAGATAACTCTTTCGGCTAAAATGAAAAATGAAAATGCAAGTTAAAGATATTTCTCATTACCCAAGTTTGCACTAGGTGCAAGGGGAGAGGATACACATCTAAAACTCACCAAACATAGTATACAAAGAAAACACTCATTCATTTTAGGTGCACTAAAATGTAATTGTTTGGTTCATTTTAAGCCAAAAGGAATGTGTAGATTATATGTTCATCTTAAGCCTAAAATAATGATGAAGATTGTTTGTTCATTTTAAGCCCAAAATAAAGATGAATATTTTTTGTTCATTTTAAGCCCAAAGAAAAGGTGAATTCAATTTAAGAACACCAAAATTAAATGTTCCTAAAATTTTAAAGCCCATAGTGATAAAAATCACTAGTTATGTTTCAAACTCCTCCAAACCAAGTTTCTTGCAAAAAATTAGCCTCAAGAAATAGAAAACAACAAATGTTAGGATTAGAAAAATATCAAAAACCAAATCAAATTGATCCCTAAGAATTTAATTATTTGTTTCACCTTGCAAAAGCATTGTACAATTGTGCAAAAGCATCATACAATTGTGCAAAAGCATTAGACTATCAGAAAAAAGTGTCACATTGCAAATTTGTAAAGGCAGGGCAATTTCTTGTAAAAGTGGAGTGGTATACTTGCAAAGGCTAGGCTATATTGCTTGCAAAGGCATGGCTATATTGCAAGGGAATTGGAGTATGGTTGTAAAGGCATTGGAGTATGTACACAGGCCCTAAATTAAGATTTTGGGTTGTAGAAGCATTAGGGTTTGTTGTAAAAGTGTTGGAGCTTGTTGCAAAAGTGTTGGAGCTTTGAAAAAGTGTCAATATTTGAGTTGAAAAGGTGTCACTATTTACAAAAGCATCACTTTATCACTTACAATAGAAACAAAAGATATTAAAAGATAGAAGCATTAGAATATGGAAAAGGCATTGCCATTTGAGTTGCAAAGGCATTGCATTAGAACCTACAATGTCTGACAAAACTCAAAGAAAACAAGTTAGATAGGGACATGGGTCCCACTCGGCATGCCAAAATATAACATGGTTAGTTAAAAGATCAAATGCAAAATAATTGAACTAATAAAATAAGAAAATGATCAAGTTGAAGCCATATTCAATGAGATTTAATCTACAACTTGAGAAAGATTCATCCAAAAGCAATTAAACATTAAATGAAAGCACAATAAAACTATCTAAGATGCAAACCGATGCAATCCCATTGTGGATTAAGTGCAATTGAGGTGGTATGGTGTGGATTGCTCAGTTTTCCTTATCCATATTTGATTTGATGCAAAAGCTTGATGAATTGATAATGGTGGATGAGAATTCACAAAAGGATCAATAGCTCAAGTATGAAATTGGGTAGAGTAAGGGTGCTCAAATGGTTTGTGAATGAAAATTCATGTAAAATGAAGAGTATTTATAGATTTTTGGAATGAATCAATGGTTGAGATTGAAAATGCTAATCAAAGGATGAAATTGGATTAGAGATGAAGACATGAATCAAAGATGAGATCAAGGGTTGATAATGTATAATGAAATGGATCAAGTATTTTAATCAAAATTCCAAAATGTTTGAGACAATAACAAATCCCTTGATTTTAGGAAGCATTTGGGAGATATTTCCATGTGGAGGGAGAAATTTGAATTTGAAAATGGAATATTCCATGAGAATATTCTTGTGCAAGTTGGAGGAATTGGATGAAATATTAGTCAATTAAACAATTTAAGAAATTAATTAATTTTGCAAGTAGAGGAATTTAGAAACTTTAATTAAACAATTAGGAATTATTTAATCAAAGTGGGATTATGACATTTAATTAAATAATTTGCATTATTTAATCAAATGAGAGGAAAATTAGTGTGAAGGATGATGAATTAATCAATTAAAATCAATTATTTGATTAATGAGAGAAAATAGTGAATTTAATTAAATAGAGGAATTAGATGAATTAGGAGAGAAATGGTGTTAATACGTGAAGTCTCAGTGTGTGATATATTCAAGACATTTTTAGATGTCTACAGTAGGAATGATAAGGATCATGGATGTGGAATCATAAGAGATAATCATGGTAAGAACCATAAACATGTATAAAATGTGAGTATGATAAACATAAACATAATATTTATTTTTTAAATTAATATTTTTATTATTATGAGAATTTCATAGTATAATAGGTAAATGTTATAGCCATAAAAAATAAATTCATATAATATAGGAACATAACAAGAGACATAAGAATATAATTAGTGAATATAGTACATAAAAAGTAAGGAAATTAACAAAGAAACTAGGAAATTATAGGAAATAAATGAAATTCATAGGAGATAAACATCATAAATATGTGAACATGGATAAGCATATAATATAGGAAGTAAAGGCATCACACATCAACCATAAATGATATGATCCAAGTGGGAAATAAATCATAAGTCCTAATATAGAAGGTGGAATAACAATTAAAACACACTAAAAATGGCATATAATAAAATATAGAAGGTGAAATGAAAAAAATAGGAACGCAAAAAACATGTGTTATAAAAATAAGACTCACATATATGGAAATAATATAAACTTAGTACATTATACTTATATATATAAAGCATAAGAAAATTATAAGATATCAAATAATGAAATTAGAATGATCCTCATTGAATAGTTCATTCTCATCCAACCAAGTAACATCTATTATATTGAAAAAGGTAATCACCTAATTAATTATTATTAGGTCCTTATTCACACTGGTATGTTTATGTGTACTTAGATCATGTACTTTTTTTGTCTCAAGTCATAGGATTAGAACAAATATCATGATATAATTTAATCCTCATAAAGGGTTTTTAATCCTTTATCAAGGATAATTCATTGTGTATTTATTCAATATTTTATTATTGCATCAATATAATTCTCAAGGCTTGGTATAAAATAAATTTATTTTTCTATCTTCTGTGATAGGGTGTTTTAATTGCAAGCGATTTATGGGAGTTGTGGGGTTCAATCATCAACTCCAACATGGTAGTATAGATCCAAATCTATGATTTCCTATCCATTTTTTGAGAGATTCATCCTTAATAAATCAAATGATATATCTTGTAGAAAAATAGACCTCACTATTCCAACCAAAATACACAAAAATACTAAGATAAATTGTCAATTCATCAAAATCAAAGGTTAAAACTTTTTGAGGAATTTTTTTGGTGGGCACCAAATTTGAGGCCTAAAAATTTGTATAGTTGTACAAATTTTTATGGTCATATAGGTCTCTAATGTTGGGAATAGGATGTCATTTAATTGCAATCCTAAAAATATTTCATGTATCTCCTAAGTCCTTGGAAAGTGTTCCCTAACACTAGGATTAGAAAGAGATTAAATTTGAATTAAATGAACATGTAAATTGAAATTTGCAATTATTTATAAATGATAGGAACGTATGGAGATGCCCAAGAAGAGATCCTACAAAATAGGAGCACATACGGTACCCACATGGAAGGTGGAACCCACCTTGCTTAAGTTAATTGTTTGGAGAAAAGATAACACTTTAGTAATGCATGTAAAGATCCTACAAGTAAGGGATTGATATTTACATGAGTGGAGTTCAGTTCAGTTTAGTTCGGTTTAGTTTAGTTTAGTTCAGTTCAGTTATGGTTCAATTATCTTTAGTTGCATGTAGTTTGTTTGAGTTGAATGCTAGTTGACTTTAGTTGACTTGAGTTGCATGACTAATTACCTCAGTTGTATGAAAGATAATAGGTGATGCATTCAGTTAAGTGGGAATGATCAATAATGCATAATGTTTGCATGAATTGATGGAGAGATATGTTTCAATTAAAAAAGATTGACTTGGACCCACCTTGGGAACCAAAGTTGGCATCTTGGAGTTAACACCTTTTACATGAAAAGATATTTACAAGGCTGAGTTAAGTGGGCCCATTCTTGGGCACCAACTTTGGGGAGAAGATTGGAAGATATTTTCTTGATCAACAATCAGTTAAGTGTTCAGTTTGGGGTGCCTAAATTGAGGAGACTTTGGTTTTGACTTCATGTTACATGATGGAACTCTACTTGCACAAAATAGGAATAGATTTTTAAGAGGATCTTCAAGCTCTTGTAATAGAAAATTCTTCAGATTTTTCAATGCTCATTGTTGTCTATTAATTGCAACAAGTTGAAGAGAGTTTTATCAAAGTTTATTGCAAGTTGTGAAGAAGAATTGTTGAAGGAAAAGGAAGCATATCAATCAAGTATTGATATAGTATTATTGTAATCTTGTTCTAAGGTTATATAATACAAGCACTATTGATTCTCGTGGTGTATTTTTTTCCTGAAAGGGTTTCTCCACATATATGTTGTGTCACTTCTATCTTCTTGTATCATTCTTCTGCATTTTTCTGTCTCTTTCTACAATTGGTAAAATTGATCTAAATAGATAATAATACACAAAGAAATTGCAACAAAGAACACTTAATTAGACCTACATTCTCATAGTTTAATAAGTTTTAAGTTGCATAATTACCTCCATTTTCAACATTTGGTATCAGACCTAACGGTTGGGTAGAGTTTGTGATGCCTTTCTCTTAAAATTTTGAAGGTTTTTTGGCTATAGTGGGAGCTTTTACTATTATGTTATTGCTGATTTTGTAAAATAAGTGTGTTACAATGAGTTATAATTCTTGTTTAGATATTGAAAGATTCAATGGATCTAGTTATGAGATGTGGAAACTAAAAATGGGGGATCTCCTTGATGAGAGATATCAATGGTTAGTTTTTTGTAATAAGACAAATATATAAGTTGAAAAACCAACTTCACAATCCCCAAGAATCACCTGCAAGCAATCACCTATCACATGCAACATATATTTAGAACAAAAAATAAGAGATGTTATGTAAACCCTCAAAGCCAATATGTGCAAGAAAAAACAATAATAATGATTATTGAAAGTAATTGTTTTACAAATAATACAAAAGCCTTCAAAAAGGAAATCATGCAAAAAGAAAGACATGCACAACCTAATCTTGTCTTGAGCAAAAATAACTCATGAATAAGGATAATAATTAGCCTAAAATAGTATGCGTAGTAACTTATGAGCAAGTGTAATTAAATAATTAATTACACCTCCCCCATAAAGTGCAACTTAGGGAGAAGCAATTATTATGCAAGAGATGAGTCCGACGAAAAGGCGATTAGGTACTCATTTACAAATGCAATGCAAACTAAATCAAATGGGTAAAGGAGAAAACCACATGGGAACAAAACTCCTCCCCAAAATAGAATGCAAAAACAACTAAGTGATGAAAGATGGAGGACTCCATAAGACCCCCCAAGGACACCATCAATCACAAAGATATGAGAGAGAACCCCCCATAAGAGAAGAAAAACATATCCCCCTAGAAAAACTCCAATAAGTGAAGAAACCCTCCTGAAAGAGTGAGAGGGAAGAGGCCAAATGAATGCAATCTGGAAGGTGTAGGTGTAGCCCAAGATGTCTCCACAGAAGAAGGTGTGACCTCAACAAATGAAGAATTCAAAGTAGGTGAAGACTGAATAGAAACCTCCAGAGATGGATGATCAATTGGATCCTGCTGCACCAAAATAGAAGAAGCCACATCGGTGGCCACGCCAATAGAAACAGGAGGGGGAGGGGATGGAATGGAAGGCTCGAGAACAAGATCCAAAGTGAGAACACCAATGTTCAAGAAGCCAAATCTCTCCTCTGAATGATGATGCACACTAGAAGTGTGAGGAAGAGCTGTAGGAATAGAAGCACCATCAGTAGAAAAATCGGTGAAGGAATACAACCAAGATGAGTGATCCACTATCCTAGTAGCAATAACTACTCTACTCTCCAAGTCTCTAATGATAACCAAATCAAGTGTGAACTCCACAGATCTCCTAGTGCCTCCATGTGTGATTTGTTAAATGGAAAGAAGGTTGTTTGTCAAGTGAGGGAAACACAAGACATCCTGAAAGGAGTGGTCCCCAAAACTAATAGACCCCTTCCCTGTAACACTCATGTAAGTGTTGTTTCCCATAAAAATGGGAGACATAGTGCAAGGCTCAAAGGAAGTGAACATAGACTGTGAAGATTCCATATGATGAGATGCCCCTGAATCTAGAATCCATCTCCTTGATTCACTACTTGAAGAAGCACAAAGAGCATGTCCCTTCATATCTGATGAAGTATGTAAACTAGATGTGTCCCAGTCATGCTACTTTGAAGAAGAAGAATGAGGAGAAGAAGATGATGTAGACATCCTAGAAGGAAAATCAATCTGATGTTTTTGAAGAAGATGCTTCAACTCATCAATGTCCTTCTTGTAACAATTATGTTTTGCATGTCCTTCCCTCTTTCAATATGCACATGTATTCTTCTCCTTCCTAGATGATTTCACCTTAGAAGAGGAGGATGAATATGAGGACTCCTTTTGCTACTCATAAGGCTTGGAATCCTTTTGTTTATGTTTCTTTCCTTCACCTGTAGAAGCCTTTTGATCTATGGGCTCCTATGATGCAATAAGTGCTTGTGATGAAGAAGGTTTCACCATGCCCATGCTAGCTAACTTAGCTTGCTCTCTAGTGAGATATCAAGCAAAGTCATCAAGAGATGGCATAGTGAATCTCATACCAAGTTCACCCTAGTGGCATAAAAGGTAGATACAAAAACTAAATAATTTGGTCCAAGCTTCGAAAGAATGGACAATATCAACTCAGAGTCTTCCTTCTGAACACCACACTATGAAAAATTTAATCTAAGAGAATTGAGTTTGGTGAAAAAATCTTGGATGCTATCAAAATCCCTAGGATTTAAGCCAATAATCTCATTCTCTAACTAAAACCCTCTTATAGCATCCTACTTCCCAAACAAAGACTCTAAAGTGGTCCAAATCTCATTGGGTGTAGTGCAAGACTCAATGTGAAAAAGAAGGTCAGAAGAAAGAGATAGACATAATGTACCATAAGCTTCATCACACCTATTAAACCACTTTCTCTTTTCAGTAGCACCTATAGGTTCAATTTTTGTACCCATGGTTACCTTGTACAACCCTTTGTGTTTCAAATGAATCTCCATTTGTTTTTTCCGACCAAAATAGTTGAATGGAGTAAGGGGTGCAATTTTATGTGTATCCATGATAGAAAACACCATATACTCTCAAATTAAAAAATGCTTGTTGATCTAAAAAAAATAGATTGATTGCATGCTTCCTAACAAAATAACTAAAAAGTTAAAGGCTGAGATCAAATAGTGATATCAGATACCTAGTAAAAAATATGAAAAAATAGGTTTGAGATATGTGTAGAGAATTGAACTAGCTTTCCAACACCTAGTTGTTTTTGAAAATCAAAGTCAAAACACAAAATTTACACCTCCCAAAGTGAAAACAACAACTTTTGGCTTTGACAGGTGAAAAAAGCATCAAAACTGAAAAATCAAGAAATCAGACCTCCACCACTGCAAAGAGCGTCAAACCAGTTTTCTGACGATATCTCATTTTCAAAAAGAGACCTCCCTTTGCAAAAGTTATGAGCAAATGAAAAAAAGGCCTGTAAAAGGCACTTTAAATGCTAAACAGGTGCAAAAAAATAGCTCCTCTCTGGCCCTCGGTTATGCATGTGACTGTCGGTGGGGCTGAAGGAAAAAAAATCCATCATTGCTTAGGTGCTAGGGCTTGGTCATCAATATGAACATGGCTGAGGCTGGACTCTTGGGAAGGTAGGAGCACTGGCTCCTAGTCCTAAGTGACCACCAACTTAGCAAAACATGTCTACGGGGGCTGAACGAATAGCAGGTGTCAGAGAAGGTGGCACCGTTGAGAAAGCTGAGTGGCGGGTGGGGAAAACGGTGGCCGCTTGGTGGTACTGGGGTGGTAGTGGTCAAATATACTGGTTGCGCAGGAATCCCTACAATCTTTTTTATTTATTTTTTTAAAAAAATTCAGCCTCAATTTGCATGCTTTGGGGCTGTACGGCCTTGGGGCTAATTTTTTTTCCTTTTTTTTCAACTTTCACCAAAATTGATGAAACAAAAGGCATTTCTAGGGTTTTTGGGTGCTTTGATCATGATGGCGATGTCTGTTTGACCCAAAAATGCATATAAAGATTGTGTACCCCCAGGTCCACAAAAAAATAGCCTAGCTTCAAACCCTTGCATAGATGAAAATGTTGTGAGAGAATATCTTCAAATCATGAACATGAAGCAACAAGTCTGGAGCTCTAATACCATGTAGAAGTTGAAAAACCAACTTCACAGTCCCCAAGAATCACCTGCAAGCAATCACCTATCACATGCAACAAATATTCAGAATAAAAATGAAGAGATGTTTTGTAAACCCTCAGAGCCAATATGTGCAAGCAAAAACCAGAATAATGATTATTGAAAGTAATTATTTTACAAATAATACAAAAGCCTTCAAAAAGGAAATCATGCAAAAAAGCAAGACATGCACAACCCTAATCTTATCTTGAGCAAAAAGATAGCTCAACAAGATAAGGATAATAATTAACCTAGGAAATAAAATATGCCTAAGTAAACTTATGCTAAAGTGTAATTAAATAATTAATTACACCAACAAATAAGTCACCTACAATGACGTCAGATGAGGATTGGGCTAATCTTGATAAGAAGGCAAGAGGGACCATAAGATTATGTCTTGCTGATGTTGTTCTCTTGAATGTTTCAGATGAAACTACCACATATGAACTATGGAAGAGGATAGGTGATATCTATCAAACCAAAAGTCTTACTAATAAGTTGTATCTAAAAAGACAGTTGTATTATTTAAAGATGAAAGATGGTGTTTCTATTGCACATCACTTAAATGATTTTAATTCGATTCTAAGTCAGTTAGCATCTATAGAAGTAAAGCTAGAAGATGAAGATAAATGCATTTTGTTACTTTGTTCTTTACCAGAATCTTGGGAAAATCTAATTGTTGCTATAAGTGGTAGTGGTGCAAATCCTAAGATGGACAATATAATTCCTACTCTCTTATCATAGGAGATGAGGAGGAAGTCTAAAATGGGAATCCAAGATGCCTTGTTTGTAAGAGGTTGGCCTAAGGAAAGGGAACCTAAGGGAGACAAGAAAGGAAATGGTAAGTCCAAAGGATGGTCTAAAACCCCTGGTAAGAGTAAGGTAAAGTGTTGGAAGTGTGGGAAACCTAGACATGTAAAGAAGGATTGTAAGAACAAGAAAAAGAGTTTTGATGCTTCTACAGAGAAATCCTCAGATGACAGTAATGATGCATTGGTCATTTCATCTAATATTGTTTGTGATAACTCTTGGCTTATTCATTCAAGTTGCTCCTATCATATGAATCCTAACAAGGAGTGGTTCACTAAGTATACTGCATATGATGGAGGGAATGTCTTCTTTGGAGATAATAGCACAACAAAGTTTTTGGGAAAAGGAGAGGTAAAGTTGTGTTTCAAAGATGGTAGGGTTAAGACCCTTAATGATGTTTTACATATTCCAGGACTTGCTAGAAATCTACTTTATGTATCTAAGTTCAATGACTCTAGAATGCATGTGAAATTTGACAAAGGTGGTTGCAGATTGGTGAAAGGGAATATGGTGGTTGCTAAAGGATCTTGGATTGGGACTTTGTTTAAGCTTAATACCTCCAATTTGAATAAATCATCCAATGTAACTAAAGCTGAAAATACATGTATGTTGTGGCACCATAGATTGGGTCACATTGGTGAAAAAGGTCTTAGGACCATTCTTAATAAGAAATTGGTTGATGGTATTGCTGACTATAATATTGGAAAAAATGATTTTTGTGAGCGTTGTGTGTTTGGAAAGAAATCTAGATCTTCATTTCCTAGTGGAACAAATAAAGCTAAAATATTATTAGAGATTATTCATTTAGATGTAATGGGCCCTATGGATATTGACTCTATTGGAAAATCTATATATTATGTCACATTTATTGATGATGTCTCAAGATACACTTGGATCTATTTTATGCATAACAAATCTGATGTGTTTAATAAGTTTAAAGAATTTAAGGCTTTGGTTGAGAAACAATCAGATCATAAGATAAAAGTGGTGAGATCAGATAATGGTTGTGAATATTGTTCTAAGGAATTTGATGATTATTGTAAGCATGCAGGAATTGTGAGACAAAAAACTACTCCATATACACCTCAACAAAATGGAGTAGTAGAAAGGATGAACCAAACCTTAATGGAAAGAGCTAGGAGTATGTTGAGTAGTGCTAAGATAGATCAATTCCTTTGGGCTGAGGCTATAAGTGCTTCTTATTATTTAATCAATAGATCCCCTAGTTCATCTATTGAAGATAAAACTCCTTATGAAATGTGGTTAGGTAGGAAACCTAGTGTTGCACATTTAAGATATTTGGTTGGAGGATTTTGTTCATGTGTTTAATGAAAATTGATCTAAGTTGGATCCAAAAGCAAAGAAATGCATATTCATAGGTTATGGTGAAAATGTAAAAGGTTACAAGCTTTGGAATCCTCTAATCCAAAAAATTACTATATCTAGAGATGTGATTTTCAAGGAATTTAGAGCTTATTCAGGAGAAGAACAACAAAAGGATAAGGAAACTTCTCAAACAATGCATTTTGAGATAAATACTGAGAAGCATGAAGATGCACATGTTGAAGAAAAATTGGATGGATTGGATGAGAAGATTTCACAGAGTTCTTTTGAGATAGATGCAAATGATGAGAATATTGATGAACAAGAAGAAACCCCTTTGAGAAGATCCACAAGACAACATAATCCCATTGATAGGTATAGCCCACTTGATTTCCATTGTATATTTTCTTTGATGAGTACTAATGATGAACCTAGATCTTATAGGGAAGCTTTGTCTTCAGATGAGAACAAACTTTGGTCACAAGCTATGCATGAGGAAATGAAATGCTTGGATACTTGTGAGTTTTCCCAAAGGAAGAAAGGTCATTGGTTATAAATGGATATTTAAAAAGAAAATTCGAGCAGATGGTAATCTTGAAAGGTACAAGGCTAGATTAGTAGCCAAGGGTATCTCCCAGAGAGAGGGAGATGACTTTAATGAAATCTTCTCTCCTATTACCAAATTAACTTCTATTAGATTCTTTTTATCTATTGCTACTACTTATGATTCTGAGATAGAGCAAATGGATGTGAAAACTATTTTTTGCATGGGGATCTTGATGAGGAGATTTATATGAGGCAACCTAATGGTTTTTTTGTAAAAGGAAAAGAAGAATTGGTTTATAGGTTAAAGAGATCTTTATATGGATTGAAGCAGTCACCTAGAATGTGGTACCAAAAGTTTGATGCTTTTGAATTGAAAATTGGTTATGTTAGGAGTGAGGAAGGTCATTGTGTTTACATAAAATGTATTGATTATCAGCTTTTAAATATTATCTTGTATGTTGATGACATGTTTATTGGTAACAAAAAGGTAATGATCAAAGAATTGAAAGCATAACTCTCTAACACATTTGAGATGAAAGATCTAGTGGCTGCAAAATATATCCTTGGTATGGAGATCAACAGAGATAGAGGTAACAAAAATCTTTGCTTAAGTCAAAGAAACTATGTTGATACTATTTTGAAATAGTTTAACATGTAGGATAGTAAACTAATTAATATTCCTTTACCAGTTGGCATGAAGTTAAGTTTAGACATGAGTCCAAAATCTGATTTTGATCATGAGGAAATGTCTAAAATTCCATATGCTAGTTCAGTTGGTAGCTTGATGTATGCAATGGTTTGTACAAGAACAGATATAGCCTAAGCAGTGGGAGTTCTAAGTAGGTTTATGTCTAACCCTGGTAAAGAACATTGGAATTATGTTAAGAAGGTGTTTAGATATTTACAAGGTACTTTTGATTACTGTTTGGTTTATCATGGTGCTAATGATATTGATATTATGCACAAATCATTGGACATACAAGGTTTTATTGATTCAGATTGGGCAAGAGACTTGGATAGTCAGAGGTTGACAAGTGACTATGTGTTTACTTTGGAGTTGTGGTTAGTTGGATGAGTAAGAGGCAGCCCACAATTTCTTTGTACACCATAAAAGTAGAGTATATGACTACTACACATGCCTCTAAAGAGGCAGTTTGGTTACAAAGACTTGGGAAAGGTATTGGTTTTAATTGCAAGAAAATTAAACTTGAATGTGATAATCAGAGTGCTATTTGTTTAGCCAAAAATCCTATGTATCATGCTCATACAAAGAATGTTGATGTTCAATATCACTTTGTGTGAGTAATGGTTGAGAGTGGGAAGGTATTGATTGAGAAAGTTGACACTTTGATCAATGCTACAGATTATCTTACGAAACTAGTTCCTATAGATAAGTTCTCTTGGTTGAGGAAGGCCATTGGCCTTGAGTCCTGTACTTGATTTATAATAATGATTCTTTGTTTAGAATAATTTTAATGTATAATGTCAAGTGGGAGAATGTTGGGAATATGATGCCATTTAATTGCAATCCTAAAAATATTTCCTGTATCTCCTAAGTCCTTGGAAAGTGTTCCCTAACACTAGGATTAGAAAGAGATTAAATTTGAATAAAATGAACATGTAAATTGAAATTTGTAATTATTTCTAAATGATAGAACATGTGGGGACACCCAAGAAGAGCTCCTACAAAATAAGAGCAGATGGGGCGCCCACATGGAAGGTGGAACCCACCTTGCTTAAGTTAACTGTTTGGAGAAAAATAACACTTCAGTAATGCATGTAAAGATCCTACAAGTAAGGGATTGATATTTACATGAGTGGAGTTTAGTTTAGTTTAGTTCATTTCATTTTAGTTTAGTTTAGTTTAGTTCAATTATGGTTCAATTATCATTAGTTGTATGTAGTTAGTTTGAGTTGGATCTTAGTTGACTTCAGTTGACTTCAGTTGCATGACTAATTTCAGTTAAATGGAGATGATCAATCATGCATAATGTTAGCATGAATTGATGGAGAGATATGTTTCAGTTAACAAAGATTGACTTGGACCCACCTTGGGCGCCAAAGTTGGCATCTTGGAGTTAACACCTTTTGCATGAGAATATATTTACAAGGCTCAGTTAAGTGGGCCCATTCTTGGGTGCCAACTTTGAGGAGAAGCTTGGAAGATATTTTCTTGACCAACGATTAGTTAATTCTTTAGTTTGGGGTGCCTAAATTGAGGAGACTTTGGTTTTGACTTCATGTTACATGATGGAACTCTACTTGCACAAAATAGGCATAGATTTTTGAGAGGATATTCAAGCTCTTGTAATTGACAATTCTTTGGAGTTTTCAATGCTCATTATTGTCTATTAATTGCAGCAAGTTGAAGAGAGTTTTATCATAGTTTATTGCAGGTTGTGAAGAAGAATTGTTGAAGGCAAAGGAAGCATATCAATCAAGGATTGATATAATATTATTGTAATCTTATTCTAAGGTTAAATAATACAAGCACTATTGATTCTAGTGGTGGATTTTTTTCTCGAAAGGGTTTCTCCACATATATGTTGTGTCACTTCTATCTTCTTGTCTCATTCTTCTACAATCTTTTGTCTCTTTCTACAATTGATTAAATTGATCTAAATAGATAATCATACACAAAGAAATCATAACAAAGAACACTTACTTAGATCTACATTCTCATAGTTTTACAAGTTTTAAGCTACATAATTACCTCCATTTTCAACATATACCATTGTAGTACTAGGGTCTCCACAAATTTTGTCTCCTATTATTTAATGGCAATAAATAATTTAAAACTAGATATTTTTTGTAGAAGCAATATCTATAGAATTTGGTGTTTTTAAAAAATTAGTAGTTATTAAAAAAGTAATGGGTGGTTTTAAGGTTTATTATTGGTGTCATTGATCACCATTATTCTAGCTCTTTGAAAAAAATTATATAAAATTTAGAGCTCTAAAAGAGGGTCATATGGGGTGTTAAACATGTAATCCCCACATGTTTTCCGCCTTGATATGTCTTGTATTTGACATTGTTTTTTGATCATGTATCATGGGATCCATAGGTTGCGCTTGTGCTTATTTTATTGAGTACTATGTGGTGTGCTTGAACTACCTACACGTTTCAAGATGGTGCTCCTCAACATGTCGATTGTTGGTGCTTTGGTTTTATCGTGATGCATTTTTAGCCAATGTGTAAAGTTCCTTGTGAGGACTTGATGCATTTTATTATTGTTGTATTCCTAGAGATTAAGGAATGTTATACATTATATTTTTGGTTATAAGAGCTCTTCATTTCATAGATATTAGTATCTGTATCATGAGTATATAGTTTATATTATGTGGAACCCTATTGGATGTTTGTATGTGCTACATTTATTATATTGAGAAGGTATTCTTAATGTGTACATTGAGTCGATACTATTGAACACCTAGAATACTAGGAGTGGGGATGAATCAATATTATTTTAAACCACTTAGATTTTTAAGCATTCAATACTAATCATATTCAATTTTCAATAATGAAGGAAAGCATGAAAACAACCAACAACACCACAAAACACATGATTTTTATGTGGAAAACCCAAAATGAGAAAAAACATGGTGAGGATTAGCTCACAATATATTATAACTGGTTATAGTATATTACAGAAGTGCTCACTATAGGTGGAATCACTATCTAAGTGGAATCATTTCCCACTAAAAGAAGAAAAGATCGAAGAGATTGTGGCACTCAACCAAGATTTGAACTATTACAATTACATCTAACATATGCATGAATTACAATTCCTTTGAGGCTCATAATATAGAATTTACACACTTCATACTAAACTGAATTAGTACTCTGATCTACTCTCATTCACCTTATATTCACACAACTTGCATCAACTTATATTTGTCATACACACACACACTTCAAAACATGAAAAAGATCTTACATATATATTTGATTCATTCATAAACACCTATAATTTCAATTAGGTCAACCTAATTGGATGTAATATACAAAATACAATCTACTGACTAAATAACCATACATGCTTCACACCAAGATTCAAAACTCATAATAATTTAAAATAGGTCGGCATGAACCCAAAATAGCACCCACATAATGGATCAATAAATATTCAAAATCTGCAGTACACAAAATTCATTAGGTTGGCACTGGTAAAGACCTAATACAAAAGTTTTCCAATTGTAAAACCACATTCAAACATATAGACCTCCAAATACTAGCCATTTGGAATACATACTCTACTGACACTTGTCAACAACTCCACAAAATCAAAAAACCAAATTCCAATCCACAGAGAAATATGAATTCATCAAAATATATGCATTGAGCTGTAAAACACATGTTACTACCAAGTCAATACACTATAACTCATTACTTTAACACCAAGAGCCAAAACAAGATGAAATTATGGATTTAGGTTCCTCTATCATCCAAAAACACTATATCAAAGGCACAAATCAAGATCTTCAATAGCGGACCAATGCGGACCCAAAAACCAAATGCCATGTACACAAAATCACCTATATTGGAACTTAGTCAATTTCCATATTGTTAGTGAATGGAATGGCTCTTAATAAATATATTTAAATAATGAATCCAAACCCAAATTCAGCACCAATTGAAATCTTCTAATAGCTTTGAAAAGTCCACAATTGCATTTGTGGCTTTTCTTTGAATTTTGTCGAGGTACAACTCCCTCACTAGATTTTCAATGAATTAGTCTAATTTAAAGAAGATGTGTGTGATTTTAACCAAAAATAAGAAAAGGTGACTAATGCTAGCTCATAAATATGAAACTAACGCGGAAGCAGAGACCCCATCCATTCATAACAACACAAAGATTGAAAACTTGTGACTATCAAATCAAATCAATGAAAATAAACCAGACTGCAATAAATGAATGTTATATAGTTCATATTTCAAAGGAGGCATAGCTATATCGTACACATGATACAAAGATCAACATACAAAGCATCATTTAATTCATAACACACATATTATAAATTATTACAGTCTGCAATAAATGTTTATTCCTTCTCGATAACACCCTCAGGTGTATCCAAAAGAAGGTAAAGTTTTTTTTCATCCTTTACAATTTCAAATTTATAACATGGCCAAAGCCATTGGATAGGCACCAAAGTTTTTACTAAAGAAGCAACTTCTTGTATTCCAAGCGTTTCATGGGAAGTTGGTCAGAATAATTGAATTTTGCAGAGGAATAGGTATCGGCAAAGAAAATTGATCATAATCCCACCAACAGTCGCCAGAGGACCAATTATTTCACCAACCATTAAGGCAAAGCATAGGAATATCAAGCGGTGGAACATGTGAGTTGTTTGATGGGAAATTATAATTCAAAGCAATGTAATCCAACCATAAATGTGACTTAAATTAACATCTTATCAAGCTTAGGAGAATGCACCCATGTCTAACCAAAACTCTATAAATTCAACTAGTGTCACCTTTCTTCCACAATCAGTTGCATTGAATATGGAAAGCTCTCAGAGTGATGGAAATTATGCCAATGACTACATCATCCTAGAGGAAATTGAGTGTAGTCCACTGTTTAGGCACACTTTCGACCAATTGAAATAAGTCTTCATAGTGCAGAGTGAGGTGGAGGAAGAAGTGCTCTAGAGCATCCTTAGCGAGGCATTTTTGAGCTAGGCCCATGTGCATAACACAACTATGCTGGAGCACTTCATCTATACATTCATCAAGACTTCTGGCTATTGTGACTGGGGTGTGAGAACACTAGAGTGCCTAGTGAAACCCGAATTTCATCATCGTGTCAAGGTGGAAATTAATGGGATTAGCTACTATTCCAAAAGTGGATTAATAGCTAACACTATCTGTATTGCGTCTTCCATTCAAGATGAGACTCTGGAGGAGGTCGTGGCTCTTCTGTGCATAGGAGTGGTGAGGAATGATATGGAACTGTTCAAACAATTCCTTCAGTTGCATGAAAATCAGCTATCACGAGCTCAAATTGAATGCCTATAGATTGTCACTGAGGGCATTTGTGTCTTGATGTTTGCTTTGTCCACCTAAGAAGAAATATCTCTTTTGTCTTTTTTTTGTGTCCACAACTTGAATTTCATAGTCAAACCAGACAGTTTTTGGCAATGCCAGTGCAATGTAAAAATGTTTATATATATAAATAAAATATCTCTTTTTGGTACTACTATGTCTTTACATGTATGGCTTCATTTGTTTCCTATTCATATCATGCTTGGAAAATGTTGGTTTCTTTTTTGTATAATATATTAGTTAAATGATTAGATTGACTGCTATTAAGTTAATCACTAAAACTCTTCTAGGAGGAAAAATAGGTGGTTCGCAAAACTTAATAAAACCCTACACAGGTTTGAAATAACCTAAAGAATGGTGCCTGAGGCATGACGTGCAGGTGAAGTTTTTAAATTTTGACACAACCTGTCAATCAATTTTCCAATATTCGTATGTCCAATTTTGGAGGAAAGGAAAGTTAAAAAGTGGTGAGAAAACATTGCTTAATGAAGGACAAACAATACAAGTGGTAAAATGAGAGGTTTGACAAACACAAAAAACCTCGCCCAGGTTTGAGAAGAATAACAAAATATTGTCCAAACATAAATTAAGTATAGGGCTTAGGCGGAAAGAAAAATAAAAACCCAAATAGAAGTTAAGGGAAACTTTCATGGGTAACAGT
Organism: Sequoia sempervirens; assembly: GCA_007258455.2. Taxonomy (NCBI): domain Eukaryota; kingdom Viridiplantae; phylum Streptophyta; class Pinopsida; order Cupressales; family Cupressaceae; genus Sequoia; species Sequoia sempervirens. Next base: position 972,217,496 of record VDFB02281492.1, read on the forward strand.
GGCTCTAACTGGGGACAAGGACTACAAAGGATGAAGTAATGAACCAAAAATCATGAGCATGAACTAGTCCTTTCTATTGGGCATAGAGTCATTGAGAAGGAGCAAAAGCAAGCCAAAAACAAAACAAAGCAGGGAAGGAAAGTATCTAAATTACCATCACAACAAAAATCCTACTATGTACACGGTAGGAAGACCCTACCTCAAATGATCCCCAAGATAATCATGCAAATCCATTAATGAGCTGGGAGAAATAGCAATCTATGTGGAACAACGCTTGGTGACTGATAATCATATGCACAACCAACTGCCAAATCGTGACTGCTGCCATCAAATAAATAAAACTAACACCTTGTAAAGACTTTCTAGATAAAGTCTTATGCTCAAAAATCCATTCCTCATTGTATACTTTAACAATCAAATGACTCATACCAGCATTTCCTTGCATAAAATCACCAAAATCTACCTATGCAATGTCAGTTGTAATATCATGTTGCACTTGATTTTTTGGATAAAAGGAAACCAGCCCTCGAATTGGACATCCCACATACAAACTATGAGATAAGGAAACTTCTTGGTCACTACATGTGGAAGTAATTTCATTGTTTAAAAGTTTAGGACCCCAATTTGTAGTCTCATTTTCTATTGCCTTTCCTTCAAGAATTTCATCAACAAACTTAGACACTTCATAGTCAGGTTGCAAACTAGAAGAAAAGGTGTTCGAGAATTCAGTTACCTCTTGGAGATGATTTTTATTTTCATCTTCAATTGGACAATGCATATTAACATCTCCAAAAGTGAATGTCTCTTTCTTTGATAACTTGTTGGCACATTGAGTTTCAAATTTTATTTTAACCTTACATCCCCCAAAATTTTTCCCAGTACCTAGAAAATTACTACTGGAAATAATACTATCCTTATCCTCATCATGTTTTCTCTCAGTCTGATCACTTTCATGAAGGGTAATTTCCCTTATAGACCAATACGGAGTAGGAATTGGTCTATTTTCCACTTCTGATTGAACACTAATCTCATCTTTCCTTAGTGAAAAACTAGTATTTTCATCATCCTTCCTTTGATTATATTCAACCTCAGCCTTTGATAAACAACATTCCTCCTCTAACATTAATTGATTTTCTAAATTTGTGAAAAGAGGGTTATCATGCATTTTGAATTCATTAAAATTAAAGAGAGGGTTAGAATGAATTGACCACAATTATTTCTCTTGAAAATTATCATTCCTAGAACCATCATTTCCTTTCAAACTTAAACATGTGTCTTTACTCTCCATTTCTTCAAAGAGGAAGACTTCATATTCTGGAGTAAGAAGAGAAGTCAATGCCAAATCATTCAAAATAGCTTTAGAAAGAGAGAATTTATCTAAAGGAGGGGGTGAAGCTAACGATGATCTTCCTTGTGGCTCATCATCTTCATCATCACTAGATGAAATGCAATCACTTTCAATTTCAAATGAAGTATATAAATTCAAAACTGAATCATTACAGAGCTAATTTTGTCCTTCACTAAGCTACTGCATGTTATCAAGAATTGTTAAATTCATGTCTTCTACAATAGGGCGACATTTAATTGGAAGCTTAGGAAGTGTCTTATAGCTGGTTCTAAGCTTCATATTTGAACTTAATTTCCACTTACCTATGGCGATAAAATCATCTTCAACCTTCACTGCCTCCAACTGAGCTTGCTCGATCCCTTAAATTTTATCTCTTTTAAGTACTAATTGTATATCTGACTCTAGAGTGGAAATGAATATATGGTACTAAATTTTTGCACTTGGCTTTTCTAGGGTAGGAATCTTTTTGAATAGATCGATTGAAATAGTAAACAAAATCCCTCATTGTTTTAGCTTTTTTTTTTCATGATTTAAAAGAAAAGACATAGGGTAGCTGCAATATCCATTGGGATTTCATAGCATTGGAGAATTTTTTTCTTAAGAACATGCCACCCAGTAATGCTCCCTTTTTCAAGCCCTCTATAACATTCTACCACTTTTTCAATCAGACTGCCAGTAAAAATTCTTACAAAAACTTCTTCTTGAATTCCTAAAATTGCACTTACAACTGCTTTTTAGGAAACCCCTTCCAGGAACCTTGGGGAAAATCATGGTAAATTGTGATAAAGCATGGGGGCCAACTTGATTACACCAAAGTTTTGAAGCCATAAAAAAATAGACAGAGTTTCCAACTCACACAGAGTAAAATTAAGGAAAGAAAATTACTGTGGTAGATGAGCCAGAGGTGGATTCTGAGGTTGACATGCAGGTGGGTGCCTTGGTTGATGCAGTGGTGGGTTTGGCTGACAATTATGATGATGAGGAGGGTCATTGTAGTATTTGAATATCAACCTTGGGGGTTGTTCAATCATAGGTGCAGGCAGTCATTGGGCTCTTTCCTCTTATTCCTCCAAGAAAAAAATTACTCGCATATAATCTACCACGTTCCTCCTATATCTCCACGTGAGTGTATTTAATTGTGATATGATGTCTTCTTGCTTTTATTTGACCCAATCTATTAGCTCTCAAAAATGCAGGTTGAATGCCCCAAGAGGAAGCCAATCTCTTGATATGCTTTAGGGTAATAGACAAGGTCAAGAGAACTCAACCTTCTACTCTTTAGGTGCTGCTAACCTAGGTAGGTGTACCTTTTGAATTGTGTAGACTTATCTTATGATTATCCTTCTGAAATGCTTTGTCCACAATGGCAGATGACAATGAACAAATTAAATCCAACTTGATAGCAATCTTCTAATCTAAAATCTAAAATACTTAATTAATGGATATAAAGAAGCTGAGTGAATTCAAATGATGAAATTGCAGAGACCAGTGCCTTATTGGGTATGCGAAGTCAACTGAAATCATAATGAGCAGCACTCTCTAGAGGAAACTCAAATTATCTGGCATACATTCTATTTACAACTTGTATAAACATGCAACATTGTAACTACTAAGCTCTGCTTTAATAATCCAAATGAATCTCTCTGATTATTGTGATCAGCTAAAAGGATTTAATCTTTTCTTGAAAGAACCAATCAATTAACCACATAGGTACAACAAATGTGCACTGATGAATTGAATATAAACTTGTTACATTAATTTAAACAACCAGAAAGAATCCATATTGGAGACAGCGTAGCAATATTTTCATTAAATTCAATAGATAATTGACACCAAAATGTGCAGCAACATCAATTAACTTTCATAAATACCTCCAAATTAAAAACATTCATCATAGTCTCTGATTTGATAAATCTATTGTATTGTATCCATCAGAATTTCCTCTTGTATATCGAATATCTAATAGATTATCCCTTTTACGATTACAAAAAATGCCTATTTATACACCAGCATGAGAAAAACATATCAAATTGTAAGACCAAGTCGGCCTTCCACAGAATTTGGGCTCTGATCATGTTGTCCTACATTGGTTATTAAACATCTACATTTTTTCCACAACATTTGAATTTCTATTATTCATCAGTGAGACAATCGACAAGACATATTGTTAACTATGTCGAAGGAAATTCAATCGCTAATCATCCCGTGTTCACTATGCTCATGTTCATTGTGACATGTCTGAGTCAAGGAGATATCCCATAGATATGTTTCACTGATATGCCCACATACCACCTATATCTCGCTATATCATTTTTTTCATCACACTGAAGTCACAGAGTACTCATATGTTCCTTCATTGTGACACTGTGACATTGAGGAGACAACATAGCGAACCCACTATGTCAGGCTGAAGGTCATTTATCATTCCAAGTCGCCAAGACATAAGAAGTCTTTCACCAAACTGCACCATTTGTTTCAACTACTTCTCTATAGCTCATAGATATCGGGGAGACCCTATGTCGATCATACAATGTTTCACCGAAGGCACCCACTTATTCATATGTCACTGTAACAACCCCATTTTCATGGCGACAAAGCGACCTCAACAATCCATTCGGTGAGACCCCGGGCACCTCGCCAAGACCACACACCGAAACAAATAGGTCACACTGAGCAGTTATGTTTTGCTCCATTCACTTTCATCAAGACATTTTGGCTTTCTCACCGACAGAGACCTCATTGTGCTATTGGCGAGACATAATGATGTCGGGGAAACCTCATGTAGAGTTCTCTTGTTCCACCGAAAGTTACCCCGAGCTAGCCCTTTGTTCGCCAAGAGAAAATAGATCTCACACCGAAGGCCATTTGAAAGAACCCTTATGCTCTGTTGGTAAGACATGCGCATGTCGCTATGACCCATCAGTGAAGACTTATGTTTGGCCGAAGAAGAGACACATATGAAGTGTCAGCAAGACCAAAGGTCACTCACGAAGACCTCATATCGATAGTCGAACCTACATCGATATGTACCCTCCTGCCACCAATTGGAAAGACAATGCGTAATCGCTATGACATACTCCAAAATCACCATAGTCTCACTAAAACACCTATTCAAAGAAATTCCATGTGTAAGGTCAGCGAGACCAAAGGTCATTTGCCAAGACGTTTCATCGATAGCCATGACTCCCCCCGATATGCATCCATCAGTTGCCAATCGCCAAGACAATTAGAAATTGCTAAGACCTTAGCCTAATGGCCAAACTCATGCTGATATGCTCATCCTCGATCGCTGAAACAACACAAATGTCATGCCAATAAGCACCCATAGGAAAAAGCTAGTCATTGTAACAAAGAAAAGGTCTTGCTGAAACATCTGCAACAAATGAATGTTAACTCAAAAGCAGCATGGGTCGGCGAGACAGTAAAGGACCTATGCTGATAGACTCAGCAAGATGGAAAATGCACAACCCGATGGGTTCCATAGGGAAATATGGGCAAAATGTAGATGAAAAATGTATATGGTAGGACCAAATCAGGAAATTTATGAGTGAAAGCATATGTAAGGCATTAGATTTTTACAGTCCCAATAGTGGCTCCGTCTGGGGATGAATGATAGTCAGATCATTGCAAGGATCCAGATTCATGGGTGAGCAGACCAGACATAAAATGATGAACCAGTGAGCAGAGATGGAATGAATGGAAATGGAAATGAAACATGAAGGAATGAATTCAAAATGAATGCAAGATGGAGGCAAATGGAAAATGAGAGTGAAAAGGAGATGGAAAAAATCCTAAAATACTGTGCATGGAAAATAATTTTATAGAGGATGAGCAAGAGTTTTCCATGCACTAGCAACCCTTAATCCTCTGTGTTGCTCAAAAGAAAAAGAGCTTCAAGAATTGCCCATGAATAGGAAATTCCTTATCTTCACCAACCATGTTCTGTAGATAATATGAGTCTTCACCCTTCTCTCCAACAACAACAAAAGGTCCCAGCCACAAAGCTTCAAACTTACCATGTTTTCCTTTCTCCTGACACCTTGCATTCCACATTAACACCAAGTCATTCTCTTCAAATTTTCTATTCTTTTCCTTCTTGTCAAATAAATATTTCATCTGTGCCTGTAACTTCATATTTTTTCTTTGGGCCTCTCTCCTTACTTCATCAAGTTCAACAAGTTGCTCCATTCTATCTTCCATGGGATCAGGAACTTCCACATCTTCCTATAAGACAAACTTGTAAACTGGTAACAAATTCTATAGAGGTATCCTAGCCTGTGCTCCATACACTAATTCAAATAGAGATCTTCCAATTTTCCTTTTCACAATGATCCTATCAGCCCACACAACCAATTTTAAGTTTGAATCACAAGCCTTCTTGTTCTGTCCCAACATCCTCTTTATAATCTTCAAGAGACTCTTATTGCTGGACTCTGCTTGACCATTGGCTTGTGGATGATAAGGAGCTAAATAAAAAAATAGTAATGCCATACTTATCACCAAAGCTTTTGAACTCATCTGATCTGAAGCATATCCCATTGTTTGTGATCAACCTCACCAGTGCACCAAATCTGGTGACAATGTTGTCCATCAGGAAATTTGTTACAACTTTACTTGTAGCCTATTTGGTTGGGATTGCCTCTACCTACTTTGTAAAATAATCAATGGCAACTAGTATCCACCTATGTCCTCCACTTGACTTCTCATGTATCTCTCCAATGAAATAAATTCCCCATTGATGAAAAGGGGCATCAACTTGCAAGGGTTGTAGTGGTAAAGCACCCCGGTAATTTTAATTTTCTAGAAAAATTTTGGCAAGCTTCACATTTTCTCACATGTGTAAAAGAATCATTAAAGACCTTTGGCCAATAATACCCAACCCTCAGAATTTTGTTTGTAGTTGTCTTTGCTGAATAATGTCCTCCACATACTCCTTCATGCATTTCACTTAAAACATGCTTGGCCTGTGACTCATCTAGACACAATAACAATATGCCATCTCTGTTTCTCCAAAACAAATCTCCATCCATGAAGACATACTTTGATGCTTGCAACTTCAAAGTTCTCTTTTGGCTATCACTCAATCCATCTGGACACTTCGTGTATTTAAGATAATGCATAACATCAGTATACCAAGGAGTGTGCTCAATGCTTGTGATTCCATTCCCCTCTCCTATATTACATACTTGACTTACTTCAATATTTGATTCTGCCATCAGCCTAGCCAAGCCCTGACCTCTTACTAGCTTAGTGATCTATATCTCCATGTCAAAATCTTGAATCTTGTTGATCCATCTGCATCTTTTCCCTGTAACTTCATACTATGTCAGAATATCCTTAACAGCAGCATGAGGGACATAAGCAATCACCTTCGCTCCAACAAGATATGGTCTAAATGCTTTTGTGGCATTTACCAATACAAAAGCCTATTTTTCCATTATGTCATACTTCAACTCAGACCCTTGTAACGATTTACTAAAGAAATACATAGGTTGTTCATGACCATCATTATTCTTTTGTAACATAACAACAACAATAGTATGCATTGAAGCAAATAAAAAAATCTGAAAAGGCTTTGCAAAATCTGGAGACATAAGTACAAAAGCCTCCTTGATAGCTCTTTTGATAGATATAAAAGCATCTAAAGCTTCTGCAGTGCAATCCATTTTTTGTCCTTTCTTCAACATCTTCAATATGGGCTTAATGATCTCAACAAAATTAAAGACAAATCTTCTAAAAAAATTAATTTGTCCAAAGAATGACTGTATAGCCTTGATAGTTTTGGGAATAGGAATTTTATCAATAGCTTCAACCCTCTCAGGCTCTATCCTAATTCCCTCTTTTGAAACAATATATCCTAAGAGCTTACCCTCTGTGACTGCGAAATGATACTTCTTTGGATTTAAACTAATACCATATTCAAGAGCTTTGATAAATACCTTTTCAAGATGTTGCACATGATCTTCAGACTTCTTCGAATAAGCATTCAAGTCATCCTGGTATACTACTATGATAACATTGATCAAGTATGCAAATGCTACATCCATGGCTCTTTGGAAAGTCGTTCCAACATTAGTGAGACCAAATGACATTCTTATGTATACATATGTTCCCCAAGGAGTTGTGAATGTTGTTTTGTATTGCTTAGATTTGTTGACTTTAACCTGGTTGTATCCTAAAAACCCATCCATCAGGGACAACAACTCACACCCTGTCACCTTATGCAATATTGCCTCCATGTTGGGTAGAGGATAATTATCTTTGAGAGATGCCATGTTCAGATTTTTGAAGTCCACACACAATCTAATATCACCATTCTTCTTTCTCACAGGAACCAAATTCGAAACCTATGTTGAGTGCCTGATTGGTTTGATAATTCCTCCATCTCTAAGCTTTGTCAATTCTTCCTGCATCTTAGGCTCCAGTGTTGGATTTATAAGCCTTTCCTTCTGTCTAAAAGGCTTGGAATTTGGCTTCAATGGTATTTCATGCTAAAATAAATCTTCCCTGTATGCTTTCAGATCCTCATAAGACCATGCAAAGACATGCTTATACTTTCTCAGCAATTCTATTAGCATTCTTGTGATTGTAGGGCTTATTTTATTACCTATGTACACCTTTCTTGGTGCTATTTCAGTCCCCAGATTAATTTCTTCAATATCTTCCTTCCTGACTGGTGTTTGCTTCATAAGGGATCAATCATTTCTATCATACACCCTTTCTAGTGCCACTAAGCCTTTAGGAAGCTTATTTGTTTTGAGTTGCAATATTTCTTTTCCAAACACTGTTTGCTTCCCATCAACTTCTTCAACGAAAGCATTGAAATCAATTTCCTGGGATTCATATTGATCTATACAATTAAGGAATTTCAAAAGGTCATCATCATCATTGAAGACCTGCCAATTATAAATGTTCTCTGAAATAGAAGGCCTCGTCTTGAACTCAATCTGTGATACCCCATCCAATGTGACATCATCTCTTTTCAGCGCCACATTTGCTAAAAAATCAGCCATTATGTTCTTTGATTTGTCGATCCACTCAATTGAAAATGTATCAAACAACTCAGTTGTGTCCCATGCAGCATTCCTATATTGCTTTAATATTTAGTGCTTTGCTGCATACTTGGATTTAATTTGTGAAACAACCAACTCAGAATCACCAAAAATAGTTAGCAACTTAATCTTGTTTTTCACAGATATGTTCAAACCTATCAATAAAGCTTCATACTCTGCCATATTGTTTGTACATTCAAATGCCAACAAGAATGAATATTTAAAAGTAGTACCTTCAAGGGAAACAAAAACAATCCCAATGCCATTACCTTCTTGGCTGCATGCTCCATCAAAATACATCTTCCACACTTCATTGCAGCTTTGTGCCACACATTTTTCAATTGCATCACTATTAATCAATTCTGGTTGGGCAGATTCAATATTAAAACTTCCAAGATCAACATCACAAAAACAACTTATTTGATCTTGTGGTACACAGTCAACAAGTTGGTGCATTCTTGGTTCTCTATACAACTTGACATCTTAACCATTCACTGGAATAGTAGCATAAGATAAATCAAACTGGACATTTCCTCCAATTGCTGTTGTCCATTGTCTTGACAGAAGTATACCAAACTGCGAAGAAGTATCAATCACTGTTATATCTATATTATAAGCCACCTGTGGATAATAGCTAGTTTGACTTCAACTCCTTTAATAATTCCTACCAAAGGTATAGGTCTGTTATCCATTGCATAGCACCTCCCTTCACATGTATCAACCCATATGCCAAGTTGTTTCATTACTCCTATTGGCATAATATCTATAGCAGCACCATAATCTATCATGCAATTTCTCAATAGTTTGTTATTTATAAGCAATGTGGTGAAGAAAGGATCCACTTGTGGGGATGTTGTTAAAACATCACCCAAATAGACTTCTGAATTATTTATATTTTCCTACCTATTGACCTCTTTAGAATTCATATGTTTTTCATTCCCATTTGTAATCAATTGAACAACATTATCTCTGTATTCCTTAATTTTCATCAATTCAAGTAGTGGAACAGACATTTTTACCTAGGATAATGCTTGTGTGAAGTCAAAAGAAGAGCTCTCCATCTTAACAATCTTCTTCAGTTCTGATGTTTCTCCCCTATTTTCTTCTTTTTCTTTTTTATTAGGCTGATCAGACTTTTGCATCTCCTTGTGTAATTCTTCAACCTTCTGCTTTTGGGCAAGCTTCTCTCCAATTTTACCAGGTTGTTTATTTTCTAGCTTTTTCATAAGTTCTTATACTGCTTTCTGATCTTTCATAAAAATTCCCCCAAGCATGCCTTCCATTTCATTTACTTTTCTATTTCTCAGCTAATATTTACTTCTTGCTTCTTCAACTACTGCAATAGTGAGCCTTTTTGTTTCTTCTTTGGTGAGTCTTGTAACACTATTATGAGTAGGTGCCTCAACTGAATATGAGTTTGTATAATCTTCTTCAGAATCAGAAAGGATCTGTTGTTCAGCCATATGGACATTATATTTCTGATTTGAAACATCATATTCATAACCTTCATCCTCAGAAGATGAATACTTCTTCTCAGCATGGTAAAAGGTATTCGAAGTCAAGTAGACCTTGTGATCTTCTCCATTATTCTCCATCAACATTCCCTCTTCTTGCATCCTTTGAGCTACAACACAATAGTCCAGAGAATGAGGCTGATTACAAACTTCATAGAATTAATTATTACTCACCATGTAAGTTCCCCTTTTGCTCTATGGATCAGGAGTCTCCTTACTTTTAGGCTTGGCTGCCATAGGTTTCTCATCTTTCCAGTCTGTATTGTAAGACATATCATGCAACCTTGGCCTATCATTTCTGTTCTCATTTCTATATGTATTCTCTTGTCTATACTGATAATTATTGCTTTGTTGAGGAGGCCTTGAGTTGTCTCTTTTACTAATTATACCAGCAGCCTTCCTGTTATTTTCAATTGTCAATGCAATCTTCTATGCTTCAGCCATATTTCTTGGAAATCTATTTCTTAGTTCGTACCCTATTTTGGGATCAAATGCATTTAAATAAACACTTAAAGCTATAGAATTTGGCAACCTTGATCTAGGAGGTACCTTAGTTTGTAATTTGTTGAATTTTCAGTTAAAATCATAAACTGGGTCATTTTGATTTTTCTGAATTCACATCAATTCATGAAGAGCTACATTTGGTGCATTCAAATTCCCATACTACTCTAGGAATCGATCTTGGAATGTTTGAAAATAATTAATTGAATACACTGGCAAGCTATTAAACCAATCCCTGGCATCTTCAATAAGTGACATCATAAACAGCATCATATGCAAATCTTCATGTGGCATACCTATGCCTTGAATGAACACATTGAAACTCCTTAGATTTTCTTCAGTAATGACTACATTGCTCCCTATAAACTTGGGAACTAGACCTCTCCAGTTGCTATCCATAGGGTAAGGGCATAGATGGAACCCTGCCAAATCAAACTGCCTGATCATTGCTGCGTATTGATGAGGGGGAGGGATAGGTGGATATTGATACTGATGCATAGGATTATTGTATTATGCATTATGTTGAGGGATGTGATGTTGACCATGAGGTGGATGCACATTTGTATGCTGAGTGGGAATATGAGGCAGATGATTTGGCTACTTTTGATGATTTCCCGTTTGATGGTGAGGAGATACAGGTGGACCAGAAGGCCCTGCACCATGATTTCCCTGCTTATGAGGTGGCACATACTTTGGGGGGTGATTAGCTGTCTGAGAAATGTTTTTTATTTTTCTACAATTCAAATTATTTCATTGCTTGTATCATCTGAGCCTTTTCTTGTTCTTCTCTCTCCTTCTTCTGAGATTCAAACTGTGCCTTGACTTCCTCATAAGTCAAAGACTCATAATCAGTTTGAGAAATCACATTCACATTAATCTAGTTTTGATCATTTTCCATCTTCTGATCATATTCATGCCAAATTCTGATTCGTTCAGACTCAAGTCTAGCTTCAAACTCATCCTGCTTCCTTGCTTCAAACTCAGCCTATTTTTGAGGATCGAGAGAAGAGAAAGGATTTCTTTGATCTTTAGGGGTACAAAGTTCTGCACTTGAATCATCTCTCCATGTATCATAGCAATTATATGTTTCACAATGTGCTCTTGGTGCTTTGCCTTTATCTGTTATGCACATGTCCTCATTGATCCTCTTTCCTTTATCAACTCTATCATCTTTGTGTGTCCACTTACTGCTGCCAGTAGGGGCTCTAGTATGACCTCCCCTATACTAAGATATTCTTCCATTCATGATGAAGAGCTATAAAATTTCTGTCAGAGTCGCCACTCACTTTTATCAAAATGAGAAAATACTTGATATTTCTTATTCCCAGTGAAGTCTGTATATAGTTCCTGACTCTATGATTAAGGCCTTCATTCTGAATGTATTCCCCAGTAGAGTCACCAATTTGTTATCTCTCAAAAATGCAGGCTAAATGCCCCAAGAGGTTGCCAATCTCTTGATACGCTTTCGAGTAACAGACAAGGTCAAGAGAACTCAACCTTCTACTCTTTAGGTGCTGCTAACCTGGCGGGTGTACCTTTTGAATTGTGTAGACTTATCTTATGATTATCCTTCTGAAATGCTTTGTCCACAATGGCAGATGACAGTGAACAAATGAAATCCAACTTGATAGCAATCTTCTAATCTAAAATCTAAAATACTTAATTAACGGATATAAAGAAGCTGAGTGAATTCAAATGATGAAATTGTAGACACCAGTGCCTTATTGGGTATGCAGAGTCAAATGAAATCAAGATGAGCAACACTCTCTAGAGGAAACTCAAATTATCTGGCATACATTTTGTTTACAACTTGTATAAACATGCAACATTGTAACTACTAAGCTCTGCTTTAATAATCCAAATGAATCTCTCTGATTATTGTGATCAGCTAAAAGGATTCATTCTTTCCTTGAAAGAACCAATCAATTAACCACATAGGTACAACAAATGTGCACTGATGAATTGAATATAAAATTGTTACATTAATTTAAACAACCAGAAAGAATCCATATTGGAGACAACGTAGCAATATTTTCATTAAATTCAACAGATAATTGACACCAAAATGTGCAGCAACATCAATTGAATTTCATAAATACCTCCAACTTAAAAACATGCATCATAGTCTCTGATATGATAAATCTATTGTATTGTATCCATCAAAATTTCCTCTTGTATATCGAATATCTAATAGCTTATCCCTTTTACAATTACAAAAAATGCCTATTTATACACTAACATGAGAAAAACATATCAAATTTAAAGACCAAGTTGGCATTCCATAGAATTTGGGCTCTGATCATGTTAGCCTACAACGATTATTAAACATCTACATGTTGGCCACAACATTTGAATTTTTGTTATTCATCAGTGAGACAATCAGCAAGACATATCATTAACTATGTCGAAGGCAATTCAATCGCTAATCATCCTGTGTTCACTATGCTCGCATTCGCTGTGACATGTCTGAGTTGAGGAGATAACCCATAGATATATTTCACTGATATGCCCACATACCACCTGTATCTTGCTGTATCATTCTGTTTCGTCACACCAAAGTCACAGAGTACTCATATGTTCCTTCGTTGCGACACTGTGACATCGAGGAGACAACATAGCGAACCCACTATGTGAGGCCGAAGGTCATTTATCATTCCAAGTTGCCAAGACATAAGAAGTCTTTCACCAAACTACACCATTTGTTTCAACCACTTTGCTATAGCTCATAGATATCGGGGAGATCCTATGTCGATCATACAATGTTTCACTGAAGGAACCCACTTATTCATATGTTGTTGTAACAACCCCATTTTCATGTCGACAAAGCAACCTCAACATTCCATTCGGTGAGACCCCGGGCACCTCACCAAGACCACACACTGAAACAAATAGGTCACACCGAGCAGTTATGTTTTGTTCCATTCACTTCACCAAGACATTTTGGCTTTCTCACTGACAAAGAGCTCATCGTGCTATCAACGAGACATAATGATGTTGGGGAAACCTCATGTAGAGTGCTCTTGTTCCACTGAAAGTTACCCCAAGCTAGCCTTTTGTTCGCTAAGAGAAAACATATCTCACACCAAAGGCCATCTGAAAGAACCCTTATGCTCCATTGGTAAGACATGCGCATGTCGCTATGACCCATTAGCAAACACTTATGTTTTGCCAAAGAAGAGACACATATGAAGTGTTAGTGAGACCAAAGGTCACTCGCCGAGACCTCATATCGATAGTCCAACTACACCGATATGCACCCTCCCACCACCAATTGGCAAGACAATGCGTAATCGCTATGACGTACTTCGAAATCATCATAGTCTCACTGAAATTCCTATTCAAAGAAATTCCATGTGTAAGGTCGGCAAGACCGAAGGTCATTCGCCAAGACGTTTCATCGATAGCCATGACTACCCCCAATACACATCCATCAGTTGTTAGTTGCCAAGACAATTAGAAATTGCTAAGACCTCAGTCCGACGGCCAATATATGCTCATCCTCGGTCTCCAAAACAACATGAATGCCATGTTGATAGCCACCCATAGGAAAAAGTTGGTCGTTATAACAAAGAAAAGGTCTTGCCGAAATATCTGCAACAAACGAATGTTAACTCACAAGCAACATGGGTCGGGGAGACAGTAAAGGACCTATGTCGATAGACTCAGCAAGATGGAAAATGCACAACCCAATGGGTTCCATAGGGAAATATGGGAAAAATGTAGATGAAAAATGCAAATGGTAGGACCAAATCAAAAAATTTATGAGTGAAAGCATATGTAAAGCATCAGATTTTTACAGTCCCAACACAATCTAAGTATCACTTCAAAACAAGAAATACATTATTGTGAGGAAGTACCATCTTGTTGTATGACATGATGGCAATTGTCAAACTATCCAACCAATTCAATTCCCCAGCGGAGTCACCAAAAATCTATTAGCGAATGGAATGGCTCTTAATACATATATTTAAATAATGACTCCAAACTCATATTCAACACCAATTGAAATCCGCTAACAGCTCTGAAAAGTCCACAATTGTATTTGTGGCTTTTCTCTGAATTTTTTTGAGGTACAACTCCCTCACTAGATATTCAATGAATTAGTCTAATTTAAAGAAGATGGGTGTGCTTTTAACCAAAAAGTAGAAAATGTGACTAACACTAGCTCATAAATATGAAACTAACGTGGAAGCAAAGATCCTAGCCATTCATAATCAACACAAAAATTGAAAACTCATGACTATCAAATCAAATCAATGAAAATAAACCAGACTACATTAAATGAATGTTATATAGCCCATCTTTCAAAGGAGGCACAACTATATTGTACACATGATACCAAGATCACCATAGAAAGCATCATTTAATTCATAACACACAAATTATAAATTATTACAGTTTGCAATAAATGTTTATTTCTTCTCGATAACACCGATAGGTGTATCCAAAAGAAGGTAAGGTTTTTTTTTTTCATCCTTCACAATTTCAAATTTATAGCATGGCCAAAGCCATTGGAAAGGTGACAAAGTAGTTACTAAAGTAGCAACTTCTTGTATTCCAAACGTTTCTTAGGAAGTTGGCCAAAATAATTGAATTTTGCAGAGGAATGGGTATCAGCAAAGAAAACTAATCATAATCCCACCAGCAACCGCCAAACAACCAATCATTTCACCAACCATCAAGGAAATTCATAGGAATATCAAGTGTTGGCTCGTGTGAGCTGTTTGATGGGAAATTATAATTCAAAGCGATGCAAGCCAGCCATAAATGTGAATTAAATTAACATCTTATCAAGCTTAGGAGAATGCACTCATGTCTAACTAAAACTCTATAAATTCAACCAATGTCACCTTTCTTCCACAATTAGTTGAATCCAATATGGTGAGCTCTCAGAGTGATGGAAATTATGCCAATGACTACATCGTCCTAGAGGAAATCAAGTGTAGACCATTGTTTAGGCACACTTCAAACCAGCTAAAAGAAGTCTTCATAGTACAGAGTGAGGTGGAGGAAGTGCTCTGGAGCATCCTTGGAAAGGTGTTTTTGAGCTAGGCCCATGTGCATAACACAAATATCACAGAGCGCTTCATCTATACAGTCATCAGGACTTCTAGCCATCGTGACTGGGACATGAGAGCACTAGAGCACCTAGTGAAACCCAAATTTCATCATCGCATCAAGGTGGCAATTAACATGCTTAGCTACTATCCCAAAAGTGGATTAATAGCTAACGCTATCTGCATTGCATTTTCCATTCAAGATGAGACTCTGGAGGAGGTTGTGGCTCTTCTGTTTATAGGAGTGGTGAGGGACGATATGGGACTACTCCTACAATTCCTCCAGTCGCATGAAAATCTACTATCACTAGCTCAAATCGAATGCCTACAGATTGTCACTAAGAGTGTTTGTCCTGATGTTTTCTTTGTGCACCTAAGAAGAAATATCTCGTCTTTTTTTTGTGTCCACAACCTGAATTTTGTAGTCAAACCAAGTGATTTTTGGCAATGCCAATGCAATGTAAAAATGTTTATATATATAAATAAAATATCTCTTTTTGGTACTACTGTTTCTTTACATGCATGGCTTCATTTGTTTCCTATTCATATCATGCTTGGAAAATGCTGGTTTCTTTTATGTATAATACATTAGTTAAATGATTAGACTGGATGCTATTAAGTTAATCACTACAACTCTTATAGGCGGAAAAATATGTGGTTCATAGAACTTAATAAAACCTTTCCCAGGTTCGAGATAACCTAAAGAATGCCACCCGAGTCATGACTTGCGGGTGAAGGTTCTAAATTTTGACACACAACCCATCAATTGGTTTTCCAATATTCTTACACCCACTTTTGGAAGAAAGGAAAGTTCAAAAGTGGTGAGAAAACATCACTTGGTGAAGGACAAACAATACAAGTGGTAAAATGATAGCTTCAATGAACACACAAAAACCCCGCCCAAGTTCGAGAAGAATAAGAAAAGACCACTCAAACATAAATTGAGTATAGGACTTAGGCAAAAAGAAAAATAACAACCCAAATAGAAGTTAAGGGAAACTTTTATGGGTAACACATATCAACCACCTTCACCAAATCAAACCTTCTTGCAAAATTGCACTAGATAAGCATCCTCAAACATTCTCAAGTTATCTAAACTGATATGCACCATGGTCTTTGTATGGTAGTACAATGTTGACATCAATGAAAACATTGCAATGCATAACTGTACAATTTGTGCTCATCCCACATGCTCATGTTTCCAACAAATGCATTAATGACAAACTCCTTATTCTTCCAACTGATATAGGTGTAGGGTTGTTTCTCGATCTAACTTGCAAGTTTGATTCATTACCTAATAGTGGTTAATTGGAGATGTCACTATGGGCTTATGTGTTTGGTAGCCACTATTTCACTATGTTGAGTCTAAGATAAGCTTTGTTTCCCTCTTGGTTTTGGATATGAACCAATGTTGATTTAGGTATCTATGTTTTATGGAAAACCCACAATTGCATCATTTTAATATGGGTTTTTATTTCTCGTTTGCATGCAATTATAATTTTAAAAATGAAATTTTTATGTGTCAATAGTATTGATCTATTGGGAAAGAAAAAAAGTGAAAATTATAATTTAATATGTATTAGAAATGACTTTTTTTTTGTTGCAACTAGATTTAATTATAATTGAACAATATTTCTTTATGTGACAATTCGATTGGAATGGTTTAAATTTTGAAGAAGGAATTAACTTGTATTAGTTTAATTTCCTTTGAAAAAGAATAATGTAGATATTTTTGGTTAATTGAGAAATTAATAAAAAGACTCTCTACTACACAACAAAAACTTACAAATAAACATAGAATACAAAAATATGCAAACAAACAAATGCTGATTTTATTCAACTTTTCAAACTACATACAAAGCTTCTACATTACAAATTAAAATCTACACAATCACCATTCACTTATGGCTGCTCACTATCTCTCTTTCTTCTTCTCCCCTTCTCTTCTGTCTAACTTCAACGTTGTCCCATTTGCAAGCCTTTTTTGCTGATCTAAAATGATTAATTTTCATTGGTTTTAACACCCTCCAAGATTGGATTGCTACCCCTTAATCTTCCACACTCTCTTCTCCCTTCATGACTTCTCTCCTTCCTCCCTCTAATCTATTTTAAATTTTGTTATTTTCTTTTCTTTATTTTTCATTTTTCTTCAATTTCTTCTATGAAAAGATGCCTCCAACAAAGTGAAAATTACTGTGATGAAACACCTTTTTGGGCTCCCAAACAATTTTTTTTCTATTTTTAAATTCAAATGCCCCAACTTCTTTTATGAAATGGAAAGATGAAGCATAAAGTAATGAAACCCAATGATGTAATTGTCACAAATTCTATACTATCATGCCAAAATGATTTGATCAAATTGATGCTTTGGAAGTGTGTAGTTAGATGTTGGAAAGTGACTTTTGATGTAATTTTTGCTTGGAAGCTCTGTTTTTTCCTAAAAACACATAAGATACTTCTTGATGGTGAGAGATGCTTGAAACCACCAAAATAATCCAAAATTGAAAAATAAAACTTAAAATATTTTTGGGCGATGCAGGATCACCTATGGACCTGGATGCTATATTTTTGATGAAAAAAATAAAAAGAAAAGAAAAGAGAAATAAAGTGAAAAGGGAAATTAGAAAATAGAAAATGAAAAGTGATAAAAAGGAAAAAGACTTGTCTTTTCATTTTTTTCTCTCATTTTTTCATTTTTCTCTCAAAACCCTCTCTCCCCGGAAAATGGAAAAATATGGATTTGCATGGAAATTGTGAATGGAATGGATTGAATTTGGATTCAAATAGATAGTGCTTGGTATGGGATTTATCGAGAGTGGAAATTAAGTTGCATGTGTGAGTGTGTTAAGAAGGATTATCCTCCATTATTTGCAAGCTTGAAAAGAGTTATTTCTTTATTTAAATATGCATTCAAATGAAATTTACTTTCCTTGTTCTATGCCCACATTAAGTGGTTGCATATGGTCTCTTTATATAGGATTGAATTTGGAATTAAAATTCATAATTTTAAAATTATGAAAAACCACATTTTATACCCTCAGTCTAACATTTTTTTCCCAAAATCATTGAAATGTGAAATTGACTTCAAAAGTATGATGTTGTGCATATTATAAACCAAAGGCTATTTTCAAAAAATCAAAATTTTAATTTTAAAATTTGAAGCTTTCATTAATGGAGTCTTATAAAATTTTATGGTTTTTCCTTTGTAATAGAAAATTTGAATTTATGATTGATTCTCGATGAGTTTTAATGTGGGACAAAAAGTCTCCCTATTTATTTCTTATTTAGAAAATTATGAGATCACATTTGTTTTTATGCCCCAAAATTTTACATTAAAATATGTGCAACACCCAAATTGTTGATTAGCATGATGAACCAAGGATTTGAGGTGTAGGGCATAAGAAAGGGGTGGCTCTTGACATTGGATGAGGAACAAAGGGGCTTAAGAATTATGGGTGAAGATTTTCATATGACATTAGGCAAATAAAAATAACCAAGTGAATGATGCTTGTTTCATAACTAGAGTGCTTGTATAGGTCTAGTATGAGCATAGAAGGTATGCCCACTTTGGGAGTGTTGACACTTGCTAGCTAGATTCATTGCATGGGAAATTTGATTCATACCCAACTCTACTTATACATCCCTTCAAGCTTTGTGATGACACTCCTTCCCTAGATCATATGGGTTCCTCATCTTTGATATCGTTGAACATAGTGTTTGAAAATACACCTATCGCTAACTATTTTGTGATGGGAAGAGACCTTAATTGTACATGTTTATGTCTATGCTATATTAGACCATTACTGCATGTGATTATATTTGTGTTGTATAAGACCATGGTTGCACACATTTATGATGACATTCTTTATGTTATGTGTTGTGGAATATTATTTGTGCTTATTGTTTGTGATGTTATCCCCTTGAGCATGTATATTTATGATTTGATGATCATTTTTTGGGCCTTTTTTGCACTGGATGTGATCATACTTGGTGGCCTATATTTCTTTTTATTATTGATCATTATTGTTTGCATGTATGCTAATGAAGTACAAACTCCCACATGCAACTTATAACTCAAATTTTACATACAATTTCTCAAATAAACACCTTATTTTCACAATAAAATGTAACACAAAGCTTATACAAAAGATTAACACCAAATCACACTTATTTCATTTCAATTTCATCAAAAGAAGATGACTACAAGCATCTGCAATAAAATTACATCTTTGGCCTTTCATGGCCTCTCACTCAACAACCTCATCTAATTCTTCTTTGCAACTCTCTTCTACAACACTCCACTCCTCTCTAGTTTTTTCTTTTGACTGATTTAGATTTGCAACATCATAAAGTAGCTTTCCTCTACCAAACCCCACATCATTCTTCACATTCCAACTCTTTTTCAGCGTCCATTATGGCTGCAACTCCCACGCTGCTCTATACCCCTCTCATGGGAAAATTTCACTCTAAAATCCCACCATTGTTGAAGCTTGAGCGTCTGTTGTTCTTAATGCCTTCCCTCTCACATGACCACTACTAATCAAATTAATTTGTTGTAGATATCTCTATTTTTGGTGCAACCTCAGGCAAGAAGCGTTATTTTCTTTCTTTGGCATCCCATTTTGTGTGTCTTTATTGTTTGTTGCATATTGAATCATATATATTTTTTAAATCTGCAATTACTTCATCTCAACGCCTTCTTCCCTATTACAAAAATGAAATTCTATTTAATATGGAGCCTCTGATTTCCTATGCCACTCAACAAGGCATTAAAACAATATTTAAAAACTCTCCCAAACATGGCACCATCAATGAAATAATGAAGGTTCTCTATTCTCACACATTTGATACTCTTAAATGCATCAATGAATAAAATAAAACAATTAAATTACCCTGAATAATACCTTATGGAGCAACATTAGAAAATTTTACTCTTTGCAACTTCACCATTTTATGCCAAGTAGCTAAAAATTGGCTTTTTGTATAACTTTCACCCAGAAGCTCATTTTTGCATGAAATCTTACCAAGATGAGTGTAATATCATTATGATGCCTCCCATTGAGTCGTTTCACTCCATCCTTCATAAAACTCAAGATTTTAAATTTTTCGTAAATTGTCAACGCATATTTTTATAAACTTTCAACATGAAAATATCTCAAACTATGAAGGATTTTACTTTGATTATTTTGCATATTTTACATGGTACCTCAAAGAATATCCCTACAAAAGGATTATTCTCCAGCTCTTAGGGATTTTGGGGAATAAAGTTTTGAAAACTGCCTACAAAGCCTCTGAAGCAGTGAATCGACAAAAAATTGAAAATTGCAATTTTGACTAAATTTTTGAGTTATTGCTACTGAGAGATGCCTAAAATCACCAACGCAAACCAAAAAATTCACAAAACAAAAAAGATTAAATTGAAATATTTTTTGGCAATGCAAGATCGCCTGTGGACCCAGATGCTCCTACATCAGACACGACGGATAAGAAGTTTGTGAGCATACACTCACAAATGTGGAGTTGAATGGTAGGACCATCCTTCCAGATTGCAAGCAATCTATAGCAAACTCTATCACTAAAATATGTGCACAACAATTTCTTTTTTTCCTCTTTTTCCAGCATCTTGTTGAAACAAGCTTTACTCTAATAAATTTGTATTCCATTCTTCTCTCCTTTCGTGGACTTGCATCCACCATGTGCCATCCTCCTCTGCCAAATTATTTATCCTCTCCTCTCCTTCTTCATGGGATCCAACCCACCACAAACCAACCACCTCCACCAAGTTTCACTTGCACCATCTTTTACAACCTCTATACACAGACATGCAACATCCGCATACCAATCTACAACTTCATCCTCTACAACTAAAATCTATTATATAGAAGTTAAATAATAATCATCATATTCAAAATCAAAATTTACCTCATCCTTCTTCATTGTTCCAACATCATCTTCTTTGTCATTCACTGCAACATTCATCTTCTTTCCTCCATCAGCAAGCTTATCAAACCACACTTTTTCCACTACCAAAATCTGCAACAACAAATCATCTTTATCCTCTTTCTCTGCTACAACATTCTCAAGCTCTATTGCTGCCATTTCTATCTCCATATCTGCATCTTCTTCATTGCTCATATTTTCTTCCTTTTTAATCACTGCAAATCCTCTACTGCTTTCTTCTTCCATGTCTTCAACAAGAATAACTACTGCAATCACCATCTTTTCTTTTTCATTGAGGATCTCATCTTCACATACTGTTGCATCTTCTTGTTCATCTATCATTTGTCCTTGAAATAAAATGTCTATCTTTTTCAACATCAAGGGGTTAAATTTTTTATTGAAACAAGGAAACGTTACAAAGCAAGGGCATTAAATGGCCCTATCAAGTTCAACCAAGTGATCCAATTGATGAGACAAATCCGAGGGTAGTTGTCCCCAATCCACCAAATTCCAATCATGAATATGATTAGAAGCCCATTTAGCCAAGCAATCAGCAACACCATTCCATACTTGAGGAATATGAGTGAAATTAATATACTCCAGAGAACCACAAAGAGTGAGAATTTGTTCGACAATCAAAGCTAGCTACCAGCTCACATCCTCCAAATACCACCTTTTTTAGTAAGTTCACCACAACCTGGGAGTCATTCTCACATATAATCTTTCGCCATCCCAATTGACTGCCCCACTCCATAGCCAATAAAATGGCCTGAGCCTCCATAAGATTATTCATATGAAGACCCTTATACACAGAGAAGATAAATTGAACATCTATAGAGCTATCCCAACCCATACACCCAATGCTAACATGACCCAAATTTCCACGAGAAGAGCCATTCGAGTTGATTTTTAGGACTCCAAGAGGAGGAGGGGTCCATCTTCCCTCCCTATTCACCTTTGGGGTAGGATGCCAGCTACATCTATTACGCATGAGCTACCATTGTAGAGGAGGAAGATGAAGATGATTAGAACAACCAACATCACGAGGGTCCACCAGCATAGTCATATCACACATAGCCACAATAGTTTCCCCTAAAGAGTGTATAATTTTCCACCATAGGTGAGGGGCCATCAACAAAGAATCCTAAAAAATATGCCTATTCCTCTCCAACCACAGGTTCCAAATAATAAAGGAAGTCCCAAGAGTCCAAGCAGCCTAAAGAAAGGAGGTAGAAATAGGGACCTTGCCCTACCGTTCCCAAAACTCCACCAATGAGGAAGCATGCCAACAGGCCATATTCCACACCCCCCACCAGAAATGCCAAATCTCCCTAGCATAGAAACATTAGAAGAAGAGATGGGAGACACTCTCTTCATAGCCATGAAACAAAACACACATAGAGGGGCCTTGGAAACCATGCTTACATAAATTATCCTAAGTGAGGCACTGATTTTGAGCCACTAACCACATAAAGAAGTTACACTTGGGCCATGACAACTTGTGCCAAACTTGCTTCCACCATGGGACCTCAATGTCCCCAAACAACTGCCTATCTAACTACTTATAACCAGCTGCCACAGAGTACTTTCTAGACAAATCTGAACCATCCCAAGCCAAGATTTCAGGTCCCCTCAAAGAATCACAAGCACAGGAAGCCAGAAGTTGGGAAAGCTACCACCTATCCCCCTCAGACCCTCTAGGTGACTACTCAGAAGGATGCTTCTAGCGAAAACTTACAACCAAACCACCATGTTGCGCCACCTTATAATCCTCCACAGTATGCCAACCACTCGCAATAAAAACATCAGAAAGGGATCAAAGGTGAGGAAAAGAAGAGAGAATAGGAGGTTGACCATCCCAAGAATCTGACCAAAAAAGAGCCTGTGACCCTTAATGACAAATCCAAAAAAGTGCACACTTAATCAACTATGCCCCCACTTTCAAAGTATGCCAAATCATAGAACCACTCCCTTCTAGAGGATAGCGAGGAATTTCAAAAGAAGCAACACCCCAAAGATATTTATGGTTGAGAATATGAGCCCATAACTGATGTTGATTGGTACACCATCGCCATTAAAGCTTGGCATCAAGAGCTTTCCCGTTCAAAATAGCAGAGCATAAACCAAGACCACCTTCCTACTTTGGTCTACATACTGAATCCCACTTAACAAGGCTCCACTTTGAAGACAACAAATTACCGCTCCAAATAATTTGGTGAGAAAGAGCATCAAATTCATTAAGGAAATACATAGGAGCTGCTTGAACAAAGCACTTGTAGATGGGAAGGGCTTGGATAACAAAGTTGAGAAGAGTAACTCTAGCAGCAGTAGACAACTGACGATTAGTCTAATGAGTAACCTTCCACCTAATTTTATCAAGCAATAGCTGCTAGGACCTAGGTTGACAACCAACAACAAGAGGAATACCCAAGTAGACAAAGGGAAGAGACCCAATTTGAAATCGCAAAATAGCTGCAATCCATCGCTAGATAGCTTGAGGAGTATTAAAGAAGAATATAGATGACTTATGTTCATTGATTCTCTGGCCCGAAGTCCCAAGGTAGATGTCCAAAGCTTTCTTGAAGGAATCAGTCTCCCTAATACGAGCCAGTCCCATAAGAGAGGTGTCATCCACAAATTGGAGATGAGAAAGTGTAGGCAAGCCCATCCCCCACTGCCACCCATGAATCAAACCATGTGAAACCCAAGATTTAAGAAGTTAATAATAAACAAATAAGGAGAGAGAGGATCCCCCTGACTAAGGCCCCTAGTAGCTCCAAAAAGCTCTGAAGGTTTCCCATTCACAATAACCGAAAAGGAGGAAGAGGACACACAACTCAATATCCAACTCTCCCAATCAGAGAAAAACCAAATGCCAATTAGAATCTTCTGAAGAAAACTCCATTTAACTCTATCATAAGCTTTGGCCATATCCAACTTGATAAACATAGACCTATCCTGAGAGGTTTCCATGGAATGAATGACTTCAGACGCAACCACCACCCCATCCAGAATTTGATGACCTGCCACAAAGCCACCTTGCTCCTCAGAAATGATCACAGGAAAACAAAATTTAAGCCTCTCAGTAATCAACTTCATAATAATCTTGTACACCACATTACAGAGTGCAATAGGTCTAAAGAGATCAAGTCTATCAGCACCTTCCTTCTTAGGAATGAGAACTAGAAAAGTAGCATTCAAGGCATGAAGCATTTGCTTACTATGAAGAGATTCCCGAACCACCTCCAACAAATCCAACTTCACAATATCCCAAAACTCCTAGAAAAAATCAACTGGGAAACCATTAGGGCCAGGAGCTTTTCCCTTGTTCATCCCAAACACCACCTCCTCCACTTCAGACAAAGTCACTGGGTGAATAAGAGAAGCATTCAATTCATTATAAATTAAAGAGGGAATGCAAGCAAGGACCCTATTCTCATCAACCTCAGCAAGAAAAGAATCCTCAGTGAACATATTAGAGTAGAATTGATGAGCCTCTCTAGACAAAGCTTGTTGTGAAGAGATCGAAATGCCCCCAGAGTTAACAAGAGAAGAAATAAAACACTTATTCTGACAAGCTTGCATCGAATGATGGAAAAGTGTCGTATTCCTATCACCCTCTTGAAGCCAATCAATCTTAGCCTCTTGTTTCCAAAAAATATCCTCACGAAGCTCCCACTCCTCCACCAATTTTAGAGCCTAGGATTTAGCATTCCCAAGAGCCTCTAAGAATCCCAAATCCCAATTCTAGTGGGTAATAATAGCAAGGCGATCCAACTCTTCTCTTTTCCTAACTCAAAAATTATCGAAACATGACCTATTCCATCGCTTAAGATGAAACTTAACAAATTGCAGCTTCTTAACTAGAGAATACATAGTTGTACCATACATAGGGGTGCCATCCCGCCACCACTGAGCCACAAGATCACCCAAAGACGGATCACGTAGCCACATAAGCTAGAATTTGAAAGGTGGATTCTTTGGATTTGGGAAAGCTAAAGTCAAAAACTTAATTGGCCAATGATCAAAGCCACACCAGTCAAGAATCTTGGAGCAGATGGCTAAGCTACCTCTAACCCAAGAGTAAGAGACAAGGAAATGATCAAGCCACTGGGCAATCACTTCAGGCCCACTCCGTCTATTATTCCAAGTGAATATTCCATTAGAGGGTTTTACATCCATCAAAGCAAGAGAGTCCACATTAGTCTAAAATAGATCTAAAGCAGGACCAAGCCTAGGAAGCCCTTCCTTTTTCTCCTCCAAGCCCAACACAGCATTGAAATCACCAGCTAAGATCTAAGGCAGAAAGGGAGCACAAGACCTAACATACCTGATATGAGCCCAAAGCTGTATTTTACCATGGATGTCAATCGGGGCATAAAC
The DNA here is from genome assembly GCA_007258455.2 of Sequoia sempervirens. Taxonomy (NCBI): domain Eukaryota; kingdom Viridiplantae; phylum Streptophyta; class Pinopsida; order Cupressales; family Cupressaceae; genus Sequoia; species Sequoia sempervirens. The sequence continues at coordinate 972,243,291 of VDFB02281492.1, forward strand.
ATTACTAACCAAAATGGTCTCACCATATTCCAAAATTGAAGCCACCATAGAAATAGTAGATTGACTTGAAATCCACCAATGAGGAACAACCTTACGAGGATCCTAGAAAAGAGCCAAACCCCAGAGGTTCCCCTAGACCCAATACACTGACACTGGCCAGAAAACCAAATACGAGGGGCATGTTGAAGCATGTGGTCCACCCAAAGCTTAGTTTCCTGAACACAAAATATATCAAGAGAAAGAACAACAATCAAATCTTGAATAGCCTTTTGACAGGGGGTGCTATTCAACCCCTTTGCATTCCATGAGAGAATAATCATGAGAAATGTTGATAGAAGTGGGCCTCAAGGGTCTTAACAACACCAGATTCTACCAACAGATCCCCAGTAGATTTAACCTTGTCCACATCCTTCATACGACCACCTTTTTCATCTCATCTTTCAACAGGATATCTTCTTCCTCTTCACCTAGTTCTTCATCAGATATAGGACCTTCAAAGTCCATCATCTCAGCTTCTATTGCAACCTTCTACATTTTATTTTCATCTTCTATGCTTAATGCATAAATTAATTAGAGTGAAGCTACCTCAAATTGATGATTCTACTTCCACTTTCAAATCCACTATCTCAAGGTACAAACTACCTCACTATTTGGTGATTTGTTTGTCAACAAGTCTTGGTACAAATTTCCTCACATTTGGTGACCTATTTTCATGCTTAGGGACTTCCTCCTCACTACTCCACCCTTAGGTCTTGGTGCAAACTTCCTCCAATCGGCGGTTCTGTCCACACACTCAGGAACTACTGCTCTGATACCACTAATGAAGTACAAACTCCCACATGCAACTCATAACTCAAATTTTACATAAAATTTCTCAAATCCACAACCTTATTTTCACAATAAAATGCAACACAAAGCTTATACAAAAGCTTAACATCAAATTACCCTTATTTAATTTTTAATTTCATCAAAAGAAAATGACTACAAGCATCTACAACAAAATTACCTCTTTGGCCTTTCATGACCTCTCACTCAACAACCTCATCTAATTCTTCTCTGCAACTCTCTTCTACAACACTCCACTCCTCTCTAGTTTTTTCTTTTGACTGATTCATATCTATAGCATAATAAAGTAGCTTTCCTTTTCCAAACTCCACATCATTCCTCACATTCCAACTCTTTTTTAGCATCCATTCATGGTTGCAACTCTCAGGCTCTATGCCCCTCTCATGGGGAAATTTCACTCTAAAATCCCCACCACCCCTAAAGCATGAGCATTTGTTGTTCTTAATGCCTTCCTCTAACAAGACCACTACTAATTAAATTAATTTGTTGTAGATATCTTTGTTTTTGGTGCAGCCTCAGGCAAGAAGCATTATTTTATTTCTTTGGCATCTCATTTTGTGTGTCTTTATTGTTGTTGCATATTAAATCACATATATTTTTTAAAAATCTGCAATTACTTCACCTCATCACCTTCTTCCCTATTGGAAAAATAAAATTCTATTTAATATGGAGCCTCCCATTTCCTATGCGACTCAGCAAAGCATTAAAACAATATTTAAAAACTCTCCCAAACATGCCACCATCAATGAAATAATGAAGGTTCTTTGTCCTCACACATTTGATATTCTTAAATGCATCAATGAATAAAATAAAACCATTAAATTACCTTGAATAATACCTTATGGAGCAACATTAGAAAATTTTACTTTTTGTAACTTCACTATTTTATTCCAAGTAGATAAAAATTGGCTTTCTGCATAACTTTCACCCAGAAGCTCATTTTTGTATGAATTCTTGCCAAGATGAGTGTAATATCATTACTATTCCTCCCACCAAGTTTTTTCACTCTAGCCTTTATAAAACTCAAGATTTTAAATTTTCCATGAATTGTCAACACACATTTTTACAAACTTTCAGCATTAAAATATCTCAAACCGTGAAGGATTTTACTTTGATTCTTTTTTTATATTTTAGATGGTACCTCAAATAATATCCCTACAATAGGCTTCTGCTTCAGCTCTTATGAATTTTTGGGAATATATTTTGAAAATTGCCTGTGGAGCCACTAAAATAGCAAACCAAAGAAAAATTAAAAATTGCAATTTTGACTAAATTTTTGAGTTCTTGTTGCTAAGAGATGTCTGAAAACACCAACACAAACCAAAACAATCACAACACAAAAAAAATCAAACTGAAATATTTTTGGGTGATGTAGGATCACTTGTGGACCCGGATGCTCTTGCATCATATGCCTTGATTATGTATTTCATTCAATGCCATGTGTATACGTTGATTTGCATGTTTGTGAGTCATGCTCCTTTTTTTGTGTGAGTTTTGAAATTATGCCCAAGTGACTATCTCCTAACACAATGGGGTGTACCTAATGGTATCACATGGTTAGATGGCATGGATACTACCATTAGGGATTGGAGTTCTTGGAGGCTTCACCTTTGGATGAGTTTGGTTAGCCTGCAACTAGAGGTTCTATCCTTACCTTTGGTTTTCAAATTATCTTATTATGATGTAAAAGTGTATTATTCAAGACCTTGAGTCCTCATTTTTAATTGTAAATTATTAAATAAAACCTTAGATGAATTGTAAACCTCCCATATAATTGGTGAAGGACGCATATTCTTATGCATGTTTCCTTGACATTGGTGTTGAAGTTATTGACTTTTCTTATGCAATTTATAATTCTAGAAATATTGGTAAAATGAGCATACAAAATATTTAGATTTGGCATTAAAATGAATATTTATGTGTTATAAAATATTCAATCTTTTTCTTTGTTTCTTATTTATCTATCTCCCAATTTGGGGGTTGTGAGTTGGTGAGAATTGCTTTGTTGAGGGGTCATTTGGGGATCTTTGAGTGTTTTTGATAGGGTTGGGAGGTGTAGGAAACTTTCCCCTTCACCCCTTGTGTCATTAGTTTTTTGTAGGAGACCTTGGAGGTATCTGAATTATCTCCTTCACGGGCTAGTGTGAGGTGAGATAAGGTGTCTAGGTTCTTGTTGGTTCCCCAATTTTTTTCATTGTTTGGATTCCCTTTTTATTTGATGTCTTCCTCGTGGTTCTGAAGTTTTTTCTTGTCTTAGGGACCAAAACTAAGCTTGTATTTGCTCACTATTCAAGACACTAGCACTACAATCAAGAATATAGCACTAGGGAGGACTACAATTCCTATCTAGGGCTTTTTTGCTAGATTAAGACTCCAACAATAGACCTAGAAACATTTTCTCTTGCACGAGTATCTTGTTTGGGAGCTAGTCTCCTTTGATGTCTTATTTCCATTATGTCATCATGTTTTTAGACTCTTCATTGTTTCTTAAGGAAACTTGGTATATAAAATTTTTTCCCCTTAACCTAGGGAGTCTTTCCATGTCATTTTTTTGAAAAGTTTCATATCTTAATCCTTATGACACATGTTTCCATTAGGAATCATGTTCTTTCTTGTAAGAAACTTGTCATAATTCCCAATGGTGGAGGGTTTGTACCTCCTAGTAGGGAAACCTCTTGTGAAGGTTTTACCTAGAGTTTAGATGTTTTTTTAGTAGTTTGTTGAGTGGAATAGAGGTGGTCATCACCTTATCTTACTCCTTGTTATAAAAGATAAAAAATGAGTCATCTATTTGTGGGGTGTTACATCCTAGTCATTCTACTATCTATGTAGGTTTTTGTGGAGTTTGGTTGGATTTTTAAGAGTGTCTTCATCTAGATTTGAGGTTAATTCTTTGCTTATCCTATTCTTGTGTTGTGTTGCAAGCGAATATGATCATGGGTTAGTACCCAAACATCATTTGGATATCATTTCTACCTCTTGTGGGTTCATTATGGTGATTTTTTCCCACGATGGGTAAATATTCTATTAGTGCCACCTTTCTTGTAGTAGTGGTGAATTCATTTGTGTTGTTAGTTCTATTGTGTTTCACACAAAACTTGTGTGCATGTTGTTATGTAATGCAACATGTTGAACATGCATCTTAATGGTTGTGGTTGTTGTTTGCAAAAATTATTCAATCAACTAATGTCTTAGGTGTGTTGGCTTGGGACATTACATCTAGTATCAAATACCATCTTGATTATCACTACCATACAACCATACCATCATGTAGTTAAAAATAATTAGATTGATATAGTATAAATGATAATAATTTATATAAATATATCTAGATATACCTTGTTGTATAAAGGAGAATACTTAACAATTAGAGGTGATGTTACCATAACTTCGTATTCACACAATGTTTAATCTTGTATTTGAATTAGGACACATACAATATCTCAATAGGAACATTAAATTTCATAATATATGTATATTATTCCTCTTTCAAAATATAACCTCGAATATATTTTTTGGAAATAATTCAATTTAATTTGGTTGTACACTAGCTTCTATTTTTAAAACTAGGTCACATAATACAAATTAGATTTATTTTATAACATAAAGTTACAAAATAAAATATACTAATCGTCTTCAAAATAGGTGATTTAAATCACTTCAAATGACTTCATAGAATACAAACGTGACTTAAGAAATGTAATTTACTGGTGAGTTTATAAAAATTAAAAAGGTCACTTGAATATAAGGTCATGTGGTGAATATACCATGGTGATAAATTGTTGGTGGTGCATTGTATACATGATGAATATGCCACAACAATGAATTGTTAGCAATGAATTGTTGGGGGTCAATTCTTGTTGGTGAATTACTAGCGGTGAATTTTCATAGAACCCATATTTACATGCTATATGTACTTACATATTATTTAATTACACTTTTATCATTATTGTGTATTATTTTGTTACTCCCTTCAATTCCTTGCATCAATTGAATGCAATCAATTAAAGGGGCATATATTTTCTCTATAACTTTTTATTGTTAATATTTTTAGATGGAAACTTGTGCTAGATAGAGGATCACCTTATCTAAATAAATCTTGATCACATTATATACCTACACCATGAAAATATCTATTGCATTATTACCTTGTGTGGAAATTCATCATAATGCATCCCTACATCATGTAAATACATGTGGCATTATTATGTCATGTAAATTTTTGTATCACTATCTATACCTAGGTGGAATTTTCTATCCCTTCTCTCTTCTATTTTTTTAGATAGTTGAAAGAAATTGTTGTTTTCATTTATTTTGACTATGTGAGAAGCCACACATTATATGTTCTTTCTCTATTTTGTATATTTTAATTGATTGTTCATACCAATGAGAGTTTGTAAAATTCAACAATAATTTTCTACTTTATATGCATTAGTATCCTTTTATTGATATTTAGATATTTACTTTTCACATGTAGACTAAGAAGGCCGATATACTATGAAACACATGCTCATGTTATATTACATCAAATGAAGTAAAAAGCATAATGGTAAAAGTAGCAACCCATGCCATTTTACATTTATTGTTTCCCACCTTGGTGGAATGGCTTAATGTAATAACATATCACCAAGTGGCCTACTCATATTCTTAGTTTGTCTCATTACCCAATCCCTATCCATTTTAATTTTATTTCCATTCATAATTATTTCCATACTTTCAATCCTTACCCTAATACCATTGCATTATCCCTTTGGTTTATTTACAAATGACACATAGTGGAGAGGGGCCTATAGTGGGCCACCCTAACTTCACACTTCTCAAAGCCTTTTGTGAAAATTTCAAATCACTCCCAAATTTGTACAACTTATTTGGCAAGTCCCCTATTTATAAAAATTGGTTTCAAGGCCACATCATCAAATATGATGCCACATCAACATGCTTTTTGTCAAGGTATCCAAAACAGCCCAAAAAAAAGGTGAGACCAATAGTGGGTCACCAAGTCATGTATTATGGGTGCATTGATGTGGCGTCACATGATTTGTCACTTTGTGTACTTTATGGATAAAAGTGTTTTGCAATTGGATATTAATTGTAAGTTTATTGGATATTAAGCCTACCCACTATGGGGCCCACTTAGGGCTACTTTTATACCCACCATTGGACCCCTACCCACTATGGGCCCCTTTCCCCTAATTGACTTGGTTCTTTTTTGAGGAGTGTGAGAATGACCCTAAAATCCAAATATTCAAATTCAAATGTTAATTTTATTGCCCCTTTCTACTAGCTATTACCAACTAACTTGGTTCATTATAGATATTATGTACAATTAGTTTAGCATTTAGAAAATAGATGATGAAACAAAATTTATTAAAGAAAAAAAATATTTCTAAAGGATCAAATTCATGGCACTTGAGATTAACCTACAATATTTTTTCTGCTAATTTAAATTCACAGATAATCATCATATAAAAAAAATAAAAAATTATAAAATGACAAATCAATTCTAAACATTATCAATAATAAAAAATAAAAAATTATAAAATGACAAATCAATTCTAAACATTATCAACATTATTCTTCCATAATAAATTTTAATACTAAATTCTCCTCTTGCTGACATTTAATTTTCATACATATATTTGACAATTATCTATCAATTAATCTAAATTAATTTATCCTTAATTAATTAAATTTATTTTTCTCATAAATATTCTATATTGTACAATTTATTCCTTTACACTAATGTGAACTATATTTTACAGAACAAAAATTCACTAACAATTTCCCCTATAGAAAATTCCAAACTTATGCCCCACCATAGATAGTGTAGATAATGTAGAGGCCAACTTGGGGGAAATGGTGGAACAAAAAAATGCATATGGTGATGGATACATGACTCCTTTATATGACCCCATGTGCATGCATGCTTTTATTATATGACCTTTGGGAATGGGAAGGTGTAGGAAGCCTCAAGTTTCATACCTTTTTTATATAAGCACAAAAGTTCTTTTCTAGATTTGTCTTCTTTCCCTTGTATTTTCTAACTAGGAAAGTCAAATCCAACCAAAAGTTAGATGAGAACAAATTATTATTTAGAAGGTTCACTTGGTCCACTCAATTAATAAATGTATCCAATTGTTTTCTTAAAATAAACACGATTTAAATTAGCATTAGCACTTACATAATATGAGGGAGATTGTTTTCCTAATGTGGTTAAAATAATATGAATATGAGAGAATATTACATGTTTGAATTATTTTCTCTTTTAAGTAAATGAAGGTTGACTACACGCAAGATATATAAAATTTATAAATGAATATAGTACAATATTCACTTTAGTGATTATGGGAGTGTGTGTTTGATAAAAATAAAAAATAAAAATTAAAGTCTTATGAAGAATACTTTACTAATGTTCTTATATTTTTGGATATAGATATGTAGATCCAAATATAGCTTTATCTATTCTCTAACACGATGAAGGAATACCCCATAATACATGAATATATGAGAAACTCATATAACACTAATTAATTTATTTATAAAGTGTCAAATGCTAGAATGAATGGTAATATTTAATGTTGGTGTGATCATCTTGGCTTAGTTTTCTGGTGGGTAATTGTATGTATGAATTTATTTATTTTTATGGTAGGTAAATAGATATAATGATTAGTTTTATCTTTTACTTTAAATTTATTTAAATTTTGATTTGTTTGTTTTAAGTGTAATGATTTGTGTATAAGTAACATATTTTATGTAAAAAATAATAAATTATTTAAGTTTTGATTAATTTTGATTACATATTAATGGTTAATCTAAATTTATAGTTTATATATCTATTATCATGATTTAATTTTGTAGGTATTAATATGAACCTAATTCAAATCTGCGTGCATAGATTTTGTAGGTATTAAAATGAACTTAGTTTAGATCTACATGCATAGATTTTGAACCTTAAACTTTTAAAATTATTATTTTTTAAATGGATCAAAGTTAACTATTTTTGAACTAATTAACACTTTTGAGTTGAGCACAACTATTCAAGTTGCATGCTAAAGTATTGTAGAGAAGGAAAAAACCTAATTCATTATGGTTATCTAGTTCTAGGTGGTGAAGCATTATAAAATTATCTTATGGCATTGATAGTATCATAACATTAACATAACATTAAAAATTACACAGGACTAGGCATATTGCATAATTTCTTAATCTATCTTCAATATTACCAAAGCTATTAAATAAGATCAAAAGGTTTGTAAAGTAACAAATTGCATACCCTACATTATTACATTATGCTTTGGACTTGTTTTAATATCCATTCTTCATAGCGTGCTCTAGGATCATTTTGTCTTAGCCTTGGCCTTTTACCTACTCATAGTCCTAATGTTGTGTTGTATTTTTGTGTATTCAACCTTGTTCTATATGTTTTCATGTGTCCCTTGTGTCCCTTGTGACCATGTTACCTTTTTTTAACATGATGTGAAGTCTTTGAGCACATTGTATTTTGATCTATCATAATGTGATATTGTCCTCTAACTATACAATTGTATACCATTCATTTTCTAACTTTATATTAACCTTTGAACTTCTGAAAATTCATTTATAATCATCATACTCTTGTTGCTTTGAAGTCCAATAGTCACCCTTACATTTTTAATGACTTGGGATTCCCTTTCATTCTTCCAAGATTTCTCTCTCTTTCTCATGTAACTTTATAGTTCGTCGTACAAGTTTGAACTCTCTTTGGCTCTCTACAACACTTTACAACATCTAAGTACTCTGAAAATTCCTCGACCTTGTAAAAGCTCTCCGTTTTTATTGTGAATATTAGATTTTTGTTCTTCATCCTTCTCTCTTTGTTGGTTATTTTAATATCTTCATTGCTTCATTTTTCTCTATTGGAGATATTGCCTCCTATGTCCATCCATACACACTAGGCTATTAAGAACTAGGTATATTTATCACTTATAAATCTTTATTATTGATGTTCTTAGTCCTAGAAACACATTGGATAAGTATGCAAACTTAAATCCATGTTGCCTCATTTCATTGATTTCTAATGGAGGTTGAAACACCAAATCAAGGTCTTGACTTGAAGGCAAGATCATAAGTACTCCCCAACAATTTTATTTTACTAGACACAAGTTTATTAGAGGCTACCACACATGAAGGTTTTCTACTCTTTCTTCTCTTTTGTACTTTATTATTTTATTTAATTTGAATGATTTTAGATTAGTTTTTTCCATTTCTATATCTTATGTTAGTTCCCATCACATTTTGTTGTGACATTGCCTCCTACTATGTAGAGAAGAACAATTCTATATTTTTTACCATTTTGAGATGATATTTTACATCTCAAACTATAGTGTGGAAATAGGATGATAGTGTGGCACACTAGCATCATGAACTGTGAAGTGATAAATCTATTTTCCAAGTTCTCTATATAAAATAAAATTGTTATGTAATTATTTTTTATTTTTGTTTTATACTTCCAAATTTTCTTATTTTCATTTCCCAACCCAATTAACAAATGTTTGAGAACATGTGCAACAAATGATGAAAGCGATGATTTGGAAAGGGCGCCGATAATTTTTTTTTAATTTTGATACTGAGGAGGGCAGAAATGGCGATGGAGATGAAGATGATGATGGTGCCTTTGGCTAGTGTTTTTTTGGATGGCTAGGTGTGCAGGGAAGGTTCTCCAGGTCTCTACATTGCTTTGATCAGGTGATTCCTAGGTTTGATCTATAGTGTTCTTTTGCGTTGTTTTCTACAAATGTCTTTGCTATAATGATTATTTATGGTTTGGTGGATGTTGTCTCTGATTTGCTGCATGTGGAGGTGCTTCTCAGTGATGGATTTGAGCCTCCTTTTTCTTGTGCAAGGGTTTGGGTTTCTAAGATCCTTCTCCCCTACTCCCCTATTGATGTGTTACTTCTTGTAGATTAGGTGTCTCTCTATGATGGCCATGGTGGGTAGTTTATTTCCCAGTTCTCTCTTTCCACCCTTTACTATGTTTCTGCCTATTTGTGGGAGTTGTGTGTTTGGTTCTTGGTCTTTTTTTTGTATGTGAGTTTGTTTCAAAGTCTTTGCTTCTTTATACTTCTCTCTTGTTATGTTTGTGGTTGGTTGTACTTCATGGATGACTCATGTGGCTTTTCAAGATTGGGGTTGGGCTTTGGTACTTGGGTAGTTCTACCTTCGTTGGCTTTGCTTAGTTAGGTTCATTTCTAAGGGACATTTCTATTGCCCTGTTCACTGGTGCTTCTTCTCTCTTCCTGCCCTCTTGACTTCCTGTTGAGGTGGATATCCCTCCTTTTGAGGTAGACGTGGTGTTTGAGAGTGTGGTCAAGGGTTTTTTTTCTCCAGTTGCTCTCTTTCCTTTTGATTTCTTCTATCAAGGTGGAGAACCCCTCTTATGAGGTGGAGTTGGTGTGTGTTATTGGAGTTGGGAATCATTGTTTGAGGGCTTTAGAGGCCAGTCTTATTTCCTTTGTTAAGATGGTTCTCAAGGTTTGTGATGGGCTCTGGTGTCCTCATCAGGATTTTACAGTGTTGTTGCATGGTTATGGTTACTACCCTATGTTTAGTTTGGCTCTTCTTTCTCCTTTTGAGGTGGAGAATGAGAGTATTGATGGGTGTTGTTTCTGCCTTGGTTTCAATTGTTTCTTTCTAGCATCTCATTTTGAGGTGGAAAATTTTACTATTGAAAAGGTTTGGAGATGGTTTGTTGGGTTTACTATTTGGATGTTGTTGTTGGTTGAGCATCTATTTGGGTTGTGATGTCTCCTATTCTCCTAGACTTCCCATTTGGTTTCTCCTATTGAGGTGGAGTTGGTTTATGCTGCTCGAGTTGTGAATAGTTGTTTGGGGGATTTAGAGGTCAGCCTTATTGTCTATGTTAAGATGGTTTTCAAGGCTAGTGATGGGATCTAGTTTTCTCATCAATATTTGATGGTGCTGCTACATGGGTGTGGTTGTTTCCCTGCTTTCAATTTGGCTCTCCTTCTTCCTTTTGAGGTGGAGAATGAGAGTAGTGATGGGAGTTGTTGCTGCCCTATTTTTAGTCGTCCCTTTCCAATGTCTCATTTTGAGGTGGTATAACTATTGAGGTGGAAAATGTTACTATTGGAAAGGTTTGAAGAAGGTTTTGTTTGGTTTGTTGATAGGGAGCTATGTTGCCTTTTCTCGGTCAGGTCCTCCTTGCTTTTGTTGGGATTCTGTTAGGATCAGTTTTGAGTGGAAGTTCTACTATGGTCCGACTGTTGTAGGTGGTTTGTGGCCTGGTTGTTTCAGGAAAGTCTTTTGGTGGGAATTTGTTAGGGTTAGTTTTGAGTGGAAGTTCAATTGTGATCTTTTTTCTACAGGTGGTTTGTGGCCTAGTTTTTTCAGGCAAGTCATTTGGGCTTGTTGTTTTGGTGATAGGAATGGGTTGTTAGTCTATCTCTAACTTAGGAATGTTGTTGGTTCTAAGTGTTTTGTCCTGCCTAGCTATCTAGTGACTAGGTGTTGTTGGTGTTTCTTCTATGTACTGTGGTGTTTCTGCTACTGTTGTTTTTCTATTGTGTTGGAAAATTTTGAGACTTTTTTATTTGGTAGTGTCCTTCTCCTAGCTCTGTAATAGGTTCTTGGTCCTTTCAAAACCTTGATTACCTTATCAAAAACATGTGCAAAAATGATCTCAACATCCATAAAGGTACTTGATTTTAAAGTTGTCATTGGTCTGGTAGGATTAGGGATCGAGTCCAAAATGGGCATGGTATTGGCAATACGTTGCATGAAAGAGTTGGGAAACTCCAAATCCATAGTGGATGTATCAACATCATGGGATTTTATAAGTCTGCAACTATGTCTCATTGAAGTATTGGTAATAGGACACCAAGTCGTGAAACTCATACAAGTTTCAAAACACTAAGTGTGCCCACTATGAACACTAAATAGTCAAATAGTCATAGTAGAACACTCAAAATTAAAAAATCATAGAGTAGAAATAGACAAAGAACATAGAGACAGATGTTTGATAGAAATTTGAGCCAAAAAAGGTAGGACTATGGAATCTAGGGTTCCTATGTCCTAGGTAGGATTTTCAAAAATTAAAATTTTGGTTGTATGTAATATTTTTTAGGGTTTCTATTTTTGTGTGCAAATAGGTCTGATAGTGAATAGTTTTCTAGAATTTTCTCAATTTATGATAATATAATTCAAAATGCAAGAATGTTGAAAATACTTGAACAATAAATGACAATTGTAAATGTAATTTCTAGATCTAATGTACAAAAATTAACTAATTCTAATATGATAAATCTAAAAATGATTATATGATTATGCTTTTTGAAAGAAAACAATGCACTTTTTCACTTTTTAGCCATATGCAAGATACCTAAATGCATGCAAATGACACTTTTTATTTTGTTTTCATATTTTAAATGACATAATGTAGATTTATGAATATAATTTGAATTTATATTTGAGCTATAATGATTGAAATAAATATTATTGCAACCTATAATGCAATATTGTATGCAAATTTTTGAATTTTTCTATATTTTATGATGCAAAAATGAATGCCTAATTGAAAAATGCAAAAACAATGCAATGGAAAACCTAGAACTAGGGTGAATTTTCAGAAGGTATATAATTTTAACAAATTGGGCTCACCAAAATGAAATGTGGGGAAAGGGAAACCTTTGAGGTTCCTTAGGGTTTGACACCTTTTGCAAATTTCATTGGAATGTTCATTTGTATTATGTATGAAATGGGATGTGATAAGGGTTTGATGGATTTGGACAAGGTATGGGATTGAATTACAACCTAATATGTGAGTCAAACAACCCTTAACCAAATATGGAAATATCCTAAGGATGAAATGCAAGGATCTAATTGTCCTAATGATTTAAATTATTGTTTTGATGCAAATACAAAAGATCTGAGAAATCACAAAAGAAAATTAGACTATAGAAATGGAATGAGGAAGACACTATGCACCTATGATTCAAATTTGGAGCTAAAAAAAAAGACATAGGTTTCATAGGTTCCATTGTATTTATAGGAAAAATTCAGATATAATTTTGCAATCCTCTGGTGTCGAGTTAGAGCTTTTGTTTCCCGCTTGTTGCACTTTTACATCATTGTCGAATAATTTTGTAAGAATTTTTTTGAGAGTTTTCAAAGTGTAGGTTTTTCATTGAAACAAAAAAAAATTGACCTTCAAACTTCCTTCAATCCTCTTCAAACCTAAAATGTACACATTCAAAGAGAGAAGAAAGGTCGTACCATTTAGGGACATGCCTTGGTCAAATCTTGTGTTAGTGTTTCCACTTCCATAATGGAAATGTCAATGATAAATTGATAAATGATAGGAAGGAATGATGAATCCACAAAGTGTTGCAACTCACCACCCTTCAATGGATTCCTTGAAGGACTAAATTCATACACATCTCCTCAAGGTCTCGATATTTCTTTCTTGATTTGTTGAATGACTTGAATTGCTTGGAGAGCTACAAAGATTAGCCTTCACAAAAAATATGAAAACATAAACATGAACACACTCACATACATTTTGACACAATGTTTGGATCTTGAATTGTTGCAATAAATCCTTTAATGGATAATCTTGACTTGTTGAATAATACTCTTGATAATTCTTGCTCTTAATGTTCACCTCTTGCTTGTTAATTTCACTTAATATTCAAATGATGCAATAACTAGGTATTTATATATTATTCTAATTTCCTAAAAATTAAATCCCAACATCTAAATTTAGATATTTGAATTCCAAATAGTAAAATGTTGACACTAACATAGTTGAATTTGGAGCCAAAATTGGGGAACATAGGCACCCTAGCTGCTAGTATCCCAAGCCTATTTTTTGAAGTTTAACGAGTTAGGGGAAAAGTATTAAATGAGATAATTTTTTGTATGCTTGTGAATTGTTGGAAATTGTATTAAAATAATCTTTGGAATGCATAATTTAGAAAATTAAGTGCTTAATTAGGTCCAATAACTTAAAGAGGAGCAAAACATAGTGTGAAATTGTCAAGGGTGACAATTTACGATGCTACAATACCTAGACCATGAAAAGCTCTATTGCATTATTACCTTGTGTAGAAATTCATCATATTCCATCCCTACATCATGTAAATACATGTGGCATTATTGTATCATGTAGTTTTTTATATCACTATCTATATCTAGGTGGAATTTTCTATCCCTTCTCTCTTCTAATTTTTTATAGATAGTTGAAACAAATTATTATTTTCATTTATTTTGATTATGTGAGAAGCTACACATTACATGTTTTTTCTTTGTTTTGTATACTTTAATGCATTGCTCATACCAATGAGAGTATGTAGAATTCAACAATAATTTGCTACTTTATATAGATTAGTATCCTTTTATGAATATCTAGATATTTACTTTTCATGTAGACTAAGAAGGCCGATATAATATGAAACACATGCTCATGTTAGATTACATCAAATGAGGTGAAAAAAATAGTGGTTAAAGTAGCAACCCATGCCATTTTATATTTATTTGTTTCCCTCTTTGCTGGAGTGGCTTAATGTAATAATATATTGAACCAAGTGGCCTACTCATATTTTTAGTTTGACCCATGACCCAATCCCTATCCATTTTAATTTTACCTCCATTCATAATTATTTCCATACTTTCAATCCTTACCCTAATACCATTTCCTTAATAATATATTGAACCAAGTGGCCTACTCATATTTTTAGTTTGACCCATGACCCAATCCATATCCATTTTAATTTTACCTCCATTCATAATTATTTCCATACTTTCAATCCTTACCCTAATACCATTTCCTTATCCCTTTGGTTCATTTAAAAATGACACATAATTAACTTGGTTTATTTTTGAGGAGTGTGAGAATGACCCTAAAATCCATATATTCAAATTCAAAAGTTAAATTTATTGCCCCTTTCTACTAGCTATTATTAGATAATTTGGTTCATTATAGCTATTATGTACAATTAGTTTATCATTTAGAAAATAGATGATGAAACAAAATTCATTAAAGAAAAAAATTATTTCTAAAGGAAAAAATAATCACATTTATATAAGTGAATGTTGTCTTCAATATCACTCACCATCATTAATATAACCCACCAAGGGGGTTGTCCATTCAAATCTACACAACACATATTAAATGTGTGTGCTACATCAAGATCAAATTCATGACACTTGAGATCAACCTACAACATTTTTTATGTTAATTTAAATTCTCAAAGAATCATTATATCAAGAGAAATGATTTTATAAAAATGAAAAATCAATTCCAAACATTATCAACCTTATTCTTCCATAATAAATTTTAAGACTAAATTCTCTTCCTCACATTTAATTTTCATACATATATTTTGCAATTTTCTATCAATTAATCTTAAATTAAATTATATTTAATTAATTAAATTTATTATTCTCATAAATTATCTATATTATACAATTTGTTCCATAGATACTATAGATAATGTAAAGGCCAACTTGGGGGAATTGATGGAACAGAAAAAGGTGTATGGCAATGGATGCATGACTCCTTTATATGACCCCATGTGGATATATCATTGAATGCATGCTTTTTATTATATGACCTTTGGTGATGGATATATGACTCCTTTATAGGACCCCATATGGATACATCATTGTGTTAGAACTATAAAAAAATTCAAAATTTCAATGGCTTACATTCATAAATTCCACAAGGTAGCCACATTTTGAGTGAAATTTTTTTATAATCCTTTTCACATATCATATCCACCAGTGATCACATCAGATTTGACCCTTTGACACATCAAAATCCCTCTGATCATCATTGAGTAGGAGCCTCTAAATAAATAATCCACATCGGCATAACTAGGTCTATGTCTCTCCAACCCGTAAGCTATAACCTTTCAATTTAGGTATTTTTGGCATATCCACGAAAGGTCAAGATCATCACATCGATCAAAAACTTAAGAGGATACATATTCGGGAAGACAAGGCATGTTGTTTCACTAAAGAAAAAGTTATCAATAAGAAAAATGCTATCGGAGTGAGATCTTCAAGTTAGTGAGATCTTCAAGTTAGCCCAAGCATACATGCCATGTTGATAGAATTTCATCAGCAAGATGCCCACTCTGTCTCACTGATGAAGCACAAAGAAACATGTTGGGGAGACATGTGTTATCAGAATGAGTTTCAAATGTCTTTCTAACTCCATATGTCACACTAATGAAAGTAGCATCGGAGAGAGTCTTTCTGATTCATCTAAAGGAGGAGGATGATACATCGAAGAGACTTGTAATGTCAAAGTAACTTTCAAATATTTTAGTGAAACATATTCTCTTGCCAATGGACATACAAATGGATCAAAATTTCATTAGAGTGATACTTGGCAACAACTATGATATCCAAGTGACTTAATAAATCTTTTTTCGAAGGTGATATGGATCAAAAGATGAAGCAAAAATCAACTATTTAACATTAGTAGGAGTGATATTTGGTCTCCCCAACCATATAAGGTGCCTAGTGAAAATTTGGCTTGATTCAAACATATAGATCATCCAGAGTTTAAAAATGTCTATCTGATATAATCATTTGATCTGATGGTGGGAAATTCAAAAAACTTGCTACACTCGTGCTCGGAGCTAGAAATGAATGGCTACATGGATACACACTGTATAGATAATCCTATGAATCAAAGAAGAAAAATTAAGGAGAATTTGTTGAGATATCAACAAAAGGAACAGGAGAATAGACAAGGGCCAGAGAATTTTGTGCAATCAGAGATTTTCAAGTAAGCTTGTGAATTCTTTGCAAATTGTATTTTCAATTCTGTCAATTTGAGAAAATAAAATGGAGGGATTGAACTCTAGAAAATAAAAAAGTAGAAAAAATTAGGGTGAGGGTAGTCATCTTAGGGGAAAAAAGAAAAATATTGAGACTAGGGATGAATCGTAAACAACTGAAAGGAAATTGAATCAAGATCTTATTGAGCAATTACCTAGCTCAAGACCTAAAGTCAGGCGTTCTGCATAGCTGAGGGAAGATGTAGAGAGAATTGTGGAAAAATGAAAACACATAGGGGATGTGTGGACTTCAATTCGGGGATATGAACTATTTATGTTTCATTATCATAGGAGGGATAGGTTTGAGCTGGTGTGCAATCCTTGCAAATTCAACCTGGGAAAATTGGTTGTCCCAAACATATTTTTGGATGTGGAACTAATGAAACTCTTAGTTGCCCATTACAATCCAAAACTCAAAGCTATGTGCAATTCATTGGGTAAACCTTTCATATATGTGTTAGAAGCTCCAATTTGCAAAATTTTTAACCTAGAAGGCACATGTGATGAAGCTACTGTGCATGATAATTTATAAAAAGAATTTTGGAGAATGGATACCACCTATAAGGGGTGGAGATTACCATTGGATAGACCTAAGAAAGATGAAAATTTGGTTCCACTGGATGACAATGACGAGCCTCCATTTCATGTAGACTTATTCAAGCCCTATTTGAAATATACATACTTCTCAGTATGTTAGGTGTTAGGGATTTAAGCTCCTAAGCTTATGTCAATTGCACCAATGGTAATTGAAGCTGATGTTCAGTATCACAATGCCATACCCTTTTATTATGCTTCATACATCTTCAAAGGAATTGATTCAAGGCTAATGGAAATAAAAAATGGATCCCCTATTTTGCATTTCAAACATTAGTCTATTTTTATGCATATAGCAATGTATTATTGATAAGAATTGGGAATGTAGCTAGAAGAGTTAAGGATTACATGGTTTGATAGGGAGGGTAAATTGTTACCAATTCAGTTATGGACTGCTATTTGGGATAGCAAGTTTTCCAATTCAAGTTTTGTACATTTTGAAGAATACTTTGTTAAACCATTGTACAGATTCTTTAACCATCCTTGTGACTATGCATTGTCTAATGAGATTAAGAGGTTCCTCAGACCTAAAGATTTCAATAAATAGTGCCTGATAGAATTTCCTACTTGGAAATTGCTAGGAAAATGGATTACTCAAGTGTAATGAATTTAAGTTCCTTTGGAAAATAGACATTCATGCCAAGCACTTTGTGCTTTGGAGATTTCACTATATTGTCAAAGGAAGGGTATGATTTGATTTTGGATAAGTTATTGCATTTTAATTTGAAGAAACCTCCACCATGGAAAGGGTTTGATCTAGATGGATACATTGAATTTTCTAGGAAAAAGATGAACATAGGTGGGTATAATCATATACCTTATCAGTATAATGATTTGATCATAAATTTGGAAGAGAAAGAAGCTGAGAGGGTTGTTGATGAATATAACAGGGGAGTAGAACAAAAAATGAAAGAGATGCAAGATGTGGAGTTGTTATCCTTTGGTGAGGAGTCATCTGGCAATGAGGGGTCACAAGGTCTAACTGATAAAATCTCCAGATTGAAAACTAAGGATTATAAGGTTCCTCCTAGAGAACTAGAAATTGAAGAGGGCTCTGACACATACATGAGGAAAATGGCTTATAGATCCTTTCTAGAAAATGATGATTTTGTGAAATCTCTAGAGTTCAAAGCCTTCTTGTACAAACATAAGGGAAAAGCAATAAGAGAATATATTGAAAATGTAACACCAAATAATGAGGATCAATTGTTGAATAGTTTGAAGTGAAGTGTGGAAAAGGAAATGAAAGATATGACCATAGAGAGAGGGAAAAAAATGTTAGAAGATTTAGGTCTCATGATTTTCCTAGGATTGGACATAAATTCTACTCTTGTTTTTTATAGTTTCTTGAAGGATAACAATGCTACGCATAAGCTTAGCCTTGAGGAAGTGACATAAGTGTATACAGGATCAAAGTATAACCCTGATGAAGGTTCCCTTATGATTTGGGCCTTGTATCCACCACATAAGAAGTTTATTATTATTGACAGTGAAAAGGATTTTGGACATGTCATGACATTGAAAGTTGGAGAGGTTGATCCTATGGCTATAGTTGAGATTGGTATCAATGTGGCCAAGCTAAATAAATCCCAGATCTAAATGCTAATCAAAGAAAAGGAAGTGTATAAAATAAACAATGAAAGGATACTTAGGGAAAATGATCACCTGAAGGATATGATTGAAAACACATTGAAAGGATCCACTATGTTGCTGATTCAAGGAGAAGGCTCTCAAACAAAGGACAAGTAGGAAGGATCTGATGTATATTCTCAAGGAAAATTCGGTACACTTTCTGTAGTGATTAGAAAAAGATAGGCTAACTTGATGGTTTGGCTGAGCAAACTATGGGGAACTCACTCAAAGAATTATGCTGCAGAGCAGGAGCATAAAAGAATTAGTGGAAAACACCAATAGAAATTTCAAGAAATATAGAAGAGAGATACTCCTAATAATGAGGCTATCACTACTGCTAAGGAGATCATAAGAAAGCATGAAGATTATCATGAGGAACTTCAAGGAAATGCAAAAGGATTAATTGATGCCACAAAAGAAGGAATACCAATATTGTTTGAAAATGATGGAAAAAAAAAGATGAAATGGATTGAATAATGCGAGTTGATACTACAAAAGATCTCGGAAGTGGCTACAAGTAAAGACTCGACATTGGATGAAGCATGCGAGAAAAATGAGAAAATGGTGAACATGGAGATAGCAGTCAGGAATGCATTGGGAGATGTTGATATTCACAAAAGATGTGATTATCTAGACCATCTGTCAAAAGTCCACTTATGGCTAACTAGAGCCTAACTACCTATTTTTAATTATTGTTAGTTTTTGTTAATATCAAAAGACATTCATGAAGGGATGCGCCTTTTCAAAGTTTTGACGTATATAAATCTGTTACATAGTGACAAAAGGATATAGGAAAATAGGGATAGATAGATAGTAAAAAGGCTTCTATGATGTTTGCATTTCAAAAGACTATGTTGCAAGTATAATTTCATGAGATCAATGAAAGAAATTTGATTCTATGGATTCATATTGGTATCAACTCTTTGTTAAATATATTCAGTTATATGGTTGTCTCCAGCATAATATTTCCTTATTATTTAAGTTGATATATCAAGGATATTTTCAATTTATCAAAACACATTTGTTGTTCTTGTGTGATGTGATTAATTGTCTTCTTTTAGAGAATTAGAACCCTTTTAATTTGTTACAGTAATCTAGAAGTGTTATTTGGATCGGTTAGAAGAATCATATAACTAGGACCATAATTCTATCTCCAATCTGTTGTTATCTATTGTTCCTGTGTGATTTATTTAATTGGTTCTTTCAAGTAAAGATTAACAATCCTTTTAATAAATCATAAGTAACCTGGTTGTGTCAATTGGATCCACAAGTAGAGTTTTTCAGTCATTTTCCTACACATTTATACAAGTTATAAACAAACATAAGTGTGCTAAATAGTTTGAGTTATTGCCAATACAAGTCATTTTGTCTTAGATTTTCATTTGACTCTGTTCAATCAACAAGGCACTGGTCTCACCCATTTCATCATTTAGTTTTATCAAAACCTTTTTCAAACCTCACATATGTTAGTTGAACATGTTCATAGATTTTACCTTGATATTGCTTATACAATTTACACCAAATTAGGCTTGCATTTTTCCACTCCATTTTCCATTGTGGATAGATTGCACAAGTAGGAATCACATAGTTTAAGTCTGCCTCATTTACATAGGTATACCCACCTAGGTATGGAAGAGCCCAAAGAGAATATAGTTCAAATACATTATTGGCCTTGTTCGTTAGCCAAAAATGTACCAAGAGCTTGGAAACCTCTTGTGGTTTTCAACCAAAATTTTTGAGAACTAATAGATTGGCGACTCTAGTGGGAACTCAAATCTAAATCTAGGCCTTTGTCATAGAGTCAACGCCTTACATAAAACTCCATTGGGAACAACAAAGTATATAATTTTCTCACTTCTATATGAGTGAGTGGTGACTCTGATAAAATAAAGTGCACATTAGAAAGAATAAACTCAAGAGTTCAGACCATCACAATAGTTCACAACATGCATAGTAGAAGGTCCCTATATAAAGAAAGTGCTAGTGATAATAGTAAATGGACACATAAGAATGATAAAGGTAAGAAGGAATCTAATGATATGTGCATGAAAAATAAGGATAAAATGTCAAAACCACACTTTGAGACATATAATCACTATGATACATTGACAAATGAGAATATCTTATCAGGAGAACCTCACACTCTTGAAGAAAAAGGGAATCCTTTCTACCAACTAGATCCTAAGAAAGAGGAAGAATTTGTGGCTAGGTTTGAGGCTGAAAGAATCAAGAAACAACATGAATATGATCATAGAATGGAAGGAAATCATAATGAGCCTATTGATAATGTAGCCCCTGAAGAAAATTATGAATTTATGACTCTAGAAGAATTAAATGCAGAATTGGAGTATGAAAGGAAATAAATGGAAAGAACTAAAGTAGAATATGAATAGAGGCTCCAAGTGATAAAAGAACTCCAGGATCTAAAGCTGCAAAGAGCCCAATTTGATGCTCAGATATCTAACCTCCCTAAATATATACCACCTCATAGGCAAGGGAATAATAATGCAGGACCTTTAAATCCACCAAAAGCACCTTAAAAGCCATCTGGGAATCAATACAAACCATCAAATGCTCCACCTAAAAATCCACCACAACACCCAAATGCTTAGCCACCCCCTAGACAAAAATATATGCCACCACCCCATGTACAATACAATAATCTATTATACCAATATCAACATCCTCAAAATCCACCTCCTTAGCACTACACAACTATGATCAGACAATTTGATTTAGTAGGATTCCAAATATACCCCTACCCTATGGATAGTAGTTGGAGAGGTCTTGTCCCCAAATTTATAGGAAGTAGTGCAGTCACCATTGAGGAACACTTAAGGAGTTTTAATGCTTTTATTCAAGACCTGGATATGCAGTATGAAGATGTACATATGGGGCTATTTATGATGTCACTAACTGAAGAAGCTAGAGATTGGTTTAAAAATTTACCAACAACTTCTATTACCTCCATTCAAGAGTTTCATGACCAATTCCTTGAGCAGTATGGGAATCAATGTGCATTAGAGTTTGCCTTGCATGAATTGGTTAGTATCCATAAATATCATAATGAGTCAGTTTATGACTTCAACCAGAGTTTCTCCAAATTGCATAATAAGATACCTCCTGGGTCCAAATTGGCAGACCCTACAACATTAAGCATTTATCTAAAAGCATTTGATCCAAAGGTAGGATATGAGATTAGGAATAGGTTCCCTAGAAATTTAGTTGAAGCACAAAAAATAGCATTGACTATTGAAAATAATAGAAAGGCTATTGGGATGACTAGTAAAAAAGATAATCTTAGGTTCCCCAAAATTTTAACAATCCTCATAATAGACAAGAAAACACATATAGGAATGAAAGCCCAAAAGTTGCATGATATGCCATATAACACAAATTGGAAAGATGGAAGGGCCATAATTGAAAAGCCTAAGAATAAGGAAAATCTCAAACCTTTAAAGAAGAGAGGAGCATACATGGTTAACAATAATCCCTGGGGTCAAATTTGCAAGTTGCCACATTCCCCTGATCATTGTATTGTTTCTCAATCAATTCAAGAAGAGGAGATACCAGTAGACAATGATGAAGATGATCTCACAATCTATTTAACTTCCCACAACCTCCATTCCATTAAGGAGGGATATTCATCTTCAGAAGAGGAAGGTTATGAGTATGATGTTAATAACCAGAGATACAATGTTCATATGGTAGAACAAGTCTTTTCTAATTATGAAGAAAGCAGCGATGAACAATGTTCTATTAGTTTACCATTTCAGCCAAGTAAATGCAATATAAGAAATCTAACTTAGGAAGAGATTAAAAAGTTAACCATTGTTGTAGTAGAATAGGAAAAAAGAAAATATCGATTAAGAAACAAAACAATAAATGGGGATGAGGGTGTTCCAAGAGGAATATTTATGAAAGACAAAGTAACAACACAAGGGGTACCGAAAAAAGGTAGAAAATAAGAAGCCTAATAAAAATGAGCAAAAGCATGTTCATAAGGAAGAAAACAAAGAGTTGCATAAAGACAACCAAATTTTGATCAAACAAGCAAAAAAGAAAAAGAAGAGAACACAGGAGATTCACTGGAGCAAAGGAAGATGATTAAAATAGAGAATACATCCTTTGACTTCACCCAAGCTTTGTCTCAGGTAAAAATGTTTGTGCCATTATTAGAAATGATGAAGATAAAAGAGTATAGGGGTAGTTCTATTCAATTAATATATCATGGAAATGATAAAAGCACAAACTATGAAAACAAGGGAACCACCAAGATCACTAATAAGCAGGAAAAGGTAAAAGTTCCTAAGGTTTGTCTAGGTGATGCATTGATAAATCCTCCACAAGTTGATCCATCCTTTACTACACTACTCATAAATAATAAGCTAGTAAGGAATTGTCTGATAGACTTAGGTGTTGCTATCAACATCATGCCAGTAGGGGTCATGAATCAATTGGGCATGTGGGTAGACACTACTGGTGGAAAATAGTAGGCCTATCCCAATGATAGGAATTATGAAAGACGTAGAGGTGAAGTTGGTTGCTTATCGAAAAGCATCTTACGGTATTGTTATAATTGTGATTGATACACCTCATCATTTTGGAATGCTTTTTTCAAGACAATGGACCACAACAGTTGGGGGAAATGTACAATTTGACTTGTCCTATGCCACAATACCAATCAATGGCGAAGAGGTCAAGTTATATAGAGAACCAAGGATGAATCAGATTGTGGATTATGTTCCTCAAGAGCAACTAAATTGCTTTTGTGATGTGGATTTAGGGAGTTTTAGGATAGAGCCTTCCCAGCCTGAATTAGTGAATATTGATCCAATTGATAAGCATGTTTCTAAGGATCAACACGGTGTATGGAAAATGTATTTTGATGGAGCATGTAGGCAGGAAGGAAATGAGCTGGGGTAGTTTTTATTTCACCTGAAGGTATCACATTCAAATATTCATTCTTTCTGACCTTTGAGTGTACAAATAATATAGTAGAATATGAAGCTTTGCTAATTGGTTTGAATATGGTTTTCAAACACAAGATCAAGTTGCTAACTATTCTTGGAGACTCTGAGTTAATCATTTCACAAGTTAGGTCAAAAGATTCTGCAAAAAGAAAAAGGTTAAAACAATATAGAAATGTTGTGTGGGATACAATTGAATTATTTGATACTTTTTCAATTGAATGGATAGACAGGTCTAAGAACTTGATGATAGATTTTCTAGCTAATGTAGCCCTAAAAAGAGATGATATCACCTTGGCAAGAGTTTCTCAAGTTGAATTCAAAACAAGGCCTGCTATCCTTGATAATATATATAGTTGGCAAGTTTTTAATGATGAAACTGACCTCATGATAAAGTTTCTCCATTGCATAGACTAGTATGAAGCTCAAGAGATTGACTTGAATGCATTTGTTGAGGAAGTAGATGACAAACAAAATGTATTTGGAAAAGAAGTTTTGCAGCTTAAAACCAACAAACTTCCCAAAGGACTTGTGGCATTACAAAGGGTATATGATGGAAATGATTGTGCTCTCATGAAGCAAACACTAGTAAAGAGAGAAGATGTTGAGGAAATCAATCTAGGAACTAAATTAGCACCAAAAAGAGTACATTGGAAAGAAGCTAAGTCCAATCAAAAAAATGTTGACTGCATTATTAAGAAAATACAAGCATGTTTTCGCCTAGTCTTATCACTATTGTATTTGACTACAAATTTTGACGAATGTTTGGTGACATATTGACAAAATATTGTCGAATTACTGACACAACACCGATTTAAATTTCTTCACCATATTTTCATCACTTTAATGACCAATTTTTATATGTTGAAACCATGACCCAACATCGTCAGTCAATGCCATCAAAAATATTGGCGATGATCATCACAAAATCAATGTAACTTTGTACATCTATCGACACAAAAAATACAAAACGTTGCAAAATCCCCATTTGAAATTGTTGAAAAAACACCAAACATTTTCCCATTTTCCAATGAGGCGGAGCAACCCATCGTTGCCATTACAATGAAAACTACATCGTGTGAACAACAACCTCATCACAAATTTTTGTGGTTTGTTGGGATATGTTCGTTGAAATTGTGACAAAACCCTACAATTCTTTTAAAAAAATTATTCGTTCAAACATGTTCCCTCCCTAACACGGTTATATGTATGGGTTTTGTTCTTTGCATGAATAATTTGGCTGATGTATCTTTTGGTATAAGTCACTTTGACAAGTATTTGTCTTTCCTTGCATCCTTTATCAGTGTAGCTTATCTAATGTAATCCTATTGGAGAGAATTCATTCTATCGGGCCCAAAGTTATTCATTACTTTCGATGGTGATACTTCGACTGATGAATTCCATCGACACAACTTTCATCGATGGTGCCTTATTTTATACACTATGTCGGCGTAACTTCCATCGACACAACTTTCATCGATGGTGCCTTATTTTATACACTGTTGGTGTAACATGTGTCATCGAGTGGTCTATTTTCTATTATTTCGATATCAATGTGTTCCTCTGATGAAATATATTAGTGTACCTCATGCCAAAATCCTGAGTGAGTCTATCTTTTACTTTCTTGAATAACCCATCGGTAGAACAAAAATAATGTGTCCCTGATATGAGCCTTTTATCTTCATTGGAGTAGTATATGAGATTAGAATTTTCACTTGTTAGGATTCTGATGGCCAATGAGTATTTTTTTAGGGAAACTTTCATGAGTTATTTTGATATGTATTTCCTATGGTTTTGCATTCTTTATTTGTTCCTTTTTAATCAAAATATATAGCCCAATTTCTTTTTCTGATTGCTATGAATGCAATGTGCCTATGCTAATATTGTACAATTTTCTTCCTCATTCATGTAGGCCATTCCTGCAATGTTTTTATTAGTGAAGCTTGCTAGTTGTGTTGATATATTGTCTCATGCCAATATAAACATAAAACATGATTGGGGTGACATAGATACTAGTTGGCCAATATGTTATATCTCTTAAATTTGAAATGTGTGAACAATGGGTCTTGGATACATATAGTGAGTAAATAGCTTATAAGAACAATGGTAGAAGACCCAACAATGAAGACTTGGGAAAAAAATACCATAGAAATTGTTGGATACATCTCACATGACCTACAATAATGCAAGTCCCAAAGCATATCGGCATAGTGTTGAAAATCCACACATGGAAACTAGGGACTCAAATTTGTGTGTTAAGGTTGTGGAATCCCTACAAAAACCCTCATTAACCAATCAAAAAGTAAACAATTGTCTACTAATTTGAATGGATTAATCATAAAATTAGTTTTAATAGTTGAGATAGGTGTGAATGAAAAAATGGAAGACTTATTGTAAAATTTCAAATTTGTGAAGATCTCCTTGGGAAAAAATATAATAGTCACCTTCTTCTCTCATAGTGGAATAAAGTAAAATATGTTTTTAAAATTTTACAAGAAAAATTTAGTGTAAAGACAACATACAAGTATGCTGATGCCATCATTGAACTTCACACCAAGCTCACAAATCAAAATAAGTACTGTTCCTACAACGTATGAAGCCCACCTAATTACAATTGAGTTCAAATAGAAATTAAATCCACAACTAATGATTTCCAAATAGTACATTCTATTTTTGGTCAATTGTGTGTGTGAGAGAGCAAGAAAGTGAGTGTGTGTGTGAGAGAGAGAGGTCACTTTTGTGATGGATCTCTAGCAAAATGTGTGCATGCTTTCTCATATGATACCTAGGTGAATAAAAATTAAAATTAAACCCACACCAAAAAAAAAACCAACAACATATAATACATAACTGTATTAATTCTATCCAATGAAATTGTTTTATCATCAGTGCATGAAGCACATGACAGGTGATTACTAGGAGCAATCCATCCAATCACTTATTCCATTGGTCACTAAATAAGAGAATCATCTAGAGAATTGCTACCCAGATTGAAAGGTTCCCCTTGTATGGATCAAATGGCATGTAAGCAACTAGAGATGATTATTGGGAGCAATTGCAGAATCAATAACCTACCAAAAAATGACATGAAATCATCACTAACTAGTCATCACATTGTGATTTTAAAGTATGCCTAGTCATGTACTCATGACATGGAGGCCACTACAAGAGGGTGTCTGCTGAAATAACAAAGAAATGTTAAATTGATATGTTTTATTATTATTGTTACAAGTATTTCATTAATTAAAAGAACACTAGAGTGGTGCTCTTTACCTGATGGGGCCACATCATGTTCATGATCTTGTCTTATAGCCTCATGCTCAACATGCTAAACACCATCTAAATCCTTTGGAGTTGAAACATGAAAGGTTACATTAATTAATACACCAATTGCAATTAAATATGTTTAAAAGAACATTAGAGTGGTCCTATTTACCTGATGGGGCCACATCATGTTATTGATCTTGTCTAGCCTGATCATGCTCAACATGTTGATCACACTCTACATGCTCTAAAGTTGAGACATGAAAGGTTACATTAATTAATAAACCAATTGCAATTAAAGATGTTTAATTGTATTAATCCATACTGTGTTTTGTATAGCACATGAATACATCTAGTACCGGGATGCACACCATGACCTTCATTTGTAGGTTGTGCTCCACCCTCACCAAGTTGCATTCCAATGTCATGTGCAATATTATCATTGGTTTCTTGTTTAAAACAAATAGGCACATAATTAATTTATGGTGGAAATTAATATTGAATAGATTTCACAATTATTCAATTTTAAATAAACTTCATTGAGTTTATTTACCTGTGTCAGATGCACTAGAAGCTTGTGTTTTCCTAGTCAAGAGTCTTAGGTGTTCAACCATGAATCCATAGCCTTGCTGGAAGGAAATCTTCAGGTCCTCTTCTATGGGCACTCTGTTGAATTTAGAGCCCTACATTTTTGCATAAGATCATGAATTTTGCTTATAAGATCTTTGATTTTTAATCATTTTCCTTTAGAAATCTTGCATTTCCAGGCATTGTATAGAATTGTACGGCCTTGAAGACATGGTAGAATGGTTGGATATGGTAATAATCTCAATCACCTTCCTGTTACATCAAATTTCATGCATTTTAGTTAAGATTTTTGGGAGTTATTGTGGATTTACTTTAGACTGCTAAAACTCTCAGTTAGGGTAAGAAGAGACAAAAATAATTATGTTTCTCCTTTATTAATTGGTGGAATCTTCTGGTTTCTTGTGAGATTATCCTACTATGAATATTCTTTCATGTTTCAGTGGATTTATGGAAAAATTATAGAGATAATATGTGAGGGAATGAAGTTTCTTGACTAAAAACTGTGTATAGTCTGTGAACAGAGTAATTATGAAGTTTAAGCCCTTAGGGTTTTGTGAAAATAATTTGTAAATGGAATTTGATGCTTTGAAGAGAATATACCATTCAAAATAAACATGTCCCAAGCATTGGACAAGTGTACTTTTGTCAATAGTTATTAAAGCAACAAATCCATATGCAAATCAGGCCTAATTAGGCCTAAATCTATCTGAGACAACAATATTTGAAGCTTGTGTTGTAAAAGTTTTGATACCCATTTTGAATATGTTTTAGATCTTCAAGGAGGACATTGAAAAGTGTGGATAGACTTGTGTAATAGTGCTTAGATTGTGAATAAATCCCTAACAAATAGGTTGGTAGACCTACAAGTGTTGTAAACAGGGTATGATGGAACCAGTGACAGTAAGAACTTTAAGGGCTTTTGATGATTAAGTGTGAGTTCTTGGCTGTTTTGGTTAAGAGATTACCAAGGTATAATTTGATCTCATTTGATATAAGGTTTGGTGTAAGCATGAAATTAAGAAGTCCATTGCTTTGACTGATATGTCTAATAATAGCCCTATTTTGGAGACTAAAATGAAAGTACAGTATATGATTTTGTTAAATTGTCAAGAATAAAGGATGGGAGATGGTTTACATTTGTTTCAAGTGAAATGGAATGGAAAATGTGTGGTCTATATTAGCCTAAATACTGTTTTGGGTCAGATCACTTTATGTTGAGTTGAAATTGTGAAGTTTAGGACAATCATAAAGAGAGTTAATGGTAAAATGAAAGGGCGGAATGGGTAACTATTTGTTTTGATCAAGATGGAGTTGAATAAGGTGTTTGAAGGTTTGGTAATGGTTTGGAACTCTAAATCAAAATTTTAGTGTTTGTGCTGAGTTTTTTGAAGGGAAATATAGTTGAATAAGTGTGTCAAAAGAAGGAAAGTTCAAGATTGTTTGTGACTTGACAAATGAGATTGTGTGAATTTGTTTCCTTCCTCTAACTCTGCATCATGTACTTCTATACATTCTCTTATGGATAGGCACTAGGCATTTTTCATTGCACTCACAGACCATGTATTGTTTTTAGTCCCTTTGTTCAATTGTGGACCTCAATATGTAAATTTATTTCATCGAAGTTTAGAAATTTGAACCCTAGTGAACTTTGTGTGTTGTTATGTGACGAGAATTCCTTTCAATCTTATAGTAGAAAAAATATGCTAAGAATGGTACAAAAACTGTAGTTCACAAGCCAAAAATGGCCACTCAACTAATTGAACATCTCAAAGCTTGGCTATTCAAACTAACCAAACAATAGTACTAGGTAGTACTTGGGTTTGTCAATGGGATATTGGCTTGAATTGACCAAAATATAGCATGCAACACCTTGATGGGAAAAAATAGAGTCTAAATCACTATACTTGCAACAAGATTTCTAAATGTGGGGGAAAAATCACTTACATTCAATGTCCCTTGGTTGATTTTCCCTTTCTGAGTGCCCTCACCTCTCACTTTGGATTTCCTCCTGCCAAATGGTTCCTAGTCTTCCTCCTCAACTCAATGGACTTGAAACACTCATCCAGTGAAGTCTCGCAACTCTCCACTTAGTGGTTGGATGCAGTGGTTCTCGATGTAACTCTCCAGTTAGGGTCTCGGTGCAGTATGCTATGTTGTGCTCTTGCGCGCATGGGGCCAAAATTCAAAATATATAGTTTATATATATGCTATGTCAACATATAGTTTATTTTATTTTCTGCAAAATATAATTTTTGTATGGTGGCTTGCTGATCTTATATAGTTGGTTTTCTCTTTCTTTATAATTTTTGATGATTTATTTCCTATGACATGATTGAATATTATCTACAGGCCTAGTGATTGTTAAAAAGGATTATGATATGTGATGTTTAAACATGATGGATGTCTAAGAATCAGTGATCGAAATACTACTTGACTAAAGATTGAGTTATTTGATATTTTTTCATTTAAACATCATGGAAGAAGTGCTTACAATCAATGTCTTGTTAATGTAGCCTACAAGGTTTCTTTTCCTAGTTTTTTTTGGTCCTATTCTTGTTATGACTTTTTTTTTACATTGGTCTATTACAGTAATGGGGAGTATATCTAGTGAATTGATTCTTTTAGTCTCTTTGATTCGTATCCTTGTGCATAACAAGTTTTCTTCTATCCTATGATTCATTGATTGTTGGTTTAAAACACTCATTACAACTAACATGGATATGAATTATGATGTGGGTGTGAGAAGGGATTGTTGAATATGAAGGAATGGTTTAGGAAAGTACTCCTTAATCCAAATGAGTCATTTTATTGTCATGGAATGTGTTAAGAGACTTTAAAACTAATATATTCAATTAATATTGACACATCTAAAGCATTCCAAAGGCACTTCGGAGATATGCTATGACATAAAGAAGATTTTTAAGGTGATGTCAAGTCTTGATCCATTAGGGTAGGAAAACATAGATGTATTGGTAGAAAAGGTTCCATTCAACTTGGAGGAAATGGATAATTACCTAAGGGGATAATGTGAGATTGGACCAAGTTTATATTATGATGCAAAATAGCTTGGGAAAAGGGATGATGAAATGGTTACATATGGGAAACTGTAGAGATAAATATAACACCAAGGGAAGAACACTAGAACTAATTTTAGCACTATGGATTAATCCAAGACTCAAAATTCCACTAAGAGGCATCCCTTACCTCTTAAATTAATTTCATAGGTGGGTTTATCCTCCAATATAGTGCCATTAGTTAGCTTATCATGTGAACTTTCGCTATAAGTAGGATTACCATACACTTTCATAACATACATGTGTGGTTTCAAAAGGTTTATATATTCTTGTGAATTTGAAAGAAAGGCATGTTTTGAATTTTCCAATAGGTGTTAGGGGTTAATTTGACTTGGTTTTAGCATTAGAGTGACAAACCTTGTGGTTTAGGTTCCATAAACAAAATATACTCATTTTTTTAGCTTCCTATTACCATCTTTATATTCAATGAGCTTTTTAAAGATCTAAATATTCATTGCTAATGAAAATGCACAAACTGATGTGTAATAGATCCAAGGTGAGGCTCAGAGAGCCTTGTATTTTGAATCCATTAACCAAATAAATGCTAAGAACAATATATGAAAGAGATGAAGAATAAGGCAACTTGTATTATTAGGAAGGATGAGATGCCTCTATATAGTGTTAGCTCTCAAAAATGCAAGTAAAATACCTCAAGAGGTTGCCAATCTCTTGGTACATTTCAGGGTAACATACAAGGCCAAATGGTTTAAACCTTCTTCTCTTTAGGTGTTGCTAGACCTAGGTGGGTTTACCTATATGAATGAAAGCAGACTTGAACTATGTAATTTCTACTACAACAGTCTATTCACAATGGCAATTTTAAAGTGAATAAACAAAAACTTAATTTGGTAAGAAACATAAAAGCAATATCTTTAGTTAACAAATGTAAAAATCTAATATGAAATGAAACTAAATGATGGAATGTGGGAGACCAGTGCTCTATTGGGTATAATGGATTCAAATGGAAGTCTTGAGATGAGTGACTTCTATCTGGCATAAACTCTCATTGTTTCACATATGAATATTTGTTTATAACTTGTATAAACATGCAAGAATGTAATTACCAAGTTCTTCTTAATGATCCAAATGATACTTCTAAATTACTATGACTAATTTGAAGGGTTTAATCTTTTCTTGAAAGAACCAACTAATCACACCACACAGATGCAACAAATGTGCATTGATAAGTTGAGTATATGCTTGATATCTCAATTTAAATAATCAAGAATTACCAACCTTGGAGACAACTTAATAATATTTTTAATTAATCCAACAAACAATTGATACCAGAAATGTACCACAAAAATCAGATGACTTCCATTGATTCCTCCAAGTTTTATACATGCATCATAGTCTCTGAAATGTAAACATCCTTGAAAACTATCTATTGTATATCTTTTTCCTCTAACCCCTATCTAACCACCCTTATGGTATTGGTCTCTCTTATTTATATGAGAGGCAACAAGCTTCAGACCAAAGGATGCGACGTTTGGTAGCCAAACATGACCGAAAATGACGAATAGTTTTCAACTAAATCTAGATCTTTCTCCTACCACTTACCAATTATTAAAACAAATTCAGTTGCTTGAATTCTTGTGCAACAATGGCTGATTACCACGTTACCACGCATCACCTTTTATCCTCCTGTGGTACCACGGTACATAACATTATCCTTTCTTACCATACCACTCTACCGCACATTCCTTTGGTCTTCCTTATGGTATTGTGGTGTCTCCTTGGTGCGGGCTCTGTTCTCATCCTCCGCAGTATAGCAGTTTCCCCTTATGTCTATTCTTACCTCACCACTCTATTGCAGGCTTCATTCCAACCCTCCATATTATATCAGTTCCCTTTGCTAGTGTTGATGATGACCCCAGTCTACCATAGGCTAAGTATTAACCCTCCATGATATAGCGGTAATATGACATATTGCTTCCCTCTCACTGTGCTACCGTGAGTCACTTTGTTAGGGGCCACAGTAAGGAGGTAAAAGGAAAAGCACATATGGGGGATCAAGTATGGCAGTAGTATGGTGGTAAAAGGCTAATTTGGCTTTGCAGATGGCAGAAATACATATTTTATGAAAATTCTAAGAGAGATCCTTGATTTTATATGACAAAATTATCATTATTTTAAAAGAAAATTTTGGTTCCAACAACGGCTCCAGTTGAGGATGAGTGATTTATTGATCACTACAAGAATCCAAAATATCTAGTTACTGACTAGGCCTTATCCATTAGGTGTCCTTAAACTGCTCCTTTATTCATTCTCTTTTCAACTTCATTTGGTGACACCAGGCCACCAAATGAGAAATGGGACTCAACATTTACCTTTGTCAAACACAATTCTGTAGAGAAAGCTGACCTCCCTCAACTCATGCTTGCATCCATCATACCACAACAACTTGAATGAATGCACCATTGCAAACACAAGTATTAGGCTGCCTTTGTGCAAGTGAAAACTTTCTCTCTGTTCAGCTTTGTCATCAAGTGGCAACCAAACCAAATATGCCACATCACTATCACTTTCTTCATTCTTTGATTTTTTATCAAGTGGCATCATTTGAAGATAGCGATCAAGACCACATGAAAGCATAGTCTGATCACAACCATTTGCTTGATTAAACATGTTGGTACCTCCCAACAAACCATCATACACAAAATTACCAACATGTTCATAGTCACTATGCATCAAAAAGTCAGGCATACTTTCAAAATGTTGATTGTCATGTGGAAAAAACTTACCATATTCATCATATAAATCACTCTCATATTGAATACAACATTCTTCAATATTTTTCACATTACCAAATTCTATGAAAACTCCTTCTAGCAGACAAAATCAACAATCACATTCTACTACATTGATGGAACTATTAAGCTCATTTTGATCACTAGCTTGCATATCAAAAGTGAAATCATCACAAGAACTTACTAGAAGATCTGGCTCATCATGCAAAATAACTCCAAATGTATTCAAAGAGATACAATCATGCATTAACTATAACGCCCCGCCATGGTTTCCATTAAAACAAAACGTAAAGAACAAATAAACTGAATAATTTTCTTTTAAAGAGATTCAATTACATAATTGTCTTAAGGATTGCAAGACGATGTTACATAAACATTATAAATAAGATCATTATAGCATAACATAAAACATAAGTACAATTTAAATCCATGAATAATCCAGTTTTCAAAACTTTATACAATTAGGTTATAAATATATATCTAGATTACATCATGTGATATTTTAATAAATCTTAATACATCAAAATGATGTTACAATAAGTACACTCATATACATGAGGTAAATATCAGAAGAGGATAATGATCACATCATAACTAATATCCATGTCCACGAACACATTCCACATCCACTGTCTCAAAGAATGAAGTAACAAGAACCAACTACAAGTATAGTATCATCTGTAGGAATATCCAATGAAGGTATAGCGCAGTTTCCTCCTAATCACATGCTTCGTGCTAGGAGATAATGACAAGTCCACAGAATAAACAAACAAGAAGACAAAACAAGACATTTACTTGGCTTACATTCACTTAACGACATAAAGATTTCAAAACTAAATCAAACAAACTTCTAGAGGCAAAACACAACTAGAGATAACTCACCACAAGAGACACAATCATGTAATAGGCAAAGAGTGTCATCACACAGTCGGGATAGGTTACCTTGGTGAATCTTCCTAGACTACCGACCCTCTCCAAGAGTTACCTTGGCAGTATTTACTGATTCTTGTCCCCTAAACAAACTAGTGTGGAGTCATTCCATCTTTCAAGAAGACAAGATAGGTGACTAGCCATTCCAAGCCTTCTCAACCTTTCCTCAATCTAAACGAGCATTAAGAAAATAGGCGAGGCATAATTTTATCTGAGTTAATGTTTAATTCTACCCAACCCCTATTACATTAGTTAGGTTTCCATTGGATTACAAAACCTACGATAGGTTACCCTTGCAACCGCTTAGGGTTCTGAACCCTATCGCAAGCCACTCTTCCTAAAGACATGATGAAACATCAAAAGACAAGGGATAGTCTTCAACACAAAGAACAAAATCATCTATGTACATATATCTCTTACACATTACAAGAATTAAATTTCCAATATACCCACAAGGTAACAACTACTTGTGCAAGATGAAGTCCCCAAATTATAACACTTCTATAGATTATAATGTATAAACATAATCAACTTAAATACCATAAAACAATACCCCTAGCCTCTAGTAACTTAAAAACTCAAAATTTTAAATTAGAAGACTACATTCTTTTAAAATAAAACTTAAGAATATTTTTTTCACTAAAAGGACATCATTAACAAATATATAAAGAAATATATATATATATATATAAATATCTAACACTTCAATAAAAAGCTAAAGATTTATTATATTTATTACATTGATAACATTAAAGGCCATTAATCTTTCATCATCATCATATAATCAAAAGCTTTCTTATTTGTGGATATTATAAAATTATTCCACTAATAAATCTGTCATAAAAATACCTACCAACCAAAAGTTTATACAAGTCAACAACATAATAATTTGTGTACTAAGCATGGAAGATAATAATAGACAATGTTAATTTTTTTTTAAAAAACAAAGACTATATGTTGTAAACCACACCTTGCATGATAGATAACAACTTTCCATGCATAAGCCTCTAATAGTAGGATTAAAACTCAAGTTAGGATAAAAAGAAAATTATGTGCATACATCAGCTGTCAGTTGATCATAGGTATCTCAAACATAATTTCAGCAATAATCACGCATATAGAAGAATATTATGCCTCATACATCTCTGTTCTCATAGTTTTCTAAAATTCCAACATAAATTTTTTGCGCCATACTAAGGGAATTAAACTGAACTATTATGACAAATGCATTCAAAACTCAAAACTAAGTATAAGATGCCAAAGCTTTCAAATCACTATTATTTTTTTTAAGAAAATATATGAGCCAAAGCTTGTAGATTATATAAGATGCCAGATGAATGATTTAGATTCTATTGACAATGATTTGTGTCTACATCAAATTTTTTTTTATTGGGAATGAAATCTACTGGCTAAGACTAAACAAGATTTAAAGGTAGAGGATATAGTTTGTACAATATTTTAAATTTTTATATTTCAGTAATTATTCAAATCAACGCAAATAACATAAATCATCAAAATGTAAAAGACACAGATTAAGGATTCAACAATTTGCATAACTACAAAGTATAGTTTAATACCAACAGAGAAACCTAAGCTAAAATAGATGCGCACAGGGGAGTGATGAGCAATCGAAGCTAGTATGACAAAAGAAATTCAAGAAAATTTCCTAACTAAAGATTTTGGTGCCCAACCCCAATCATCCAGACATTTAAAAAAAATAGGCACAGTGTTATATTTTATAATCTTGGTACATCTACAAAATGGAAAAGTGAAAAAACCAAGATAAATTTGAAGTTAAGAAATGATAATGTAAAATTCTTAAAGAATCATAAGATGGAGTATATCTTCTTTAAGAAAGAGAATCAAGGTATTCTAAAGATAAACAAATTGTCAAATTTAACAAGGTTTCAGTCTCCCGACACTCATATTTATATTCACAAAGTTTATCCCAATTAGAGGAAAGTATACGGCAGGAGTCGATTTGACATAAAGAAATGATAAGCATCTTCCTGCCCATGGTAACTATTAAGCTTATGACTATTATAAGGTAGAGAGCGACGCCATTGACAAGAGTAAATACAACTTTTATACTGCAATAAGTGAATTAGATATGTATTTCCAAATAAACATTTGCAAATTCTTTACAACCATTCTTAAAAATTCAGATCTGGTATTTACGTACATCTCAAATTTTGCCTTGATTCATTAAATTCTCAATTTCATATAATCATAATTATTTCACAGCCAAAGTAAAACAAATTCAGATTTGGAATAGTATAATTATAGAATACGTTTAATTCCTTTCTACCTTAATAATTCAAATACTCTTCTAATTTGTTTCTTTATTGTTTGTGCAGGTTCAACAAAGTAATTCTTTTATAGAGCAACAAAAATTCAACATCATGTTCTCAAAATTCAGCACAAGAATTTAAACCAAAGAAGAAAACCTGTTTAAAGCTTGATGACTACCTGGAAAAAAATTATGAAGCTTCTGTTAGTCCTGCTTAAATTCACTAGATCTTGACGAAGTAATCCAAGACAATCCAACTCAAAAATTATGTTTGCAAACAAAATCTAAGATCAAAGTTTTTTCCAAAACATCTGTTGTGCAAAATATTCCTAAAACTACTGTCGTGATAGTTCTTCTAGATTATTCCTATGAATCAAAAATTGCAACTCCTAAAATATTTTAATGCATTTAATTAACTCTCAATCATGAAGATTAAATGATAGTCAATTATACATTCAAAATTGATCAATCAGTTCTAACTTACCCTTTTAACTTCAGATCACATTTTCAACTCCAAATCCAAAATTCATAACTTGTTGAAAACAACATCTTTTAAAATATCAATCTTTCATGTAAATCCCATTTGCACAACTAAGTCAACAATTATATTTAATTAAATACTTTACAAAATTAACTTTCACTTTTGAAGTAAATAACTTATTTAATCTAAATTAATAAATTAAATGATAAATATAAACATAAACATAAACATTTAAACTAATATTAAAACAATTAATATTTTAACTACAATAATGAATTCCCAAAAAAAACCATACGAACAAGTACGACACAACAAAAAAGGACTAGATAACAAGGAAGGATAACAAATAGGTACTTGTTCAATAAAGAACGATGGTTCAATAAGGACCTGTCACTATCTCCGGATGAACATAATTTCATGGGATTAGGGCAGGCTCAAACCTGATAAGCAAGTGGAGTCAATACTTGGTACCTATATCTCCATTAAACATCACTATTAATCATATATCAAAAAACACACCATGAAGAAGAATCATAGCGTAGTAGGGTACTCACGAATGAGTAGTGCTACACTGTCTTCGTCACCGAAACTGATGAACATCATATATCATAAACAATCATTTCATCAGGATAACCTCATAAAAACTTATAAACAAATAAACCATATCATGTACATGTCAATCATGATATCATCACATAAACACAACTAGATAATCAAGATGTCAAATGTATCATCCACAGAGTGTAAAAATAACATAGTACATAATCAACTAAAGCATCTATCTATCAAACTAAATCAAACTGAAATAGAGTATCACAACTGGAGGGACACTACATTAACACACTCTAAAATTAGTCTTCATCATGCTGGTATTGAGAGTCATCAAAGATTTCTAACTCATCATTATCTGTAATCATACTATCATCCTTTGAACATAACATATCATCATCTTCATTATCACAAGCTTGCCCAACAATAAGCAATTCTAGTTCAGAAGCATAATTTGATTTCTCATTGAAATCAACATCTTCATTCACATTCAAAGATTCATGACTAGGCTCATTCAAATCAACAAACAAAGACTTTTCCAAATCAACATTAAAATTTTCAAAAATTGGCTCATTAGACATGCAATCCTCATGGTCATCTACTACTTCAAACTCATCAATTTTTTTTTTTGAGTTTGCATCAACATGCATACTGTCATACTCATCAATAATACAACTATTGGATTCAACATTGATAGTGTCCTCATACCTTTTCTTGTTTACAATGTCAATCCATTCATCTATTTGATTATAAGCTACTAGCACCAATGATTCAAGCCAATAAATTGAATTGGGCTCATATCCTTTCATGAATTGCTCAATGAACTCATACCTACTAGGTGGAAAATTAATAGGTATTTTCCTACAAATATCTACCATTCTTATGAACAAAGAGCACCCAGATTCTCCATCATGTCTCCTTATGTCAAGAAAAGCATCCAAATAACTTTTGCTTCTTTCTTCAATACACAGGCGTTCATCATTTCTCTTCACAGATTGTGGATTATGAGGAAACGCTAACTTTTTGGGAATGAAATAACCAAAGATATGATCAAATAATATCTAATCATAAATAGTCGTAGATTAATTAGGATTCAATCATATGGAAATTTCTATGAGAGCTACAATAGTTGTAACATCATGAATTAACAACATTAAAAAGTACATCATGAATTAATTATGTAACCAAATAAGTCAAATATAATTCTATCAAGAAATCAATATCAAATAGATAATATAATCGCATAACTCATACATTTCAATGTCATTGATCTTCTTCTTCATCCAAATCTTTGTCTATATCATCCAATCCAAATTTGACATTGTAAGGATTGGTCATATCATCATCATCATCATTGATATCAGTTTTGATAATGTCATCATTCACATAGATATCATCTTCATGAACATTAACTACTACATCATCATGATCTAGTTCCTCTTCTTTGAAATCTTCACCAGGCACATAACCAACTAACTATTGATCCTGATCATCATCTACATCATCTTCTAGTTCTTTGGTATCTTCTTCTTCCACCACATTATACTTTTCCATCCTTCCTATTGGATCATGTCTAACAACAAATGACCAACCCAGTTTACCTGGAACCTTTGAGTAAAATACCTGCTCACATTGGCTTGGAAGAACATAGGGCTCATAAAGGGGCTCATATGCCTTCTCAAGTACAGGTAAATCATGAACATCATCAAAGTCATCTTGATCATCATGATTAGTTGTGCCACTAAATGTTTCATGGATCAATGTATTTGTACCATCATCTTCAACTGTGTTTTCTGGTGCATGATCATCTTCTTCCATAGGATCATTAATGTTATCTTCGATATTCATAGCTCCATGTTCCTCTGCTTGCAAAACCACATTCTCTGGGCCATGATAATCCATATCATGTTCCCTAGGGTGCCCCACCTTTATAATAATGATTGACACAAATAAACCATGATCATAATCAAGTGATTTTTTATATATATAAAAAATGTTAAAATGATATAAACATTTACAAATTCAATCAATATAAAGAAATATAATGAACAAATTACCAATGGATGATAATCATGCCCCCCTTCAACATGACCATGCTGCCTACAATGTTTCTCAACTGTTGTGATTAAAAGTCTTCTCGTCTTTAAGCCCTTGCAATTATTGCAAGGACAATAACATTTCCCATCACCCTTTCTTTTCAATCTAGCCCACAATCGAGCAAGTGTCTCTTCATTTTGTTCTGCACTAATATTATCTAACATGATTTTTCTTTACCAAGCTTGAATATTTAGATCTTCAAAAAATATCAAACTCACACTCCAATAATTTTTAATCATAGAAAGGTAACAAAATCTAATAATTCTAATATTTTGCACCAAAAAAATTTGGCCTATAACCTCCACAAATTGTCACAAGTATAGAAAATTTGCAAGTATAGCAAAACGTTGTCACAAGTATAGATAAATTGTTGGAAATCACTTTTATTTATTAAAAAACATTCGTCGAAACCCCGACAAACACTAACCATATACCTGTTGGCCCACAAATTAAGGAGGCTAACCATATGTCGGCCCACAAATTGATGGAAGGGGATGGTTGACTTTAAGTATATGTCGAAATAGCAACAAAAATCATGGAGCATCACAATTTTGATGAATGTCATGCATAAATTTTTATTTTTTTTGAAAATTTCACATTAAATACATAGGTACCCAACGATACATCTAATTATACATCTTTCGTCAGAAAGTTTCATCGTATTTTGTAGTCAAATGAGTTAGTGTATGAGGATCTTAAAGCATACATAGAATATCTTTTCCAACATGAGATTCCATTAAAGCTAGGTGTAAAACCATTCAAACAAAAGCAAAGGCCCATCAATCCAACTCTGGAACCTAAAATGCAAGAGGAATTGACAAAACTTAGGGAAGGAGGTATTATCAAGCCCATTAGACATTCAACATGGGTCTCAAACTTGGTCCTAGTAAGAAAGAAAAATGGGGATATAAGACTATGTGTAGACTCCAGAAATTTAAATGTCGCCTCCCTTAAAGATAATTACCCACTCCCAAATATGGAAGCCATATTGCACAAAGTAAGAGGATGTGAGTTGTTGTCAATGATGGATGGATTTTCTAGGTATAATCAGGTCAAAGTTAAAGAGTTTAAGCAATACAAGACATTTTTTACTATGCCATGGGGGACATATGTCTATGTGAGAATGCCATTTGGTCTCACAAATGCAAGGGAAACTTTCCAAAGGGCCATGGATGTGGCATTTTCAGATTTAATCAATGCTATAATGGTAGTGTATTAGGATGACCTCACTAATTATTCTAAAAGGGTAGAAGACCATGTAGAACACTTGGAGAAAATATTCATCAGGGCTTTGGAATGTGGTATTAGTCTCAATCCTAAGAAATGTCACTTTGTTGTCACTAAGGTAAGCTTTTGGGACATATTGTATCAAAAGAAGGAATTAGAATAGACCCTAAAAGAGTAGAAGCCATAGAAAAAATTCCCATTCCCAAAACTGTCAAATCCATTCAATCATTTTTTTGACAAATTAACTTTTTTAGGAGATTTGTGTCAAATTTTTCTAAAATTATTAAGCCTATATCCAAAATGCTGAAGAAGGGAGAAAAAATAGATTGTACTGTAGAAGCCTTGGAAGCTTTTATATCCATCAAGAAAGCCATCAAAGAAGCCCCTATTCTAAAATCTCTTGATTTTTCCAAACCTTTAAAAATATTTTCATTTGCCTCATTCCACACCATAGCAACTATTATGTTACAAAAGAATGATGAAGGATATGAGTAACCTGCATCCTTTTTTAGCAAATCACTGCAAGGGTCAGAATTAAAGTATGATATTATGGAGAAACAAGCTTATGCATTAGTCATAGAAACAAAAGCTTTTAGACCATATTTAGTTGGAGCCAAAGTAGTTGCATATGTACCACATGCAGCTGCGAAAGATATCTTGGTACAAACAGAGGTAATAGGGAAGAGATGTAGATGGATCAATAAAATCCAAGAATTTAATATGGAAATTCAGATTACCAAGTTAGTAAGGGGACAAGGTCTAGCCAAACTAATGGAAAAAGCAAACATAGAAGCTAACCAAATCTGTAATGTGGAAAATGAGGATGGTACAGTTGCAAGCATTGAACATACTCCTTGGTACACAAACATAGTGTATTATCTAAGACACGTGAAGTTCCCTGAAGGATTGAATGATAATCAGAGGATAACTCTAAAGTTGCAGACATCCAAGTGTGTATTCATAGAAGGTGATTTGTTTTGGAAAAATAGGGATGGAGTTCTATTATTGTGTCTAGATGAATCATGGGCAGAACATGTCTTGAGGGAGATGCATGAAGGAGTATGCAGAGGTCACTATTCTGCCAAAACTATTGCACATAAGATTCTCAAGGTGGGCTATTATTGGCCTAAGGTTTTTAGTGAATCTTTTGCATATGTAAGGAGGTGTGAAGCTTGTCAGAAATTCTTAGGAAAGATGAAATATCAAGGAGCCCTACCGCTTAGATCTATACAAGTAGAAACCCCTTTCCATCAGTGGGGAATTGATTTTATTGGGGAAATACAAGAAAAATCAAGTGGACATAAGTGGATATTAGTGGCAACTGATTATTTCAATAAATGGGTGGAGGCAATCCCAATTAAGCAAGCAACAAGAAAGGTGGTAATAAATTTTCTGATGGAGAATATCATAACTAGATTTGGCACACCAGTAAGGTTGATCATAGACAATGGGATGTGTTTTAGGTCTAATGAATTCAAAATTTTCTGTAACACATATGGAATTACTATTTCTTATGCCGCCCCTTACCACCCACAAGCAAATGGTTAGGTAGAATCCAGTAATAAAATTCTTTTGAAAATCATAAGAAGGATGTTAGATGGGAACAAGAAGGCATGGGACTCAAAGTTGAGAATAGATGTGTGGGTGGATAGGATTATTGTAAAGAAGGCAATTGGAAAGTCTCCATTTGAACTGGTGTATGGAACATAAGCCAGGATGCCATTGGAAAACATTTTACCAGTTTACAAATTCATCCTTCAGGAAGACCTAGATATTCCAGAACCAATGGAAGAAAGGCTGGAGCAGCTTGGAGAACTTGATGAAATAGATCATATCCACCAGTGATCACATTAGATTTGACCTTTTAACACATCAAAATTCCTCTGATCATCATTGAGCAGGAGCCTCTGAATAAATAATCCATATCGACATAACTAGGTCTATGTCTCTCTAACCCATAAGCTATAACCTTTCAATTTAGGTATTTCTGGCATATCGGTGAAAGGTCAAAATCATCACATTGATCAACAACTTAAGAGGATACATATTGGGAAGAAGGCTTGTTGTTTCACTAACGAAAAATTTATCGGCAAGAAAAATGCTATTAGAGTGAGATCTTCAAGTTAGCCCAAGCATACATGTCATGCCGATGGAATTTCATTAGCAAGATGCCCACTCTGTCTCACCGATGAAGCACAAAGAAACATGTCGAGGAGAATGTGCTATCATAATGAGTTTTCAAATGTCTTCACTCCATATATGGCACCGATGGCGAAGAAATTGAGAAGTTTACGATTCATCCGGAAGGAGGAGGATGATACATCGAGGATACTTGTAACGTTAGAGTAACATTCAAATCTTTCAGTGATTCCTATTCTCTTGCTGATGGAAATACAAATGGATCAAAATTTCATCGAAGTGATACTTGGCAACAACTATGATATCTAAGTGACTTAATAAATCCTTTTCTGAAGGTGATATGGATCAAAAGATGAAGCAAAAATCAACTTTTTAACATCAGTAGGAGTGATATTTGGTCTCCCCAACCATAAAAGGTGCCTAATGAACGTTTGGCTTGTTTCAAACATATAGATCATCCAGAGTTTAAAAATGTCTTGTCGATTTAATCATTTTATCTAATAGTGGGAAATTCAAAAAACTTGCTACACTTGTGCTCAGAGCTAGACATTAATGGCTGCACGGATACACATTGTATAGATAATCCTATGAATTGAAGAAGAATAATTAAGGAGAATTTGTAGAGTTGGCATCGAAAGGAACGGGAGAATGGACAAGGACCAAATAATTTTGTGCAGTCAGAGATTTTCAAGTAATCTTGTGAATTCTCTACAAATTGTATTTTCAATTATATCAATTTGAGAAAATAAAATGGAGGGATCGAGCTCTAGAAAATCAAAAAGTAGAAAAAAGCAGGGTGAGGGTAGTCATCCTAGGGGAAAAAAGAAAAATATTGAGACCAGGGATGAATCAAAAACAACTGAAAGGAAATTGAATCAAGTT
Source organism: Sequoia sempervirens (assembly GCA_007258455.2). Lineage (NCBI taxonomy): Eukaryota > Viridiplantae > Streptophyta > Pinopsida > Cupressales > Cupressaceae > Sequoia > Sequoia sempervirens. The sequence continues at coordinate 972,287,449 of VDFB02281492.1, forward strand.
CTTATTGAGCAATTACTTGGCTCAGGACCTAAATCCAGACGTTCTGCACAACTTAGGGTAGATGTAGATAGATTTGAGGACAAATGCAAGCACATAGGGGATGTGTGGACTTCAATTCGGGGATATGAACTATTTATTTTTCACTATCATAGGAGGGATAGGTTTCAGCCGGTATGCAATCCCTGGAAATTCAACCTGGGAAAATTGGTTATCCCAAACATATTTGTGGATGTGGAACTAATGAAACTCTTAGCTTCCCATTACAATCCAAAACTCAAAGTTGTCTATAATTCATTGGGTAAACCTTTCATACATGTTTCAGAAGTTGCAATTTGTGAAGTTTTTAACCTAGAAGGCACATGTGATGAAGCTATTGTGCATGAGAATTTAGAAAAAAGAATTATGGATAATGGATACCACCTATAAGGGGCGGAGATTACCGTTGCATAGACCTAAGAAGGATGGAAATCTGGTTTGACTCGATGACAATGATGGGCCTTTATTTCATGTAGACTCATTCAAGCCCTATTTCAAATATACATACATCTCAGTATGTCAGGTGTTAGGGATGGAAGCTCCTGAGCTTATGTCAATTGTACCAATGGTAATTGCAGCTGATGTTCAGTATCACAATGCCAAACCCTTTGATTATGTTTCATACCTCTTCAAAGGAATTGATTCAGCGCTAATGGCAATAAAAAATGGATCCCCTGTTCTATATTTCAAACATTACTCTATTTTTATGCATATAGCAATGTATTATGGACAAGAATTGGGAATGTGGCTAGAAGAGTTAAGGATTACACAGGAGGATAAATTGTTACCAATTCAATTATGGACTGTTATTTGGGATAGTAGGTTTTCCAATTCAAGTTTTGTACATTTTGAAGAATAATTTGTTAAACCATTGTACAGATTCTTTAACCATCCATGTGACTATGCATTGTCTGATGAGATTAATAGGTTCCTCAGACATAAATATTTCAATGGACCTATTGGTCACAACTAGAGAGATTGGATTGTTTTGAGGATGCTACTCTGATTAGAGTGTATGGTTTTGAAGATACACCATTCATCTTGCCTAAAACAATGCTTGATAGAATTTCCTACTTGGAAATTGTTAGGCAAATGGATTAATCAAGTGTAATGAATTTAAGTTCCTTTGGAAAACAAGCTTTCATGCCAAGCACTTTGTGATTTGGAGATTTCACTATATTGTCAAAGGAAGGGTATGATTTGATTTTGGATAAGTTATTGCATTTTAATTTGAAGAAATATCCACCATGAAAAGGGTTTGATCCAGAGGGATACATTGACTTTGCTAGGAAAAATATGAAATTAGGTGGTTATAATCATATACCTTATCAGTATGATGATTTGATCATAAATTTGGAAGAGAAAGAAGATGAGAGGGTTGTTGATGAATATAACAAGGGAGTAGAGAAAAAAATGAAAGAGATGCAAGATGTGGAGTTGTTATCCTCTGGTAAGGAGTCATTTGGTGATGAGGGGTCACAAGGTCCAACTGATAAAATCTCCAGATTGGAAATTAAGGATTATAAGGTTCCTCCTAGAGAACCATAAATTGAAGAGGGCTCAGACACATATATTGGGCAAATGGCTTATAGATCCTTTGTAGCAGATGATGAGTTTGTGAAATCTCCAAAGTTCAGAGCCTTCTTGTACAAACAAAAGGGAAAATCAATAAGTGAATTTGTTGAAAATGTAACACCAAATAATGAGGATCAATTGTTGAATAATTTGAAGTTAAGTGTGGAAAAGGAAATAAAAAATATGACCTCAGAGATGGAGAAAATTGTTAGAAAATTTAGGTGTCATGATTTTACCAGGATTGGACCTAAATTATGCTCTTGTTTTTTACAGTTTCTTGAAGGATAACAATGCTACACATAAGCTTAGCCTTGAGGGAGTGGCAAAAGTGTATACAGGATCAAAGTATAACCCTGATGAAGGTTCCCTTATGATCTGGGCCTTGTATCCACCACATAAGAAGTCTATTATTATTGACACTCAAAAGGATTTTGGACATGTAATGACATTGAAAGTTGTAGAGGCTGATCTTGTGGCTATAACTGAGATTGGTATCAATGTGGCCAAGCTAAATAAAGCCCAGATCCAAATGTTGATCAAATAAAAGGAAGTGTATAAAATAAACAATGAAAGGATACTTCGGGAAAATGATTTCCTGAAGGATATGATCGAAAACACATTGAAAGGATCCACTAGGTTTCTAATTCAAGGAGAAAGCTCTCAAACAAAGGACAAGTGGGAAGGATCAGATGTATATTCTAAAGGAAAATTTGATACACTTTATGTAGCGATTAGAAAAAGATAGGCTAACTTGATGGTTTGGCTGAGCAAACTCTAGGGAACTCGCTCAAAGAATTATGCTACAGAGAAGGAGCATAAAAGAATTAGTGGTAGAATCTAGGATAAATTTTAGGAAATACAGAAGAGAGATACTCCTAATAATGAGGCTATCACTACTTCTAAGGAGATCATGAGAAAGCATGAAGATTATCATGAGAAACTTCAAGGAGATGCAAAAGGATTAATTGATGCCACAAAAGAAGGAATACCAACATTGTTTGAAAATGATGGAAAAACAAAAGAAAAGACCAAATGGATTCAAGAATGTGAGTTGATACTACAAAAGACCTTGGAAGTGGCTACAGGTAAAGACTCGACATCAGAAGAAGTATGCGAGCAAAATGAGAAAATGGTGAACACGGAGATAGCAATCAGGAATGCGTTGGGAGATGTTGATACTCACAAAAGACGTGATTATCTGGAACATCTGTCAAAAGTCCACTTATGGCTAACTAGAGCCTAACTACCTATTTTTAATTGTTGTTAGTTGTTGTTTATATCAAAATACATTCATGAAGGGATGCGCATTTTCAAGGTTTTGACATATATAAATTTGTTACATAGTGACAAAAGGATATAGCGAATAGGGATAGATAGACAGTAAAAAAGATTCTATGATGTTTACATTTCAAAAGACTATGTTGCAAGTATAATTTTAGGAGATAAATGAAATAAATTTGATTATGTGGCTTCTTATTGGTATCAAATGTTTGTTAAATATATTCAGTTATATGGTTGTCTCCAACATAATATTTCCTTATTATTTAAGTTGATATATCAAGGATATTTTCAATTTATCAAAACACATTTGTTGTTCTTGTGTGATGTGATTAATTGGCTTCTTTTAGAGAATTAAAACCCTTTTGATCTGTTATAGTAATCTGGAAGTGTTATTTGGATCAGTAAGAAGAGGCATATATCTAGGACTGACATTCTGTCTCCAATCTGGTGTTATCTATTGTTCCTGTGTGATTTATTTAATTGGTTCTTTCAAGTAAAGATTAAAAATAATTTTAATAAATCATAAGTAACTTGATTGTGTCAATTGGATCCACAAGTAGAGTTTATCAGTCATTTTCTTGCACGTTTATACAAGTTATAAATAAACATAAGTGTGCCAAATAGTTCGAGTTACTGCCAATACAAGTCATTTTGTCTTAGATTTTAATTTGACTCTTTTCACCCAACAAGGCACTGGTCTCAACCATTTCATCATTTAGTTTTATCAAGACCTTTTTCAAACCTCACATCTGTTAGTTGAACATATTCATAGATTTTACCTTGATATTGCTTATACAATTTACACCAAATTAGGCTTGCATTTTTCCACTCCAATTGCCATTGTGGATAGATTGCACAAGTAGGAATCACATAGTTTAAGTCTTCCTCATTTACATAGGTATACCCACATAGGTATGGAAGAGCCTGAAGAGAAGAAGGTTCAAATACATTATTGGCCTTGTTAGTTAGCCAAAAACGTACCAAGAGCTTGGCAACCTCTTGTGGTTTTCAACCAACGTTTTTGAGAACTAACACACTACATGCATGATTTTATTATATGACCTTTGGTGATGGATATATGACTCCTTTATATGAGCCCATGTGGATACATCACTTCATGTATCCTTTTATTATATGACCTTTGGGAATGAGAAGGTGTAGGAAGCCTCAAGTTTCATACCTTTTTTATATAAGCACAAAAGTTCTTTTCTAGATTTGTCTTCTTTGCCTTGTATTTTATAACTAGCAAACTCAAATCCAACCAAAACTTAGATGAGAATAAATTATTATTTAAAAGGTTGAATTTACTTAGTTTTGATTAGTTTTATCTTCTTCTTTTTTATTGTTTTGTTCTAAGTGGAATGATTAGTGTACAAGTAGCATATTTTATGTAAAAAATGATAAATTATTTAAATTTTTATTAATTTTGATCTTACATATTAATGATTAATTTAAGTTTTTAGTTTATCTATTTATTATCATGATTTAATTTTGTAGATATTAAAATGAACCTAATTCAAATCTGCATGCACAGATTTTGTAGGTATTAAAATGAACTTAGTTTAGATTTGCATGCATAGATTTGAACCTTAAACTTTTAAAATTATTATTTTTTAAATGGATCAAAGTTAACTCTTTTTTAACTAATTAACACTTTTGAGTTGAGCACAACTATTCAAGTTGCATGCTAGAGTATTGTATAGAAGGAAAAAACCTAATTCATTATGGTTATCTAGTTCTAGGTGATGAAGCATTATATAATTATCTTATGGCATTAATAGTATCATAACATTAACATGGCATTAACAATTACATAAGATTAGGCATATTGCATAATTTCTTAATGTATCTTCAATATTACCAAAGCTATTAAATAAGATCAAAAGGTTTGTAAAGTAAAAAATTGCATACCCTACATTATTACATTATGTTTTGGGCTTGTTTTAATATCCATTCTTCATAGCGTGCTCTAGGATCATTTTATCTTAGCCTTGGCCTTTTACCTACTCATAGTCCTAATGTTGTGTTTTATTTTTTTTGTATTCAACCTCGTTCTATATGTTTTCATGTGTCCCTTCTGACTGTGTTACCTTTTGTTAACATGATGTGAAGTCTTTGAGCATATTGTATTTTGATCTATCATAATGTGATATTTTCCGCTAACTACACAATCGTATACCATTCATTTTCTAACTTGTTATTGAACTTTGAACTTCCAAATTATAATCATCATACTCTTATTTCTTTGAAATCCAATAGTCACCCTTACATTTTTAATGACTATTGGGATTCTCTCTCATTCTTCCAATATTTCTCTCTCTCTTTCTCATGTAACTTTATAGCTTGTCATAAAAGTTTGAACTCTCTTTGGATCTCTATAACACTTTACAACATCTAAGTACTCTTAAAATTCCTTGGCCTTTTGAAAACTCTCCATTTTCATTGTGAATACTAGATTTTTGTTCTTCATCCTTCTCTCTTTGTTGGCTATTTTAATATCTGCATTGCTTCATTTTTCTCTATTGGATATATCACCTCCTATGTCCATCCATACAAACTAGGCTATTAGGAACTAGGTATATTTATCACTTACAAATATTTATTATTGATTTTATTAGTCCTAGAAACACATTGGATAAGCATGCACACTTAAATCCATGTTGCCTCATTTCATTGATTTCTAATGGAGGTTGAAACACCAAATCAAGGTCTTGACTTGAAGGTAAGATCATAAGTATTCCCCAACAATTTTCTTGTACTAGATACAAGTTTATTGGAGTCTACCACACATGAAGGTTTTCTACTCTTTCTTCTATTTTTTACTTTATTATTTAATTCAATTTGAATGGTTTTAGATTATTTTTTTCCATTTCTATATCTTATGTTAGTTCCCATAACATTTTGTTGTGAGATTTCCTCCTACTATGTAGAGAAGAACAATTCTAGAAATAAAATTTTATTTTTTACCATTTTGAGATGATCTTTTACATCTCAAACTATAGTGTGGAAATAGGATGATAGTGTGGCACACTAGCATCACAAACTGTGAAGTGTTGAGTCTATTTTCCAAGTTCTCTATAAAAAATAAATTGCTATGTATTTTTTTTATATTTTTATTCTTATACTTCCAACTTTTCTTATTTTCATTTCCCAACCCAATTAACATAAAAATAAATTTAACATAGCTTAAATATTATATTATAGGGCTTGACCATTTTTAAAAGATCTTTTATTAGAAAGCTCTCAAAAATGTTTGTTACCACCACCATAATTTTCTTACAAGTTTATATAGTGAAGTGAATCTTTATTTGGAAGTACAAAAGAGTTATATCTTGCTATATCAAATTTGTACCCCCAATTTTAAAATCCAAAAACAAGGTTTATGATGCAAGAGCATCCGAATCCACAAGAAATCTTGCATCAACCAGAAATATTTCATTTTAGTTCAGTTGCTTTTGGCTTCTAGTAGTGTTAGTTTTGGTTAGTTTCTCAAGAGGATTTGATAAATAATATGGGAAATCTAATGATGTCACCTTGTAGAAGAGCCAAATTGGCATCTATAGGTCAAATTTGATGAAGATTGGACAAGATTTGACTAAGTTATGGAATTGCATGATTTTGGTTTGCTACCAGTTGCAAACTTTCGAGTTGCTATTGAACCTACCTTGCGAATGTTTAATCTAATTTAGAATTTTAAGGGAATTTGTTATTGAAGCAATAATTCTCATCAAGTTCTAATGTTTGGACTAGTTTTGATGTGTTTCCCTATACAAACTGGTGTTGATGGTTCCTTTTGTTCTTCTAGGAACTTTTGAGTCATCTAGATTGCAAGAACTTTGAGGTCATCTAACTTCATATGGGAAATCTTTGTCAATTTTCTTCTTTTGGGAATTCCATGTCCAACGGTAATTTTGTAGATTACTCATGGTCATTCAAAATTTTGTAGACATAATCAAGTGAACTAAACATTTACAAGTTAACGAATTAATTCAAATAATTTTTTTGTTGATTATGTCAATTGACTTCAATTAGATGATGTTGTCACCATGTCTAGATTGTGGAGTTGGATCAACCAACACAACCCGAAGTGGGATTTTGTGTTTGAACTAGCCGATTGTGGATTTTCCATTGTATCTACCTCTGTAGAATTTTTTATTGTTATTATACTTATCAAACTCTCAACCTGCTATTGCACTTTGGTATTTTTACAACAAACTAGTGGTTGTAATGACCAATATTAAACTTGATTCATCTTTCAAGCCACTGAAAGATAAAATGAGGATCATATCTTATATTTTGACATATTTGGCGAGTTGAAAAGAGGGTGATTGTGATAGAAATCAATTTTATTATTCTCATGTATTAGGAATTTATTGCCAAATAATAAAATTAGGGTTTATTTGTTCTATAAACAATTTTCTATTTTGAATGATGTATCTAGTTGTGTGATTGGTAAATTCAATAAAATTCCTTGATCTCAACTACATCAAGTGGTATCAGATCCAACTTGATTCCTTGATACTATGGAAGTGTTGAGCATGAAACCCTAAGGAGATTGTTGTAGAAAGAGTGAAGAGAATAGCCTGCATTTGCAAAGGGTTTTTGGAGACATTACACATAGAGGATGAGGCCAAAGAGGAGAAGTACCATGGGCTAGTGATATGGTTATTGTTGAAATGTTAAGAGGAATTAGAACAAGGTTGGAAGTGATAGACACATTGAATATATTAGTGAAGATGAATAAGAAGTGGTAGAAGGAGATGAAGCACATGAAGAAAATGAAGGAGACCAAAGAGAAGAAATGTTTCTAGGGGAAATGCCTAAAATGAGTGGATTACCAAGAATAGACCCTCCCAACTATAATGGTAGCCTAAACCCTAAAGAACTTATAGAATGGATATTTGAAATGGAAAAGTATTTTGATTTTAAAGGAACTGAAGATGACAAGTTAAATATGTTTTCACAAAGTTGAAATGACATGCATCCCTATAGTGGGAACACTTGTAGATAAAGAGATTAAGAAGATGCAAAGACAATATTAAGTCATGGGTAAAAAATGGTGATCAAGTTGAAGGCTAAATTTCTACCAACAAACTATAACCTAAGTTTTATAGAAAGTTATAAAACCTAAAGCAAAAAGAAATAAATTTAAAAGAATACACAAATGAGTTCTATTTATTGAGAATTAGGGTAGAACATGTTGATGATGATATTGAAAAGGTGTTAAGGTATGTGAATAGTCTATGGTTATCAATTTAAGATGAGGTAAGTATGGTCAGATTACAAACTATAGAAAAAACCTATGAGTATTTCTTGAAGGTAGAAGGGAAACTAGCTAGGAAACAAGAAAGAAATTATAAAGGTAGAGGAAGGTTCTCATGTTGAAGATGACAATATAGTAGTGGAAGATATTACCAAGGCAAATAAGAAGAAGCTAGCACCTCCCAAAAAAATTCCTACACTTCAAAGTTTGGAAAAAAAGTAGGCTATCCTAGAGGTAGATGGGATTATTCAAGATAAAGAGGAAATTTTGGTTGAGGAAGAGGAAGAGGGTTTAGTGGAACATGTTACCAATGTGTTGAAATTGGACATGGGATATTTGAATGTCCTTATATCCAATCTAGCAATATTAAAGGCAAGGAGGCTAGAACTCATGTGGCCTAAGAAAAAAATGAAATTGTAGCTTCACCCAAGCATGGAGAAGATCTTGAAGATGGAGATTCATTGATGTTGAGGAGAATTCTGTTGAAACCTAAAAGGGAGAAGGAAGAACCAACATATAGGAGAAATTTGTTCAAGACCAGATGCAAGTCTAGAGGGAAATGTTGTAGAGTTATCATTGATAGTGGTAGCACTGACAATCTAAAGTCAAAATAAATGGTAAATAAGTTGCATTTGAAGAGGATGAAACATCACGATCCTTGTAAGGTTTCCTAGCTACAAAAGTTACAATAATTATTGGTAAGTGAACAATGCCTAGTGAGTTTTCATATTTGAAGTTACAAGGATGAAATAATGTGTGATATAATACCAATGGATGCATGCCACATTCTATTGGGAAGACCTTGGTAATATGATAGGAAATCCATTCATGATGGCAAGGAAAATTGTTATAGGATAAAGAAGAATGTGAAGGAGAATACCTTGAATCCCATGAAGGATAAGGGTGAAGAGGTAGAAAAGAATCCAATAGTTTTCTTAGTGACTAGGAAATAATTTTTGAAAGACTTGGAGAGGGAGAAGGTGTGTTATGATTTCATTCTTAAGCCTACAAAAGTTAAGAAAATAGAGAAGGAAGTACCCATGGAGATACAAAATATTTTGGGTGACTTTTTTTGGGATTTTAATGAAATAATTACCTAATAGATTTCCACCAATGAGGAGCATAAGTTATTGTAGGATTGGATACTAAAAGATAGTTCTCCAAACAACGCACTATATAGAATGACTCCAATAGAAAATGAGGAGATAAACTACCAAGTGCAAGAGTTGTTGGATAATTTTTTATTATAGAAATTTTGATTATGTGTGTTGTACTTGCAATACTCACACCAAAGAAGGATGGCGAGTGGCGTATGTGCACAGTTTCAAGATTCTATAAACTAGATAATTATCAGGTATAAACTTCCTTTACCTCGAATGGATGACATGATGGATTGTTTGAGTGGAGCCAAGTACTTGAAAAAGATAGACTTGAAGAGTGGACACCAGAAAATAAGGATATTAGAAGGTAATGAATGAAATATTGTGTTAAAAAAATTGATGGTTTATATGAATGGTTGGTAATTCCATTTGGGTTAATAAATGCCCCAAGTAATTTTATGCAACTAATTAATTAGTTACTAAAACATTTTCTTAGTAAATTTTTGATTGTATATTTAGATGATATTTTGATTTCCAGTAAAACAAAAGAAGAGCATCTAACACATATAAACGAATTTTTATAAATATTTAAGGAAGAGAAGCTAATTATGAATTTGAAAAAATCTAGTTTCATGAAGAAGGAACTAGTATACCTAGGGTTTGTGGTGTTTGAAGATGGGTTGAAAATGGATCTAGAGAAGGATAAGGCAATATTATACTATCCTTCACCTAAAAGTACATTTGAATCCAAGAGTTTTCATGGCTTAGTGAGCTTCTATAATAAGTTCATTAAAAAATTTAGTGGAATATGTGCAACTATCATAGAGACCATGAAAGGTGGTAGGAAATAATGTAAGTGAATTGTTGAAAGAAAAACCTTGATCGAAGTCTAAATTCTAATATTCTCATATGTGTAGTAAACCTCAATGTGATGCAATAAAAAGGGAGAACTTAGATATTGAATAAGTATAAATAAAAGTATAATAAATAATTTGGATTCATACATATAATAACATAACATCATACATTCATATACTTTTATGGATTATGCATGTCTTATAATTTATTCATCATGTTTCCTCAATATATATCTTACATATATCTTCCACACATCCTTATTTTCATACATATGTTCAATCCATATGATTCCACACTCTTTCTCCCACATTTCCCTTCTTTATATACCCTCTTAATGCCTTTTCATAATTCTTTCTATCATATCCTTCTATAATAACACTTAATTATCTTATTCCCATGAATTTAAACCATTTTCTTTATGATATTTTATACTTTTATAGCTTGTTTAGGCATATTAGAGGTGTTTTAATACTATTTAAGTGGTATATAATGCATCTATGGATCTATAAATGACCCAAAGGACATATGAGGTGCCTCACAACCCTCTATATCCTACCAAAATCTCCCTAGGCCTAAAACATTGTCTTGTCGTCAAGACAACTATTGATGGTCAAAACAACACAACAACATTAAACATAATATTACTATTATATTTCTCCTGAAAGAGAAAGATAACACATGGAGATCTAACTCCCAAGGTCTTGGTAATTGGTTCTCAATTATGCTGATTTCACTCAGTGGTTGATATAACTGTAATGTTCAAGGGGCCTTTGCTGGTAACAAAGAACAAGAATGCATAGCATCAAGTAGTCTACGTTTTGGGGGTTTTAAATAAAAGAAAAAGATGAAACAGAGCTTTAAATCAAAGAAACGTGAGTAAAATTCTTACACATCTAGACATGCATATTAATAATGAGTGTTTATTCCAACTAACCACAACTATAGCAAGATGCAATCCATAGAATAAACTATGCTACTACATACATCCATAATGCTAATTCAGATACCATCAATAATCACTAAACTTACTTCAAACAAATCACCCACTCATCATCCAAAACACAGATCAAATGAATACAATAACAATTTAATTCACAGATAATCCAATGATATGATCTTGAATCCAGTTCCTTCTATTAACTTTCATCAAATAAGGAACAATTAAGCACAGCAAAATCACTGGCGTATGGATTGATCATGTACCATTAACCTTATCAAAATGGATCCAAACTTTGAAAATCATGACATGAAAACATATGAAAACTGTAAAATAATCAAGCCTTTTTACTGAACTTTTTAAAGTATCTTTCTAAAACATTGAAATCCTAGATCTAATTTCTATCTTGTATCATCAAGTGGCTGATCTTTCTTCAATTAGTTGACCTTTACAAAATAGATTCTAAAAATACATATAGGGTGCCACATGCACGAATTTCTCAATTATCAATCGAGATCCACCATTTATGGAGTTGAAACTGAGCCCAGAAGTAGACTCAAGAACCCTTGTTTTCAAGGCTGATCACTCTGTTGTACAAAAAAGGAAATCTGATACTCCAAGAAGGAAGTCAAACCCACGGATCATACTCAGAGTTGAACTTATGTCAAAATCCACAAAAAGAGGAGAAGAATAGATAGAGCATGGTGAAAAGAGTTAGTCACTTTTGCACTGAATGCTTAAGAATGTACTCGTCAAAACTGGAGAACACCTGTAGAAGAGTATCCAAATCCGACCCATCCAACCAATCACCTTCAAATTTGATTCTTTCAAACTCCGCGGAAACCAACCTTTGCATCTCCTTTAGCTTGATTAGCTCCTTTCTGGCAGTTCTTACCTCCTCCTGGATATCCATAAATTGATCCAACAATAAATTCTCCCCATCATCTCCCTTTTGCATAATCTCCTCAAACCTACTCCTCCATCTCTCCCTTAGTTTATCCAATGATAGGCCTTCTTTATTGGAGGAATCTGAGTTGATTAAAATAGCTACAACCGCCTCTAACTCAATCATCTGTTGATTCAATTCCTTACTCATTTCTCGGACTGCTTCTTGATGTCCATGCATAGCCCTAGACTTGTATCTTATGATGCTCATAGTATTTTCCATAAAATCTTCATTACCAAGCTCAAGAATTGAATATTCTATCAAGGTGGATTTGGGCACTTTGCTGATGTCTTCAAGCCTTTTAACATATTCCTTATATTCATCATCCTGCTTGTCCAAATCCTTAGCCCGCTAGTCTAGATCTTCTACTAATTCAAGAGCAAATTTATGAATCTTAGAACCCTCAACAAGAACATCATCAACCTCCTGGTTGAGCTTATCCAACCACTTATCCATCATCCCTACTTTTCCTTTCATTTGAATCAAATCATCTGCTTCCCTTTTTGTTAACAAAATCGGGGATTCAGGAAGAGCAACTTATTGAGAAATGGGACTTGAAACATCTTTCAAGAAACCATGGAGCTTATCCAATTGATCCTTAAGCTCATCCTTTTTTTTCTTATCTTTAATCATCCGAGATTTTGTTGAAGAGGCCACAATGTCAATCAAACTCATCTGTTGGTTTCTCATAGGCTTTCCCAAATTCACTGCCCCCAACTGATAATCTGTGATTTGCACATCATAACGGTTCTTCTCCATTATAGGTACGACACATTCAGCAATGATCTCTCTAGCATCAGTGAGCCTAGTAGAGTGAAGAACCTGAGCCTTCTTCTTAGGTTTCTCTTTCCCAATTTCTTTTATCATTTCTTCCCAATTCAATGGTTGTGGTTGAACAACTTGTTTTCTCTCTAGGTCCATTTTTAACCAAGTAGGAGCAATAGGAGTAGCGGTTGCCTGGTCTGAAGAAGCAACAGTAGTGGAAGACAGAGGTTGCAACAATGTAAGCCTTGGTTGAGAATCAACTTCCTGTGCATTTTGTTGATCACTTTGCTCCCTTTCCTGTGTAAACCTTTATGCTTCCTCTTTATCCTTTTGATCTTGCAGCCTCTTAGCCTCCAGCTCCTTCTTTAAACATTCCTCTTCCTCTTTCTTCTTTTCTAACATTTCATCTTGCTGCTTTTTCAATTCTTCAACATAGTCCCATGCCTCCTTGGACTTCTTCACATGTTCAGCAATCTCAGCAGCCTCCTTTTCCCTTTTCAAACATTCTTGCTCTTCCTTTTTCCTATAAGCTTCTTCTTGTTCTTTGAGCTTAGCTTCAATAGCTTATTTTTCTCTTCTTTGTTGAGCCTTTTCCTCCTCAAGGTCATGGATTTTCTGCTGCATTATCAACTTATCCCTTTCTTCTTGAATTTTGAGTTCCTGCTCCTTTTGTTGTTGTTGTTGAGGCAATTCATCAGCCTTGACCTTATCTTCCAACTCCTTCTACTTGAGTGCCAATTCATATTGTGCATTTTCCTCCTCCTCCTGTTGCTTGGCTGATACCTCAGCTTGTGCCTTAGCATCCTCTTCCTGTTGCTTAGCTGATGCCTTAGCTTGTGCCTTAGCATCAGCTTCTCTTTTCGCCTCTTGAAAGAGTTTCCATTGATCTTCCTCAATCAATACGTGCTCAGTCCCTACATCATCTATCATATCAAAAGATTTTAATGTCGGATGCTCTTTATCAGATGCAGTCTTTTCTGAATCCATTTCTGTATTATGTATCTCAATTTGACCCTCCATTTGCTTTAAAACTTCTGCTTCACTATGGAGAGCTCCCTTTGGTGATTCTTGGCCCAATTCTTGTGCATCAGAGGGCTAAGTAGGTGCTTCCCCTGCAGCAGATGCAGAAGCACCTACCTCCGCAATTGTTTCATCTTCCTGTACCTCTCGAAGATCTTGAGGAACCACCTCCTCACCTTGTGCACTAGAAGGCATGAACTCTAAAGGTTCCTTAGGCGTCATCCTTCTCTTTTCCCTTTTATATCCTTGGGTGGTACCTGCAGCCTTCCTCTTCTTGGACGATGTAGCCTCGACCTAATTAGTCCTCAAACTCACCCATTGAATTCTCTTGTCCAACACCGGTCTTGCAATCTTCTTTATGTCGATTGTCTCCTCAGCATTCCAATCTATTGGATCAAGATCTTTAGTACCAATCTTGCCTGCATCGTACCCGGGATCCAAAAAAATCCCATCATCAAACAATACTTCTGGAATGTCTTCCTTTATCCCAAACTCAACCATAAGTGGGATAGGTATCCTTTCATAATTCTTCTTCCTAAGATCATACTCATCTTGCAACAAAAATGAGAAACGAGTGAACACCCGGACAAAACAACAAAGTGAGAAAGAAAGAGGCGAAGTGGAGTCGGGATAGAGACAAAATGAAACTTGAAACTTTCCATGTGAGTTCTAATCCAGGGTTTTGATCGAAGTGCGAGCAAACAAACAAAAACACAAAGGAAATGACTAACAAAGCGGGGAGAATGAGACCAGCTAGTGCAGTCAAAACAACCAATAAAACAAAAATGAGAGAAACAAAAGAGAAGAAGCTGATCCGGTCGAACCATATATGAACTAGAAACCTTGAAATAGTTCCATGTCTAGATTGCCAGTTCCAAACGCCTCAGAACAAAAGAAAGACTTAGGAACAAAAAAAAGAACTCCTAAGACGCAACCAGACAACCAAAGATGACCTAAACAAAAGAAAAGGGGGACCCATTTTGTTCCAAAATAAAATAAAATGGGGTTGATATGCAAGGCATAACAAATGGTGACTCGGCTGGGAAAAATGGTTTACCCATTTTTAAGATATTGAAGAATTCAATCACCCCAAAACTTATAATTCATGAGACATGTTAACTTAAGTGTGATCAGAATATTTAAGTAAAGTTGAGCTGGAATCTTAGATGTAGAACCAACATAAACTACTACATGAATTTGAGTGTGTGCATGCTTATGGTGCATCCTTCTTTATTTGAGCTTTCTCCACACCTAAACAACTATATCTATGATCCAAGCTACATGGGTTGAGTCCTTCAACTGTCGTGCAATGAAATCCTGGGTATTGCTCCGCTACCAGTTCAGCGTCCATAGCCCCGACGGAGATACCTCTAGTTCTCTCAAAGCATTTCTCTACTGCCAGTTAGGCGTCCATAGCCCCAATAGAGATACTTGAATTACCCATTTTGTATTGAGTTTTCCTTTTATCTTAGTGCTTCTCTTTTTCTTACTTCTTTTACAGGCCTTACTTGTGAAAATTATTTTCAAAAACCTCCTCAATACAAAGACTTTAATAGTCTGAGAAGTGGGTTGAAAACTACAGTGGATCCCATGACAGTTTTGGGGAAACAAATTTTTCACTTGAATCGAAGATATAATCACCCTGAGATGAATAGGCACTTTATAGGCGGATGTTTTATCTATTTTGTGACAGATTTCAATGATAGTTCAGGAGTTATCTACAATATACCTTACTCCTAATAACCTTCAGACTCATGCTAAAATGACCATAAGGCATGAGCTTTAGAAAAAAATATTTTGACACATATGCCCAAAAATGCCTAAACCAATTTCTCTCCTAGTGCCCACAACATTCTTTGAATAACAACCCCAATGTTTTAAGATGAAAGAAAAGAGAATCCCCAAAGAAGACAAAAACAGACACAAAACAACAAAGGAAACAAAAAGAAAGAAAGAAACAACAAACAAACACCAAAAAGGAAGCAAAGAACCAGTAATTACACAAAATACATATATACAACCAATTCAAAAACTCAAACCTTTACGAGCCGAAGTAATGCTTGAGAAACTGCCCATTGACTGGCAATGGAACAAGTTCTCCAGTCAAGGTGCTCAAACAAAAAGCATTCTCACCCAAGATCTCAGCTACTTGCTACAGACCTAGCTAGAGTCTATCAAATTTTTAATGATCACCCTTTTTCTCCTTAGCCTTGTCCCACAACAACACCAGGTCTGAGATTCTGAATGCCTTAATCTTAGCTCTTTTGTCAAACCAATGTTTGAAAATAGCCTGATGCTTGAAAAACTATTGTAGAGTAGCATCTCTCTGTTCTTCCATGTTTAAAAGGTTATTTAGTCTTACCTCAATCAGGTCATCTCTTGTATAAAACTCCTGCATGAACTTAAGAACAGGTATCTATAAGTGTATGGGGAAAACTGGATCTTGGCCATAGACCAATTTAAAAGGGGAACTTCCTAGAGCAACCTTAATACGGGTTCGATCTACCCATAAGGAAAATCTTAACTGGGTATGCCAGTCTCTAGGATTACTTTCAAGTAACTTATTTATCACTTCTAATAGATTCTTGTTAGTAGATTTTGCTACACCATTTCCTTGAGGATAATAGTTAGAGGAATATTTCAAGATAATTTTATGTTCGTAAGCCCATTGTATAAATTCAGCAGATGAAAAGGTAGGGCCATTGTCACATACCAGGGCGAATGACACTCCAAACCTGGTAACAATATTTTCAGTGAGAAATTTGATAACCACATCAGTGGTGTTGTTCTTGCATGGTTGAGCCTCAGTCCAATGGGTGCAATAGTCTGTAGTAGTTAGGATGAATTTGTGTCCTGTAGAAGAATTAGGATTAATTACCCCAACAAAATCCAGTGCCCATTGGGCAAATGGTCTTACCTCATATACTGGTTGTAGAGGCATTGTTGGATTACGCTCCTTTGATGTAGAAGTCTAACATGCATGACATGTCCTAACGTGTTGATGTGTATCCTTGAACACATGGGGCTAATAATATCCTGACCTGAGGATTTGATGAGCCAAGGAATCTGTTGACCCGTGTCCTGTGCCATGCCTACCATGGAATTCAGCCATGGCATGATTAGCTTCTTGCTGATCTAGACATCACAGATACACCCCCTCATAATTTATTCTATATAGAGCCCCTCCTTTGAGCATGTAATGGGAACTCTTCATCCTCAGTGCCCTTCTCTACGTAGCATTCATCCCTTCTGGGCATCTGTTATTGAGAAGTAAGAAGATCAAGTTAGTATACCATGGGTCCTTGGTAAATGAGTGCACAATATATTGCTGATAGGTAATATTTTTGTCAACATCTGCCATGGCCTTTGATAAGCCTTGTCCTCGGAAAAGTTTCATTGGATAGATCTCTAAATCATACTCTTGCAGGATAGCCATCCATTTTCCTCTTCTTTCCCCCAATTCACTTTGCATAAGGAGAGACTTAATCACTGGATCAAGCACTATAGCAATAACTTGGATTCTCAAAATGTAATGCCTGAAATTTTTTACTGCTCGTACCAATGCAAAAGCATGTTTTTCCAAGGGTGGGTACTTGACTTCTGTATTCTTGAATGGCGATATCATGAAGGCAATTGGTCTTTCATCTCCTTCACCTCTGCGTTGTGTTAGGACTGATGCACATGAATGATCAGATGCAAATGAATAAATATAAAAGGGCTTTAGGTAATCTGGGCTGGTCAAGACTGGTGCCTCAGATATTGATTGCTTAATCTTTGAAAATGCAGATTTAGCCTCATTGCTCCATTCAATTTTAGCATCTTTCTTCATCATCTCGTTGAGGGGTTTGACAATTTCTGCAAACCCTGTTATGAACTTCCTTACGAAATTAATCCTCCCGAAGAAGGACCTCATCTCCTTTTTACTGCCTAGCATCATCAATTTCAAAATAGCCTCAACTCTGTCGGGATCTATGGATATTCCCTTTTCTGATATCACATGCCCTAGAAGTTTCCCTTCATAAACTCCAAAGACACACTTCTTGGGATTTAGAGATACTCCATAGCTGATACATCTCTTAAGGACCTTTGCTAAATCAGTAGCATGATCCTTTCTTTTCTTGGAAAATATTGTCAAGTCATCTACAATAATACACTTACCTATCAAATCCTTAAAAGCCACATCCATTGCATGCTGAAAGGTAGCTCCAGCATTAATGAGGCCAAACAAAATGTGTTTATAGGCAAATGTTCCCCATTTTGCAGTAAAGGCAATCTTCATCCTATCCTCATGACTAACACACACTTGGTTATACCCAGAATAGCCATCTAAGAATGACATCATCTGGGATCCATTAATAGTTTGTAATACCTCATCAAGAGAAGGAAGTGGATAGTTATCCTTCTCTGAGGCCTTGTTCAAATTCCTAAAATCAACACACAACCTGATCTCCCCACTTTTCTTACGTACGGGAACTAGATTGGCAACCCACGTGGAGTGCCTTACTGGGAAGATGATTCTTGCTGATAAAATATTTTGCACTTCCTTTTGTATTAAAGGCTCAATCAAAGCGTTGACCGGGCACTGCTTTTGACGAAAGGGCTTGGCTTCTGGCTTCAGCGGTATTGTGTGTGTGATCACAGAGGTGTCAAAAGTCTTCAAATCTTCATAACTCCAGAAAATTGCTGCGATATCTTCTTTTAACACCTTAATTATTTCATTTCTGATCTCCTCAGGGCAGGTCTTGCCTATAACGACATTTCTTTCGGGGCCTGAATCAGCCAAATTAATGGATTCATACTTCCCTCCTTCACTTTGCGTTGGCACTCTCTCCTGAGCCCGAGGATCAGAATCAAATATCCTTTCTAAGGCTACCATCCCCTTGGGGATGTTGTTACTCTTTAAGTTCATTACTCCTTCCATATCACAACCTTTAGGGTCCCATTCTCCCTGATCTCTATCTTATTCATCTATGACCTTCCCTTCAAAGACTTCTGAACTTGCCAAAAAGGCAAGTATGTGTTGGTCGTCATCGAAGACCTAAAAGTTCTGAACATTATTAGGGACTGCTGGGATTGAAACTAGCTCAACTGAAAATATTTTCAATTTGGAGTCCTGCATAGGCTCCAAAGTACTAGCAGTAACTGCCAAAGCATCTGCAATCTGATTTTGTTCCCTAGGAATCAAAGTAATTCTGAAAGCGTCAAAGTCCTCAATCAGATTCCAAAGCCTATTTCTGTAAGCAGCTAATCTTTTATTATGGTAGGTATATTGGCTGCGAACCTGTTTGATAATAACTTCAGAGTCCCCCATCACCATAAGAGATGTGACCTTCTTCTGATGAGAAAACATTAAGCCCCTAGCAAGTACTTTGTACTCTACCACATTGTTTGTGCAACCAAACTGTAGCCTATAGGAAGCAAAGTAATTCTTCCCCATTGGATTGGTTAATTCCACCCCTGCTCCACTTCCTGATTTGGACTTAAAGCCATCAAATTTTAGAATCCACAATTGATCTGGGGCTGGGATCTCTTTCTTTTTTTGGCCTACAGTCTTTTGCTTGGCAGAAGTATATGGCGGCTCAGACTGGTGCTGATCATCAGTACTTGAAAGTAACTAGGGGCACAACTCATCAGAAGATTCTCCTGAATTGAAAATTTGTTCAGGAAGTGATTCCTGAACCTCCCCTTGAGCTAGGTCATGATTTAGTACTTTTGTCACCAATTCCCTGGGCATTGGAAGTGTTTTCGGGGTAAGTGTAATTGGTAAATACAGAGATTCCTTAGTCTTAAGTGATAATTCAGAACACAAAACTTGAGTCTGCTCAAGTTGAGAAGATGATTCCCTCTGAGCAGAGCCGACTCTCGTAAGGATGGTTGCATCCTTTGCTTGAAATGGAAATTCATTAGTAGAGGCTTGAGGTTGACATTCACAAGTTTCCTCTAGCCTGGAGACATGTTTTAAAATATCTACACAAGGTTGGCAAGTTAACTTAGAATGATTTTGGTAATGCACCCTACACCAGTTAGGAAGTAGGAGACTCCACATATCGACCTCCTCTCCCAGTACCAGCCTATCTTGTTGTAATTTCCTTGTTAGGACTTGCTGATTAACAGTAATCATTGGGTCATTTTGCTGTGAAAGGGGTGAGTCATCAGAATGAAGTACTGAAAAGGTCATGATTTCCTCCTGCTTGTAAACTCCTATGTTGGTTTTGAAATAGGCTACCTCATTAGGGGAATCATATTCAGTAATCCTGTGTTTGAGCCTGGTCTCACTTTCAATTCTAATCTGGCTTGCTATTCCTTTCCAGGGCAGCCGCATGTGTGAGAAATCCAAAGACAAATATCCACCTAGACTTTTCATCAGGTCTTTGCTCAAGAGCATACCATAGATTTCTGGGATATCTATGACTTGGACATTCACATAAGTTTGGATCCTTGGGTCAGATCCAATCTATACATGGATATTTTTAAGCTCTCCTACCACATTAAATTTTGTTTTATCTAACTAGATAACCTTTTTATTTGTCTGGAGTGGGCTTAGACCTAACTTCCTACAAATAAAAAATGGCATGATATTCCCCGATGCCCCAAAATCCAACAGACAGTTATGTAAATTCTTTCCAAAAATTCCCAAACTTAGCAAGAAAGGTGGAGTACCAGTCTTACCTTTGTAGAGAGTTGCATTCATCTCATTAGTAGGAGTCGCTTTTCTCTTCCTTTTGACGTATCTGCTTCCCCCAAGGCTTTCAACAAGATTTCCTTTTGAGTCGGGCACCATTTCAAAATATCAAAGAAAGACATTGAAGTCTTCTGCCTTTGCATCTCTGTAATAAAATCAAATTCTGAATCATTCCTAACTTGATATTTAAGAATTGAAAATGAATTACCTTTATTATAGAAATTTGAAATGCATGCTAGTAGAGTAGTGGATTAGTATTAGCATTGATTTAGAGACCATAATAATATTAATATTGTGGGAGGGAAGGAGTCAGATAGCCCTACATTACGAGTTCCTACAAGAAATGGCACATACTTGGTTTGGAAGGCTTGGGCATCATACACATCTACTACTGCTTCATTGTCTTCCTGGTTGGGAAATGGAAGATCTTCCTCAAAGATATCATATGCCATGGCAGTATCCATTGATCCACCAGATTTGTTAGATGCACCCTCGAATGGAGCATCAACTTGGGCTATCTTAACCATTTTTTCCATCTCTGGGAAATTTACCTTAGAATGGTCAGCACTATCATGTAGTCTACACCAATTAGTCATAAGGTTGAGGTCTGCCACTTTAGCAGTGTGTGGCTTCTCATCTCCCACTTGATAATTGTGGGAAACTCCTCCGTTATTGGGTCTAGTATTCCATGGCCTATTGTTTCTAGGCCTTTGATTGTATCCTCTATCTGATTTTGATAGTTTTGATTAGAGGAGGTTTGGTTCTGGAAATTCCTATTGGTGTTCTGGATGGTATTATAATTCTGACTAGGGTTTTGGTTAGGATAACCACC